>JALBCR010003654.1:0-353243 GCA_030710515.1 Abscondita cerata | reverse complement strand
TTTTACAGATTGCTAGTATAATAGTAATGCTGGAAAGTTGGTCTGTAAAGATGTGTTAAAGCCACGTGAACGCACACAAGTCAGATTGTCTGGTCTAGTTTGAGGTGGTCAAAATCAGTAGTGTTTCAGAGGGCCTGAATGGTTTATTTTCTTGCCGCTGGCAAAAATCACATTTCTCAAAAAACATTGAGTTGGTGCATGTACAGTAAACCTGGCGTCTGCCAGCAAATGTCCAGTTTCAAACCACTATAACAGTTCCGTCAGCGGTTTATTTTGACAACTTGTTGATTTTTCGAGCTGTTTCATTCGGAATCTTATTCGGTAGCCTGAGTCTAGAGGCCCGTCGTTGAGCAGGCCGTTCCATGCAGCAGAGCAAAGCAAACTGCCGGTTGTTATTTCAAGGCGCCGATGCTGCTGCGCCTCGCACCGTGTACGAAGGTCGTTCTCATTTCCGTTTCATGCTTCATTTCCAGCCCAACAGCGATATTCGCTTGCCTGCTATCATGGGCCGTAGCCTGAAAAATGTTACGGGGGCTTATGCACTGTTAACGATGGGTTGTTTCTGCAGCACGTTTTCACATTCTACCAGGGTATCAAGATTATTTTGGGAAAAGGGTCTTCAGACATAATAACTGCAGGAGCCTTCATTAAGCACAAACATACTAGAAACATAAACATAGTTACTGTGTTTATCAAAGTTGTGAATTACAATATCAGTGCAGCAGCAGCAAATTATAAAATATCACACGCGCCACTTGCAACCTTAGGGCAACTGAAAGACCAGAGCACCGTGATACCTCGGGGAATTCCATGTCAGTTGTAAAGATTGTAACCGCAGGTGTAGTACTTAAAGTCAATGTAAACACAGTCGCTTCAGGTATTCAGTGTTACTACGTACAGCGCTGAAAGAGTAGCACACAGCTCATTGGTTGTGCTCTGAGTTCTCAAAAACAAATGTTGCTTGCGAATTATGATGATCACGACACAGCTTATTGTTCGCTGATTTGGGGATCAATGAAATAGCATTGAGTTTGAGGTGTAGTTGCTGTTTTCTTTTTCAATTGTCATAATAAACCAGTTATTTTCCGTCGATAGCTTCAAAAAAAATGAGTGGGAAGGAACCCTGAACAGCGAAAAGCGAGCAAAATTCATATAAAATAATACCAGTGATTCTAAACAAAGTCAACATTTCTCCCACCTCGTAGTATCTGAATAAGCTCAAACTACCAGGTAATATCAAATTTAAAGTTCATTCCTCGCATTTAGTTTAATTTCAACATTATAAAGACACATTATAATGATTATGTAGTACAGAGTTGATGTCTCTGCACTCTTCTAAAAATCTCTGTTATGAGTCAGGTTAATAAAGAGGGTGGTTATTAACAATACTGAATGGAACATTGCTGCGTATGGGAATGAGTATTATCAAACAATTTATATATATATTAAACAATTGTAAATAAATGGAAGTCGGAATGTTTGATTTTAAAGAGGGTACACAAGCAAAGCAAATTTATGGTGGTGTAAGAGTGGTATTCTCCAGTTCATTGACACCCCATCATAACGAGTGTATACGCTTCCCATTGGTTTCAGATTTATTTCTGCATTTCGACGAATTTATGCAAAATTAACCGGTTATTTTTGATGTCATTTCAGCCATACATTTGTTTTTTACGTTGCGGGTTATATTTTCTGCGTTATTGTACAGTGGTAATGCCGACAGCGTGGGTCGTATTTACAGTCAACTGCTGCACTTGCTTAAGATGCAGCACACTCCTCATCGTTAGACGGAAGAAAAGGCCTGCAGCATGCAAGTTTTTTGCCCAAATCTGGTTTACATTTACAAATATCGGCGTTTTACGCCGTGCTGATTGCCGTCAGCGACGCCATTTGCCAATGATGTACCAGTTGGAATTGGCTTGAAGTGCGGTGTTGCTTTACTGGGGAGGTCGAGATGGCGAGTTTGCCAACTGAGTTCACCGCTCAATACAGAGGTTTGCAACTATAGCAAAGTAGTCCATTGTTAACTTGTTTATTTTGAATTTACAGCCAATATGACACGTCAGTAATTTTATGTGTCAAATCAGCCTCATTTTATACTGGTTTCATCATACCAGCATTTACCGACTTGAATTAATAATTAAAATTTCAGCGAGGTTAGATATTAAAATATATAGTGTGTGGCAGCTTAAAGCTACAAATCCTT
Source organism: Abscondita cerata (assembly GCA_030710515.1). Lineage (NCBI taxonomy): Eukaryota > Metazoa > Arthropoda > Insecta > Coleoptera > Lampyridae > Abscondita > Abscondita cerata. Next base: position 351,037 of record JALBCR010003654.1, on the reverse strand, counting down.
TATTATCTATTTCCACGGAAAGTCAAAGTTATTTCTTTATAAAATTTGTTGAATCCTGTACTCCAAATATAATAATTTTTAATAGTAGATACGTGGTTTAACAGGTCGAAGAATTTACCAAGAGGTGCACTTACACTTGACAATATCGTGTTCTGTTATTCAAAAGTTAATTAGAACTAAAATCAGAAATAAATATAAAAACATTCAATTGGGCATATTATTTATTTGTCAAAGGACAAAGTGCATCTTTATGTATGAGCCGATTTAGTTACAAACAGGCGAGTGTTATTGCAAAGTCTTTTTCCGAGGTATTATTATTAATTTTTTCTGCCGACCCAAATTACCATTCTCTATTGATTGCCGTTTGCCGAAAACAGTCGCCGTAAAACGGTGGTTCTTTGTTGCTTGCCTCTGACGCGCTCCCACGAACACTGGTCAAGTCTTCAGTATTAAATCATTTGCAGTCGTGTTCTACAAAGCGAAATGTGCCTCAAGTGCCCGAATATGTAATGATAAAAGCATTTGTTTGTTAGTCAAGTTCACATACTTGTAAAGATATCGATTATGATAGTGGGTTGAAAATGACATGCAGCTTCTTTGCTACTCTATTGCAATACTAGATAGGTATGTTGTTTGAAGTACAGCTGTAATAAAGTTATTGAAGCTCACCACGCATTTCTTTACTGTTTATGATCAAAGATGTGGTCTGAAGTTTCTATATTAAACACATTGTACTGGGACATATAATAAGCTGAAGACTGAAGCACAGTGAGTTCAGACTTTTATAATCTATTTTATAGCACCAATAAAATATTGCTCGACCGTAAGAGGCGGAAGTTTTTTGGCTACCTGAAATGCCGGTGATGTAATACCTATTTCAGCTATTGAAAACCGTGAAATTACCTGCGGTGTGGGTTTAGTCAGCCTGAACCCAGTACGCTAATGGCTTATACGATTTCATTTTTGTTTTTTTTCGCATTAGTTCACGATCAATGATATTTTTCACGCGCTTGCAGTTTATTGCTATTGCCACATATCAACAGTAATAAAGCGTACCCACCGCCTTACCGTGTTTTGTATTTTGCGACGTGGTGTTCTTTCTGTCGAAATCGCTTTCGTATCAAAATGCTACCTGGTCAGCCTAAGCAGCCCGTCGCAGCGAGTTCTCTGTCTTACCTATAAATGAATGGCTTAAAGTTAGCAAAGATATTGAAAATACGTACGAGTATTGTGAAAGATAGCAACCGGTGTCATGCTTTCGCACACAAAGAGTTCATAAACACGATAACAGTTTTCTCAAAGACTTCTACGATTTTGAAACAACAAATTGTTTTTGTTCTGTGTTGTGTGGATTGAGAAATAGTGCCAGTACTGAAGTAAACAAACACACTGCAGTATTCAAATTGTTTCAGTATGTACCTAAAGTACGTAATACTTGTGTCACTGTAACCTTCTAAAATGGGTTTTCATTGCCGACTTTGTTTAACTCTGACATAAAGGAAATACTGACATGATCAGAGTGCTTGCGGACTAGGCAGCCAGGATTTCCAGTGTTTGCGATCTAAAGTATTACATTTAAAAAGGGAAGGGTGTAAAACTTGACTTTATAGAATGATTTTGAAAAGATTATTGCTTTTGTTCATTAGTACGCAAACTGGTCTGTTCACTAATTGCAAGCTGACAGAGAGCAGTGATAACAGAATTCATTGTAGTAGAGACCGTCAACTGTTGCATGATGCTTATTTGATCCACTGTAAAGTCGAAAATCCAAAAGCTGAATGTGGCTCATACATTATTTCTGTTATGCAATGTAATACATACATTAAATAATGCCAGCTTGCTTGCGAAATGCTCGACAAAAGCCTAATTTAAAACTACACATGCCACTGATTACGAGAATGAAGAATGATTGACTATAGTCGTAACACCATTAAAACGGTTTTCATATAAACCTTCTCGTAGGAACTGGCCAGGCCGTAGCTTCATCATGCCCCAATGTTTCGTCATCAGGTGCCGAGCTACCGCTTCGGGTTGTGCGTTAAACAGCTTCGACAAGTTGCATACCGTTTACGTTGAAGCGGAGACCAGCCAGAATCGATGCTTCGTTGGCACAAGATCGCCTGCATGATCGCGAATCAGATACTGGGCACCGACCTCGTGTTGCCGAGCTGGCATCGGTGAACGATTTCGGTGGTCTCAGGAATGATTGTGTTGGTATTGCCTGTGGTGGCAGCAGATTCACACCGTTTCGTAGGTGCAGGAAATCTTCTACATGTAGCTTTTCAATTCTGTTTTCCGTGGCCTCTGCAGCACTACGCCGACGGCAGCTTGCTCAAACGGTACCATAATTTATTTAGTGAGACCACAATCAGTAACTTAGTAATCAATGGTTGTATGATGCATTTTTATAGTTCATGTTTTAATGTTAGGGTGAGTTCTAAGTGAAGATTGCTAAACAATTGAGCCAGTTCAGATTTTTGTGATATAATGACTTCTTTTCGTAGATTATATAGCTTTATAGAGGTCGTAGTGTTCAAAACCATTAAACATTTAATTAAAAGATGAAGCTGCTTAAAACTTAATAAATATAAGATACACAGATACTCTTTTAAATTAAAGAGAATGAAATTATCTTTATATTATTAAAGAGTAACAAAGGTGTATATCACTCATTCCGATTAAATGAGACCCGGGTCTCCACTGTTCATTAACGGCTTAGATATTGCTGAAAAAGTTCGAGTTTATTTGAAAAGATGTGTCTTATTTTCATTTAGATTTCAGTTTAGTGGTACTGAGTGTTAAAAAATGTTAAAATAGTCAAAATAAACAAATTGAGCTGGGAAGCTGATCGAGCCAACTGCTTGAGTTTACGATCGATTTTCAAAAGGCCCATACGTGATTAAAGAAATGTAATGCAGTTGTTTTCGTTAGACTGCGTAAGCCGTTATAAGCGAAAACTGCCGACAAAATTTTCATTCTAGAAAACTGTATCCACATAATTTCTAAATTATAACAGATGTGTTTATTTAAAAGCACCCTATCATTGTTATCGCTTGAAAATTTTATCATTTTAAAAATTTTTTGCATGAATACAATTTTTATAACTTCGAAACACGAATAAAAATCAAAACAGGATTTTTGTAATGAATGGTTTGTCTGTAGAGGATTTCTCACCAAAAAGTTGCATGCACGAAGGATGACCACACGCGTAACTGCGAAGCGTTATGCAAATAAAAACAGTCACTACCTAAATAACTTTGTTGTATTGTTGCAAATCTGCTTCTAAATATTTTTTAATAATTATTCTTATTCCGACTGTTATCCGGTCTTCTATATTAATATAGTTATGTTGTTAAAAAGTTCTCGAGTAGCGCGACACTGACTTCGTCTGTATTTGTTCACATGGAAAGCGTTTCCCGGCATTCATAATACTTCAACCGACGAATGACGTAAGTGCTGATATCGTTCGCTTAGAAGCTAATTTATTTTTTGTGACTGATCGCATGCGTATACGCTGTTTTCACCAGTTGTATGACATAGTGTGAATTAGCTTCTGAATAAATATTTTATAGTACTAAATACATTAATCCGAATATTTAAATGTATTCTGTATAATATTCTTCGCGCGATATGGAGGATGAAGATAATCACTTTTTTGCCAGCTTACTCGTCAGTATGCTGGGAAAGGAGAGTCACATAATGAAATGCGAACGGTGGCTAACAAGAAACCATGGTTTTTCTGTAAACAGTACTTTATTTGTCGAATGTTACAAAAATCATGTTATAAGTCTCAAAAACGGAATAAATCCAGTTTGCAATGTGTTTATGCCACTCAAGTCAATCGTTTTTTACTATTCGTTGCTGTCTACCTAATGATGGTATTAATATGTGTTCGAATACTGTGAGTAGTTTAGATAGCTTCGCCGTATCCAGTAGTACTTTAAACATTGCTTATTTAAATGTTTTTTTGTAATGAGTACTTAGAATCTCTTCACTCAGTTTGAATATAAGTCGATGTTAGCTCAGCCAGAACTTTAATCTAGAGTTGCGTGAATGTTGCTGTGCTTCACACAATTTGCTCATCACATTCGATTGTTGCACCGAGGCCGTGCATGCTTAGCCCGCTGAACATAAAGTTGATCACTTTCATGAAGGCAAATTTATTGGTAGCGAGAGTCCTCGATGATAGAATTGCCTACTCAGCTCACCAGAATTATCTGTGGCGCACTGATATACTGTAAGGCCTCACTTGAAAACAGCTTTTCTATGTCTATTTCTTTATTACAAATTAGGTAATCGATGCTACACCAATTTTTAAAATGAGTTAATCTTTACAAAATGCTGGCCTCACTTTTACAAACCGTAGTTAGAATGCTGTTGGTCAGCCATTCAAAATACGTACGGAATGGAAATTAGTTAGAAAGCGCAAAGCCAGGAACCGGGGCCAATTGTTCAGTTCGTTTGTGCGCCGCTTATTACACGATTATCGAATATCTGTTTAATAAATAAACACAAAACAACATTTTTACGATTTGACAAATATGTTGGTCATTCTTCCACATCACTTATTTTGTCTATTCAACATAATAAGTATATTGTTATTGTACACAAACAGAGAAAGATATAAGTTGAATAATATAATGCCTATGTCGCTATAATAATAATAATAATATTTGTACGTAGATTTGTAATAAAATGATTGGTTTAGTTGATTTATCAGAAAGCAATTAGGAGGTGTTATATTTCTGTATAAACATGCAGAGAATCATTTTACTATCACCTTAACGCAGCTGAATATTTGACCATCACTACTTCGATGACAAGTAAAATATTAGAATCAGAAGGTATAGTCAAAACAGGAAAGAATAAATGTAAAAACTATGATATACAGAGATTTGTTTGCGAAAGTGTGAGTGATAGTGTGCCGAGGCGCTCAGCCGAGGTGGAGCAAACATCAGCACTGCAAACATTTTCGACATAATTCAATAAAATTTATTCGACAAATTGCACATTATTAAAATTGCTTAGCTAACAATTTATTTCTGCGACTTATTTTTTTCGGTTGGTACTATTGTCACTTGAGTTAGCCATTTTCAGTTCTACTTAAATAAAGTGATACATAGGGTGATGAATTTTGATGGAAAAATCCAGCGTACAAATAGCAGTCATTACAAAGACAGAGAAGCAGTGACACAATGTTTAGTTACCAGCAGTGGGCCCGTAACTGATTACCGGAAAAGCGTATGAGTTGAAATTTAAGAAATTGTGCGACAGTCACTCAACAGCTTACACCGGTATTGCAAAGGGCACAGGTTGTGAAATCGCTTGGTGGTATCAGGACAGATTGTGCTGGTCAGTTCTTTGGTAGTATTGGCCGGGCTTAAACAATCGTTATATGGAGTGGTTTCACTTATGTTATTAGTTTTTTGACGTACCCAATTTAAAATTGCTCACTCCACAGCGCCAGTACAGTTTGCTCGAAAACTATTAATAAAGTTCGTCATCTGAAATACATATTCAGCACTATATGCAGTAGCTGAAATGGCAAGAACTAACAGCCAGATGATTATTTATTTAAATATTACAATGAAGTATTTGTTATGTTTTCGGCTGAGGCTGAATTGAGCGTTTTAATACAGTGTTCCTTTAGGTAGAGACAAGTAAAATCTGGTCAGGAGCTTGCATAAATGCCGATGTTACGTTTCTTAAAGCTTGAAAGAGTTTTAGCCGAGACACTTAATAAAAATCAGCAGTTGAGTCAGCGATTAAAATTATTTATCAAAGATGATGAGTTGAGTCATTGTCCTTACGAATAAGACACACAGATACTTAAACGAATGAATGATCGAACAGAACGACATTTTTTGCACATAACGCGTTTACACCGAATATTCGAATGAAGTTCTCTGATATTGATTATGTGTTACCTAAAACTCATCAGGGTGACAAAAATAAATACTTGGTACTCTTCCGCAGCAGCTTGTTCGCTGCTTCGTTCAAAGGAACCAGTTTCTAAAGGTATAGCACCGTCTGGGCTGGATGTTATCTGTTTACTGCTTGTACTTCGGAAGCAGTCAGGGTGTACGAAGTACAATAAGCATATTAATATGAACTATAGTTCTTATGAAAGGAGAGTTAGCGTAATTATATCAACGACTTAACGTTACGTTATATTCCATTTGACATTACAACATATTTTCGGGAAAGATTCGATAACTACCGGGATATGATTTATTCCCATTTTCGGTGCTGTGCGCACCGGATACGCTGTAACCCTGGAGCTGCCAGCTTCTGCCGAAAGCTCAGATTTTTAACATTATCGTTTGGGCTCGAATACTGCCGTTATCCGAAGAACGCGTCAAATTTTTGATACCAGTAAATCGTATCGCACTACCGTGTTACGATACGCCGCATGGGAAACATGGTCATTACCAGTGGCTGGATATTTCGATGTTAACAATGGCACGCCTTCCGCAATGCGGGTCATTAATAATGGAGGTCACACCATATTGATGTTCCATATTTACTATATAGTAATGCCTTATTTAAAAACAAGTTTTTCATTTACCTTAAATTGAGGGTCTGGTATTCTGGCTTCTGTCAAAACAATATATATCGTTGACATTAAGACTGCCTGTTTGCTTTACCTTTATAACTGGCCAGGTCATGTTATTTGTAAGGATTCTAATATATCAGTTTAATGATTTTTTGTCAACTACAATAATAGTAGTGTTAGATTTAGCTTAAAAATGGGTGCACAATCAGTCACCCCAAATGTTCATGTTTAGTTTTTTGATTCTTGTGTTATTGCTTCGTAGACGCTCTTAAATCGTGTTCATTTCTACTTAGCAAACAGTGCTTGACTGATACTGGTCGAGCTATGGTGAATGATCATGATACCAAATATGTTTCTTGTGCCAAAAATAGTAAGCAACGGGGTCACTATTTTCAAAACGCGTTAGTGTAATGATCATTTACAGTCCTATAAGATGGCCTCGCTAAGACACTCTTCGTTGTTAGAATGTAAATGATAATTTGCTTTCATCGTGCGTATTTACAGAAATAGTTCAAGCAATTTATGAGTGCACATGGTTTATTTACACAATACAGCTTGAGCTTATTCAGACTAGGCCTTGTTATTTTCGAGATACGATTAAAAACTAAATATTATCGTAAAGTTATGAAAATTCTGAAATAAAACAAAGCTTAAGTAGTTCCTCATAATACTTTAAAGAACTACTTACAGGCTTTCAGATAGCTGATAGTATTTTATTTTACAATGTAAGTTATTTTGCTTATTATATTGATTGCTTAGTGAACATATTATTGCAACTATAGCACATTTCATTGTTTCGTTACTGCTGCTTTTCCCAGTTTGAGCCTTTGCTTCACACACATGTTATTGTTTAAAGGAAAGATCTTTTTCTGTCTACAAATGCTTACTTGGAATTGAAGAACAGTAAGATTTTAGCTAGCCCACTCGCATATATGAGGACGATCACAAGCACAGGCAACTATTTACAAACTACCCAGCGCAATTGCTCACTCGCTGACATGAGAGTACCAGTATCGAGCACGAGTCCATGGTTTATATCGTGCCGATTCACAGCCAACGGGCAGAAGATCGTGATGGCGCCGTAAAGCTTTCTGTCACGCTTAGCGCGTCTCCGTACAACACGGTCAATGGGCAACCGGCTGATTCACCTTCAGCCTCTCGTTGGACGCACGTCGCTTGTCAGATGCAGCCAGCGATGCACCGCTTCGGTACCGCGTCACGCTCTTATCATGGAAGACACGGAGCGTCAATGAGCGGTCTTATAGACCCCGAAGAGAGTTCGCCTGCCGCTGCATTGCAAATGCTCGCCTCGTAGGCTCAGCAGCCACAAAATGAAAGCTGACGTCAGTAGCCTGTGAAAACCCAAAAACTCACACAAGCGGCGAAACGTTACAATCATACCCATTGCCGTTTTTCCTTCCTACTCATTAAAGAAGAAGTCCTGCTGAAAACCACTACTTAATTTTTTGAGGAATATCGAAAATTGCGAGAAGTTGCGATGAGTGCGACGGCTGGAACATACTTGGCGGTTGTCGTGCTTAGTCTGAGTTAGACCCGGCAGCGCAGTCAGCTGAGCCGCGCTCGCTTCCGCAGGCACCCGCCGCCGTCTCAGCCTCAAACGACCGGTAAAGTACAAACTCAATGTAGGAGCCCCGTTGAAAATGACTGCATATGCGTCAACTTCCTTCAGTACTCATTTATTTTTCGAACAGGATTGCGTACAATTGTAACATAGGCACCGTAACATTGCATAATGTAGAACACGATAAAATGGTTTACTGAGGCTTTTCACGAAAATATCAAATACAAAGGAAATTAAGATTCTGTCGTGTTCGACGTGTCAACAACATTGTCAAACACACATGTAGTAAGCATAACAGTTCGGTGTGCCAGTCGCCGCAGTTCATGGCAGTGAGTCGCTCTCTGCTTCTGACTGGCGCAGAGCCCAGCTTGCAGACATGTAGCCGATCCAAACTTTCCTTTCTGCTTTCGCAGGTAGACACAGTTGTCTCAGTCAGATGTTGAACATTCAAGATCGAGCGCCGTGCTTTTGGCATTGTTTTTTGAAGTTCCCTCGCTCTTCTTATCTGCCTCGCTTATAACCTTCATCAACTCATTTTTTTTGCACAGCCGTTTCAAGTCACGTTCTTTTTCGTTCGATTCTTTTCTGTGTCGCTTTTGGTAATAGAGTCGCAGGCTGCCAGCAGACTTTCCGGCCGAGCCATTTAAAACCGACCATAGCCTCGAGCCTGAGTTTGTCGACGTAAGCTATTTGTTGGTGCCAAAGTTGGTTCAATGCAGAGTTTTTGTCTTGTGTTTACTGAACTCCAGCCATGGATGTTTATTTATTATTGCGGTGTCACTGATGCCCGACATATTTCCTGTTACTGTAAAGCACAGACAGCCAGATGGTAACATTCATGCAGGAAGTACCTGAACTTGAAATGTCTATTGACGGACATAGCGCTGCTAACTCCGAATCTCCTTGACAGGCTTGCTGAAAGTCATAGCGTAGGAAGCCAGATAAGATGCCTGGGAGATTACGCTAGATCTGCGTGGTTTTTTCCACGCGTCTACAGAATGAAAGGATGGCGCTTAAAAGCGCTTAAAATAAAGTCTCGAAGTTCATGGGTCGTAGCGGAGGTGTAAGTGAATTAGTGCGAGCACACTATTGTCCTCACAAGTTCATGGTTGGAATGTGCAGTGGGGATTCGTGTTGCCCACATAAAGTTATCACGGTTGTCTTTTTCTCATCTCATTCTCATTCACTTTAAACATTGCAAAGAATCACAGGTACCCTACACCTGAATTTCGTTTAGTGAAAAGAAACACGGAGGCGTGTTCGTCGAGGCTTTTAGTAGTCTGGTTTCGTTTTCGCAGTCAATCACTTGACCAAAATACTGTCTGCTACATTGCCTCTACCCAACTCTGATCGCTTCCAACACAGGTACTAGTATCGATATTTCCGGCTTAAACAAAATCATACAGCCACGTGATGTCTTCAAAAGAAGCATTTAGCACCAACAAGTCGCGTATTTTGAGTTAATCCAGCAAATTGAGATCTCGTATAGTTCACAAAATAGTTTTTCAAACACCAGTCAGTAGCTTGTTATAGAAAAAGAAAACTATTTTCTTTCCATTCCTGAATGCTTTTGATGCAGCCTGTATTTAGCGTCATGTGCAAATATTTTCATCCAATATGTGCCGCAGCACGTTATTATATTCGTAGATTTCGTTCATTTAAAAGAAAATTTGTAGAGAAACAAAACACTTGGGTAATGCTTGCCGATAAGAAACACGGCGATCAGTCAATGTAACATGCTGTAGCCGGGTCGGCGCGGGTCTGTTCGCAAATTAGTAGTGTTACCGTCTCATCTCTCAAAGACCAGAAATAACCTGCGGTCAATGCAGCGCATCAACAGAAACAATATCAATACCTGATGTGACAGATCACTTAGTAGCGTCGTTTCATAGAAATTGAAAATATTAAACGCACGAAAATAGTCATCACCATTTGTTAAAAATAACAAAGCGAGCACGCCGTGTCACCTTCAAAACACAGCAGTATGCTCCGCCAGTGTTCCGCAGGCGGCGGGCTGTTCGTTTAGCCACGTCTCGCGACCCGGCCCCGAGCATCGCATGTTGCCATGATTGAGAGGTCAGTGTCGCTCGCTGACTTTAGCGCCGTGACGACACGTAGTTCACGGGCCACTATTTGCAACGAACAAATTTCCTTCGTCAGAGACAAAGTGAGTGCGTTGCAACGCGTCGAATCAACAGACGCCACTGGTTGTTGTCGTCACCTCTTCAATAGACGCCCGGTTACTGTGGGAGGAAGAGTCTCAAGACAACTAGGAAACCGCTCTTTACGATAACTGCTCATGCAGCCCCTATTATCGGAATCAGTGAATGGCCCTCAGCTGAGCGTGCCTGAAAGAGCAGTGCTGCGCTCAATATAGTGACATTACCTGAAACTCATTTTTTGCAGACAAAAAACCACTTGTATGATAACGAAATATTTTATGCTTCAAAACATATCACATTGCTTGCTTAGTAGTAAAACTGGTCATTTTTATAATTAGTAAATCTGTAACTGACAGTTCAAACTTATGTATGCTTATTGTATGTTTTGGCCCAATGTGCAATTGTTTTATGTAATATTTTTTAAATACATAGTATAGCTTGATTGAGCCTGAGTCCCAATTGTTAAAAATTGCAACCAATAATTTTTTAAATTCAAAGGAAAGTGGTTTCTTGAAAATCATTATAAATTACGTTAATGAAACAGTAACAAAATTTCAGCACCAATATTTTTAAAACTGAGTTTTTCGTAGGTTTCCTGAGCTGTAACAGCTTAAAATAGCAATATTTTCTGAGTGTGTTATCAAAGAGAGTGAAGAATAAAATTTAGGTTATGTGGTCTGATATGCCGAAGAAAATATCTGAAAGTTAGCCCTGTAAAATCATTCGTGTCAGGCTCATTAGTTAAATTGCTAAAATACAGATGAAAATAAAATTGCGCATCGCCGGTTTTACTATCAACTTCGCCAGAATTTCATGCAGTTTAAAAACAGCTGAAATACTCATGCCGTTAAGAATAGTCGATTCACTTCCTGGCCCTCGGCCTGACAAATCCTCGCATAGCTCGATCGAACGTGGCAACAGTTCAGTGCCAGCATTACTACAGCTACAGCCTGATCTGCAGTCAATCCTCGAAGCATCTTTAACTGAAAATACTACAGTGCTGCTTCGCAGCAGTGTCAGCGAGTTCTTTTTTTTTGTTGGAGACCTGTAGTTGATTAAGAAAGAACAAAATGGAAGAAAATACGACGAAGATGGTCACTAGTGAAATTGCCTCTGACATATCCCACAGGTTATACCTGGTTAGCACATCTTCAGATATAATGATGAACGCACAGTGCTTTCGAATAATTTTAGAACGATGAAAAATCGTGTATTCTAATGTTGATTCTCGGAGTAACAGATGTCCCACGAAATTATAGTTTTCATACACTTGCTCAACACGCCTGTTAACTTGACAAATGTAAAAAGCATTTGTAATATTTACGCCTTAAACACATGTGAGCTGGCATTATGGTCGCTGGGGATCTTATCATTTTTTTAACAAACCATAAAGCTTGAACAGTGTTTATGGATCTTCCCGTGTTTTGAATGTGATATTACAGATTCATATATGAGTCGTGAAGAAGGCAAGATCGACAAAACAGACGCAGTGAGTTGCAAACAAACTGATTCATCTTCCATACATGTGTGTAAATGAAACACAACTGCATAAATATTTATTGTATCTTAAGTACTTATTCGCAGTTTGTTGTAACAACTTTTTTATTGTTATTTGCAGTTACAACATTAATGCCGAGTACTTGAAAGGTCTATTTCCTTAGTAGTGTCGTTAAAATAGACTTCGTGTAGCTTCGATAGCTGAGAGTACTGGTAATCTTCATTATCACCCATCGCCACGCAAAGAGCAATTAAACGGAAAATGTAACATGGGCCCATGTAGGAGCTGCTTAAAAGGTGTGCTATAGCCATATTTGGCAGTAAATCACACATGTTTCGCTCTGCAAGTGGTGAAGCCCCGTCAAAGCAGTGAAATAATATATATCAACAATCAATAATGAAAGAAGTATAGACAGTAAAAACAGTTAATAATGTAACAAAGAGAGCTGAATTTAAAATACAAAGTATTTGCAGATTACAAGATAATATAACATATTATCAGTAGTAATGCTTCCATATTTTATTACTCGAGTAAGGCAGCCGTGTTACATTATTATAATATTACTCTCTCACATCAACACCACCAGACTGAATAGTATATCCTGTAATATTTACAGACAAATGAAACACAAACAATTTTGCACCCATTTTTAACAGTTAAAGAATTTGCTGCTCGGTGGGCTATCTTCATTACTGTAATATCACGTTTGTCGAAATGAAGTCAACGACAACGTCATCTATCGGCGACTGAAATATTATCACGTGTTAGAGAATTGGCTGCTTGGTTTTATGTAACGCCACATCTCTGGGAGATGCCGTATTTTCTGATATTATGTAATTTTTATAGTATGTGAACCTTTGGGAAAATACAAGAGGCCATTTGTGCTCAAGGAAAGTTTTGAAAGCTTGTTCATCTAATAGTTGCCATTAAAATTGAATGAGTAAGAGTGACATGGCTTCAAATATGTAATATTACCAGAATGGGTACCAAAAAAAATGAAAAATGCTGAAATATTGTTCTTCTAAATAGCTCAAAATAAATATAGTAAATTTAAGAACATGTTATTATCATTTGTACACAGAACAATTTTTGTGCTTGACGAACAGTCGGGAGGAATTGCGGTGAAAGTGTTGTATTGCATTTCGTAGCGGAAATTATTGGGTTACTTGGTGAGTTTATTTGACGCTGCGGGTTTCTTTAATAAAGCAGTCAGATGATAAAGTTTAGTTGCTAATTGATGTAGCTTGTGAAGTATAAGGCTTGAAGCCAGCCGGTGTGTACTGTATACAAACTTTTGTTATTAAGATGCGTGTATTTTCGCCGAGCCTTTTATACTTTTGGCGAACAGCCTTAACTAAATTGTTGTCGAATGTGAAGAGTATTTTAACCAATTTTATGTTTGCAACATAATGAATAGGAGCCTCTAAAAACTTAACGATGTCGTTTACTTGACAAATAATACTACACAACAAAAGCTGATATTGTGCTAGACATGAAATAAACGTAGCAACTGGTTAAAACTTGGCGGGTCCTGGTCGATGTGTCCATCCACCAAATGTGTTTGCTCTGGCACAGCAAATCGCTTTCGTAGCAAAGTTCGATCGCCAGCCCGATAAGCAGCAGGGTCGTCGTTTTCATTTTCACCATTTTTTGTGTTGCGTGCTTGTCACTTTTGTCGAAGATACCAGTCGGTTTTCATTTGGACACTTCGTCATTTACTATTTAAATTTATGTTTAGTTAGAGTTTCAGCTCAGTAGCCCATCAAATGACAGCTTTTAAAAACTAACTCGCATGCGATAAACGTACGATGTCGTCAAGTCAGGGTGTGTTGTGATGCGATTTGCAGTGGCTTCGTCAAATTCAGAGTTTTGCGTTAGTTTTTTAAATTAAAACTTCTGAGGGATTTCATTGTTATTACGCATTTTCGTGTAACGTAAATAACATGCGTTCTCGTTATAATTGAAAATAGGAACATGTTGAGTTTGTAAAGTTATTTTCGTCTTGGATTCTTCGGAAGAGGTAATATTATCTAGTCAGTTGGTACTCATCGTTACATTCGTAATATGGTTCATACCGATATCAAATCCTTCAACAGTTGCGGAAACAAAGACCGGCCGCTTATCGGCTTAGACAGCAAGTTTTTTTAGTTCGTCAGTAATTATCAATATAAACAGCGTATTGTTGAAGAAAATAAATATTCACAACCAACACATGATGTCAAAATTTTTTAAACTGGTAGTTGATTGAGCCAGCGCTCGTTACGGCGTTCTACGCTTGAGCTTAGTTTTCGTCACTTTTAATGCTGCCCGGTAGTGCTTTTCTAAAGCTAAATACGTGCCAATCCCAACATAGCTTGTATAGACTCATCAAACCGGTGATTTACTGCATCTCAGCAAAGCTACGTGTCGTGAACAGCTGCACTGTAGCCAGACCGAACTGTGTGAACGCGTGAACATGTGACAGCCTCCGGGACTGTCGACATTTTCGGCTTGAGCTCGGCGTGCCTTCTGCACCAAAGTGAAAATTTCAAAGACATCATAATAGCGTCAGACACCAGCGCTGGCTACTCAAACGTTACGTAGTAAAAAATCAGCGCCAGAGCTCGGCTCAGCCACACTCGGAAGTTTCACGTTCGCGAGATTTATCGACGCTGTTAGTTGCAGCTGGAGTCGAAGTCAATGAATAAGTGCTGATCCTCACTATCGTTGCTAGAAACATGCGCCCGTACGTATCGAAGCAGTCGCAGCCACGCGCCAAACGATCGTTCGGCCAGGCTCTTGCGATTTTCGGCCCAGCATGTCACAACCACAGTCGGTCGCTGCCTGTGCATGACATATATTTCTGTATATCTTCATTTAGCGGCGCCTTAGCGTAGCTCTTTCAAAGACACTACGTGATATTTAGCGTTGTTCCTCATTCTTTTTTCTACAGCAACAGCCAGCACTTGCTGCATACTGGGTCGCATGATCTAAATGGTGCCGGCTTCGAAATGGCAGCTCGGACAAGTCTTCCTCACTGCATCTTTATTGGCAACACAGCTTTTTTCAAATATGGCCTGGTAAACACATCATTGTTAAACGCTGAATCTGTGGGTGCCTTACTTGCGTTTCCGTTATACTTCAAGTTTGCCATCCTCTTTCTTTGTTCCTTTTACGCTCCTTCGTCATTCTTTCGCGTTTGCCTCTTTGTTCTTTGTTTATTCTTGCATCGGACCTGTTTCAGATGCACAACATTTCGGTGTATTATTTTCTTTCTCGTTTCAACTCGGCCTTCGTTGATAAAGCATCACATTTAGTCGAAGTTTGGCGCAAAATGTCACAAGCTCTTGTTGTTCTACCATCACGAGATGTACCAGCAACGTCACATATTTCACGTGATTGGAACTTCGCTTCGAATAGAATAAATAAGATATGAAGAATATGCCTTCATCATGGTTCTAGGCAGACGCGAGAAGATAATTTGAAAACCATCATACGCTTCAGTTAAATAACTTATGCAGGTGCACGAAATCTTGATTTAATTCTTGCAGCTTGCTTGATTATTGAAATATTGATCGAAATAAATAAAGTCAAACTCGTTGCGCTTAAAACAAAAGACAAACTGTTCAAAAGTGTTTTGATTCACCACTGTGGGGTATGATCATAAAGTAGTACCGTATTTGGCTTCACTACTCACAATGCTCATGGCCTTTACTGAGGGCAATATGGTCGACCACATGCTCGGATCATTATCAGAAAAATAATACTTTTTCTGTTCGTCAGTCCGTTATTTTTCATCCGCGTCATCGAATCTGTCTCGTTATAGGTTGCATGCTTGAAACAAAGCGTCGCGGTGCGGCATAAACGGTAGTGCCTCTACTGCCGACATACCAAACCGACAAATAATATAAAACGTCAATAGAATACTCAGATTAAAATTGTCAGTCAGATTCTCATATTCTCCCACCTGATAGAAGACCATTCAATGGTAATGAAAGTTCACAACCAGAACGTAAGAATTACACCATCTTCAGTTCTTTCTGTTAAGTTCCTTTATTTATGTTTTCAAGCTCTTTACTTCTTTCGTAGCTATAATATGTGTTGTATGCTGTTGCTCTGCTTATTCGTTCACAATGCCTTCTCGGCAGAGTAAGAATGTGCTTATCAGACATAAAATATGTATGTTTTGCAGTGACTGTCAGAATAAAAGATTTGCTTAATAGTGAGCAAATATGCATATAGTATCTATTTGTTTGAAGCAGATCTATGAGCACGCCGTGGCAACAAAGGCTGTTATGCAGCTTCTGAACAAGATTTATTCTCGGCAAGGAGTTCGACAATGTCGCTCAGGTACACAAAGGGGGTGTTGCGGTTGCTGAATGGATTATGATGCAGGTGGGAGATGGTAAGCCTAGCATGCCCTCTTACCTAATTGTCTACTATTAGGTGACTTGCTAAGCCACGAAGAGTATATCACTCTATATAACATGCAGTGGAATAATAGTCGATAGTTAATGAATGATGATAGTGACTTCGGTGAGTACAAAATAATCAGATGAGCACAGATGAGCTTAAATCTTCTGTTATCGTGGGTCACTGTTGCGAATGCTTTGTACTCACGGATTTAAGAGATTAAAAGAGCTCTTCAGTACTACATATATAATATTTTTCTCCGTTTTGTTTTCTTTTGAGTTTCTTCTGTTAAGCTTGAGTTTGGTTTTCTAAAGGGAAAGTTTTTACCGGCCCCAATAAACCCTGAACTAGTTCACTGTGCGACCTCTTTCCAGTTTTTCCCCGAAATACGTCGACAACTACAGCACGCCAGTTTCCGCCTTTCCAGATAAATGTTGCTCACTATCATCACTTAAGTTCATTTGCGGAACTTCTTTGAGTACCGATAATTTGCCAGATATTTCTAATTCTTGAAGAGTTTCGTTTTTGAGTCTTACTATATCGGGCAGTTAGTAAGAATATTTCGCACATCAATGAACTGCTGGCTAATCTGTCGTCGTTCGTTAACATTGACGGTGTTAGAGGTCGTAAATTCCGTCCATCTTCGCACACGTGTGAGCGGTCCTATTGGTCACGCCAGTAGTCACGGTCGTACGGAATGTATTACCCCGATACAACGATATTTTCCGCGCTTTCCGCCGTTAAGCACACACGCCTTCATCACCACCCCGTCAACTGCGGTTACCATAAACATCGCCTTACGGTCGGAACTTTCTATCAAACCCCGATCAACGGAGCAATGCATTCCGGAACAAAGTTTAATCCATTGCCTGCGTGTCTTCTCGCCACAGCCAGTCTCTGAAGAAACAAAGGTTAATAGTTTCGGTGACGTATAGACAGCATAGGTGATCATAAATTGCTGTTGTTTATATACGAAGTCTTCCAACACCAGCAACCAAAATGCGCTTCTTACTTATTTTCTTCCACACGTTACTGGTGGAAAGCTTCTAAAACCATGTTCCGGACCACGGATACGAGGTTTTTCGACACCCGATAATCCATTATTTTTCTCATATAGCTTAAAGGCTCGCTCACGTGATAGTCACCACAGCATATTGACAACATCCGATGTGTTACTGGTAAGTGATTTCCGAGGGTGTTGGCTAGACAGCCTGTGCTCAAAATCATTTTCTTTCAGTTATTTTGCTTAGTCTAACAAAATTATATTGTTATTGAACGGAAGTAAAGATAAAAATGCTTGCCAGTAAAATTTCTTTTCTGCACGTCTAATACACGCCAGTTTCACCAGCTCCGGTGCGAGATATTCAGCTAATTTTCTTCCAGTTTCTCTCGTGAAATTTTTTGTTCATCCTATTCACTCTCACACCAATGGTACGGTTCGTATAATCAACTGAAAACTTTACGAGATTCACTCGCATACTACAATACTCTGCTCTTTCATTGCATTTTCATTTGCATCTAACTTGAGTAGCGTCATCATTTCTTATCTTCTAATACCAAAGCAGTGGTTCTCCCATCACTTATTTAACAATGTTTTTGGTGAACAACTTTGAAAATTCACCTGGCATACAAAATAGTCAATTAATATGAGCTATATCTCGAATTCTTCTTTCTCACTTAGTTCATATTTGAATGTCTTCCATTTGTCTTCACGCATAATTAAAGAAGCTGAACGACGTAGTTAAACAGACCAGTAAAAACAGAATAGTTTGGTCGGCTCAGTGTCTTCTGTGTCAGAAGACATAAAATTAGCGGCAAAGTGGGTTTCTTCCCCGTTAAAAAATACAACATTTTTGACTTGTGATGAAGGGAAAGATTATCTCAGACAAGGGTAATGTAGCAAATTAATACAGGGCGATGTGACCGGGAAATTATCGTCCATTCTTCCTGCTCACACAGTGCCAGCCATTTCAACAGTTACTCGAGTTCATAGAGGTGGGTTTGACCTCGGGAAGTCCTTCTGCGTTCATAGATTTCACAAAGACACTGTCACCTGAAAGAGTGACAGATGCCTGAAGGAATGCCGGTCAGACAGTAGATGGTTGAACACAACCACCTATAATATTGCAAAAACGCTAAACATGGCTAGACAGATGAAAGCAAAGGTCAATATAACACGAAAGCAGAAAGAAAACCAGAGCCACTATGTCTTCCGTGTGGCCATATGCTTGGGCATGCCAGAGCAGACCGGGGACAGGGGCATTCGAGTCACCTTTCGCCGATGATGCGCCGCACAATGACAATCAGGAGAAGCTACCTGCGTTGACCGCATAAATTTCGAAGACAAAGAGTCATGACAAACCTGTAATGAGCGAACATGCCGATCCGGTGGAAAATGGTCTAGTCATGGTCAGCCATATCCAGAATAAACATGCACACTGTTGAAGAGAGCCCTGAGCTGATATTGTTAGTTTGTCTTCCTCATATGTCAAAAGAATTGCTCGGCAATATATGGAATGGGGAGACCTAATTCACTCAACACTGATCTCGCCAGAAGGGAATATAACGTAAATGAGATCACGCCATGAGCATCATGTTAAGAACAGGATTCTTCGTTTATGAACGTAAAATAGATATCAGAGAGTAACGTTATAGCTGAAAGTGAGGGTTGACACGCATGTTAGTCAGGATGACAGGTGAATGCTGCTCCACGATAAAGGGAGTAGAGAAAGACACATCAACGGTGTTGATCGATATGGCAGCAGCACAGACAAGATAAAAGGGAGGGTATGTGAGGGAGTTTGAGCAAAGTTCAGCAGTGGACGTTGAGCTGATGACATGAATGCAGACGAGGAGTCAGAGCAGTCTTCTTCGGGAAAATCCTATTTTTAAGCTGAACAAGCAATAAGTCGGATCTTAAAATATAGCGACAGTTTAAATCTTGCAACATAGAAGTTGCTCACTGTTGATTTTTGAAGAAGGCCTGAAAAATCATCTGTAGTCTTATGACATCTGTACTAACACTGAAACCAAAGCCTGAAATCTTCTGTTTATGAAGGAACTTCTTCATTCACCTTGAAAGTCTCATACTTTTGTAAAAGCTCAGTTTTCGTAAATATGAAATCGACAGATACACTGGTCATAATGAAAAAGCTCTATTAGTAATAGATAAAATGTTTTTCGTTATGTTTTGTTTGGGTTCAATATCTAAAATTATTCAGACATAGTTGAGAGCAGGTCACTTTGAATTATTTCATGCACCAGAATAAAGACATAGAATTAAGCACCCTCAAATCTTAAGTGGGGTTTTCTTCCTTTCTTACTCGTGAATAAAACTTCATTATCAGTACGCTTGAAATGGGTCTTCTTCGCAGTGCTTTCTCGAAAGATCATCAATGCAGTATTGAACAATCACTCCGCCATTTGCGCGACCGGCAGCGTCAATCTGCGTACAAAATGGTTTAATTACTCGTTTGTTGTTGTTCCAAAGGAAATTTTATTCGAAGGTTTCGAAGCGAGCCTTAATATCGCATACAAAATCGAATTAAAATGGTAGCGAATGTTCTATAAGACATTTTTCGCACGATTTAAGCGACGGATTATTTTTAGCTCGACGAAGACGTCTTTCAGTGCCGTTTGGTCTCACCATGTCGATTTGCGTGTGCTTATCGTCTTTTCAGATCATTGTGAATATACCTGTCCCTTCTTCCCATCGCATTTCAGCCTGATCGTACCCGTATAATGATCCACCTGCCAACATCAACATCCACCATCTTCTGAAGCAAATTTCAAATTGTCACGTGCTGCGCGATCACTATCCGGCGGGCAGCGTGAGAGCTACCTTTCTTTGCTGATGAATGTCTTCTGGGGATCGATAATCAACTTTTCTCATTGTTTTAACACTGCAGAGCCTGAAATGCCTATATTAAGTTCCATGATATGTTAAACGATTTATCAAAACAAAGAAGTTGTTGCAAAGCAGATAACAACCGAATGAATGCTTTTGTATGTCAGTTCTGGTCCACTATATGTTCCAGTTTGGAAGCGAGTGCAGTTTTTTCGCTGCACGTCAGTACTAATGGTCCATCATATTTGTCGGGAGATAGTTATTTGAAGAAAGTTTAATTTTCTATCAATACCTTAACTGATATTATATTGCCGCATATTGTAAGTTATCTAACACCTGAGCAGATCTTGCTCAAAGTCTTCAGCCAAATCACTTATATGAACAGAGCTCGAAATAAAGCAGGGTAAATGAATCATAAGATTCGGATATTCAGTGCTTATAACGTCTCGCACACGCCCAGAAATACGATCACAGATTGACGACTGCAGTTTGAAGAAAGACTTCACTGTATTTTCTGTTATCAACGTTTTGAACTTCACCCTTTCTTCAAGTTCAGACAGTTTAGACAACATCAGAGCTGAATGTCGTAACTACATACGTATGAACTTCAGACAGCGTCCAAATCTTCAAAGTGACCTTTGAAGCTACTCCTAGTCGGCGCCATAATATTTAACCAAGGAGTCCTCATAAAAACACATTCTTCTCAAAGATGGTCAGATTCATTACCTCGAGGCGTAGGTAGATACGAACTACGCGTTTAAGTTCTTTTGGAGCATTGTTTAATCTTTTTCTCACAGATTACTTTTCGTAAAGTTCATCACTTGTAAAAACGATGGAACAGAACACTTAAATAAAGCAATAGAGAGATCTTCGTGTCTTCTGGTAACAACGGCCCACGAGGGTGTAACATCGCATATTTTTCGGATAGCCCGCAGCCTGTTGCTTCGTAACTGTGATTCAAGTCATCAAACAGCGCAGCCGAGATCTTCGTTTTGCCTGTACCAGTCAGCACTACTCGCACCACGCACAGCGTCGGTCGATGCGTAAATGTCTCTCAAAACGAGATTTTCTGCCGGCCTAGCGTAATACTTAGCTTCGCACTTTGAACGTGATTCGACAAATACCGAAATTTCATCTTCCACCGTCAGCACACTTCATCACCTTTCCACCGTCTCAAAGACCAACCGTCTTTGATATCGCTAAACTTTTACCATCATTTAGGTACCACCCAGTAGGCTACTGACAACTTCTGTGCAGCAGATTGCGCCACCGTGTCCTCGTTGAATAGTTGTTTGGCTTGCATTTGAGCATACGCCGTACGGCCTGGTTCAAATACGTTTCGTTGATTTTCTTCGGAACACACAGTCAAGAAGGGTATCAAGATTTCCGATCTATTTAATCGCGGTACTCAACTTTCGATAGTGAGACGAGCTTACCTGAATGGGCCCACTGAAATGGGCTTCAAAGAATCACGTTTTCTAGTCGCATCACCATAAATTTTCGAAGGACACATGTTGATCTCCGTTCCTGAATTTTTCTCCAGCCTGTCACCATAGTATCGTCGAAGAACCGAGTACACCTTAATTTTTTTAACACTGACATTACCAGTCCGGACGTCGATCAAAAAACAATACTAGGAAAGCGGACAGTCCGGTCAGTCGATTTTTGAGATGTCCGATTGAACACGTGCTCAGTGTACAGCCGTTACTGACCTCAGCTTATTGGATACTTTTGTTTGTTTTTTAGATTTAAATGCCCACTTAATGAATCAAAATTATAAAATTATAAGGAAGTTGTACACAGGTTATTGCATTTGAGCAGATCACACAGCTCAGTCGTGTCATTTATACTCCATGGGAAAGTATGTCTGTAGCAGGAACTTTCTAGACTAAGTCGCTAATAAAAGTTCATTATTAGCCGTTCAGGTTGGTTCCAAACGCAGCAATCGCCACACTTTCTTATGTACGCAGTAAAAGATTTAGATTACTATCACTAATTCTCACTCGAATAGTCTGCAATTGAGTTGAAGGATTCTCTCCGGCTAACATTTATAATTGTGATGAAACAAATTTAGAATCACATCTAGTCATTTCAAGTGACAGATCCCACTCAAATATTTAGATGTGAACTAAATTTGTTTCATCACAATTATAAATGTTAGCCAGGAGGGACTCCTTCCAGCTCAATTTGCCCGGTTATCGAAGTAGTTAGTGATAGTAATCTCATCTTTTGCTGCTTGTGCATAAGAGATATTTTGTGAAAAACCTTTGATTGAGTCTTGGTCTGCGTTTTTAAAAGTGAACCAACACAATAGGGACCGGGATAATTGTTCTTGAAACATGGAACTTTTTTTATTGCTTGTCTAAGTAGGATCTTGACTTAGTCCTAGAAAGTTCCCTGCTTTTCATTTCTACGAATATGCTTTCCATGGAGTATAAAGTATTTTTGACATTTGGTATTTTTGGCATGCATTTGAACATGAAATCGCTTTGCTTCAAATCTCTGCAATAGCCTCTTCCAATTTTCTTCTACTATAATTTTATAATTTTGTTCATTAAGTACGCGTCGGGATTTACGAAGCATTTTTAAATCTAAAAATAAAAAAAAATTGTCAATAAGTCAAATTTCTTAAGTCCAGTGTAACTTTAGTACACTGGGACATTCGTTGCAACTCAATTTTTGGGACATGTAATGTTAAAAGTGTCAAGTCTATTTGTGTTAGTTTTATCTAGTTTTCTAATTATTGTTTTTTATTATTTGTCAGTTTAATTAATGTCAATGTTAAAAATTAAAAGATATTCTCCAGTTCTTCGAATTTGTATTGATATTTTTTTTTTTTAACATTTATGGTGACCGTGACAGGACTGGAGAAAATTCAGAGACTCTTGGAGATCCATCGTGTGTCCTTCGAGAGAATTTATGGTGACATTCTAGAAAGCATTAGTTCTTTTGAGCCCGATTTCAGTGTTATTCAAGGTAAAATGCGTCTCCTTGATCAGAAAGTTGAAATGTTCACTGAATTAAATAGATCAAATCTTGATACCCTTCTTGGTATTGAATGTTCCGAAGAGAATATTGATTTATTTGTTGCAAAGGCGATGATTTAGTTAGTCGATACAGTATTCTCAAATACAAAGTCGAACAACTTCTTCAACGAAGTTCTTTGGTCGAAAATGCGTCTAAACATACTGCGAGTCATTCAAGTTTAGCCCATTCTAGATTACGATTACCTCGTATTGAATTTAAAAAGTTTAGCGGTCATGTTAAAGATTGGTTGAGATTTTGGGGCCAATTTAAGAGAATTGATGAAGATGATACTATTGAATTGGAAGATAAATTTCAATATTTAATCGAATCTACAATTCCAAAGTCACGAGCCCAAAATTTAGTTGAAGCATACCCCTTCCGCTATGAATTACGCTAAGGTATTAGAAAGTCTGAAATCTCGTTTTGGAAGAGACGATTTACTTATCGAATATTATGTTCGTGAATTACTGAAATTAGTACTGACGAATTTACAAACCAAAACGAATCTCAGTACTTTATTTGATGAGCTTGAATCACAGTTACGAGCCTTAGATACGTTGGGAGTAACATCCGAAAATATGCGGCTATGTTATTTCCCCTTGTTGAATCGTCGTTACCAGAAGACATATTACGAGCTTGGAAAAGATCTCTCCCCTCTGATGACGAAACTGACTTTGAAGTTATTCCTGTTCAAAATCGTCTTACAAAATTGATGAACTTTTTACGAAAAGAAGTATCTGATGAGGAGAAAATTTCGATGGCCCTTTCTGGATTTGAACTGAAATCCAAGAAAAAGAACTTAAAGATAGTTCAGTACCTATACCTACTGCCTCAGGGTTAATGAATCACAAACCATCTTTGAATCAAAGATGTGTTTTTTGTAAGGATGAACATACAAGTTTAGAATGTAAGAAAAGTGCAGATATGAGCCTTTTAGATAGGAAGAAACTGTTAGCTTCAAAAGGTCATTGTTATATTTGTTTGAAGTTTGGACATATAGCACGAAGATGCAGAGTTCAAATAGAATGCAGTAAATGTAAGTTACGACATTCAACTCTGATGTGTCCTAAACAAGAAAATGCTCCTGAGATCCAAGAAAAACTTACAACAAAAGAAGTTCAAGATACCGCAAACGTTGATAACCTAAGTAACTTAACTTACAGTGAAGTCTTTCTTCAAACACTAGTCGTCAATCTTAGTAATGGAAATATTTCTGAACGTGTGCGAGTTATTATAGACACTGGGTCTCAGAGATCCTATATTAGTTCATTTTCTGCAAAACGGCTTATTTTTACACCAGTTTCAGAAGAAAAGTTAGTTCACGCCTTATTTGGTGGTTCTGAGACAGAAATTGTTGACCATTGTTGTTATAAAATTAGGTTAACAAGTTTAGACAAAAGATATGCTTGTAATATACAGGTATTAGATCAACCTATAATATGCAGCAATGTAATATCAGTTAAAGAAGGTCCATGGATAGAAGAATTAAACACTCTTCGAATTAATATCTCTGATAGAATCGATGGACCGATTGAAATACTTATTGGTGCAGATGTAGCAGGGAAGCTGTTTACTGGTAAAAAATACCTCCTTCAAAGTGGACTCGTTGCTATGGAAACTCTTCTAGGATGGGTCTTAATGGGAAAGGTTGAACTTGAGTATACAAAAAGCATTCATTCCAGTTTGTTATCTACTTTAACAATAACTTCTTTGTTTGATAAATCGTTTAACATATCTGATTTATGGAGACTTGATATATTAGGCATTTCAGATCCTGCAGATGTTAAAACCAATAAAGAAAAGAAGTTGAAGTTATGAATCAATTTGTAGAGACTGTCTGCATCAACAAAGAAGGTAGATATGAGGTTACACTGCCCTGGATAGATGATCACCCACCTTTGTCTGATAATTTTGAAATTTGTAAGAAGAGGTTGGATAATTTGATGCTCAAACTTAACAAAGATGGACATTATACAGATTACAATCAAGTATTCTGTGAATGGTTGGAAGAAGGGATAATTGAGTATATTCCTGATGATCAGTTAGAAAAGATTGTCACTACTTACCTCATCGACATGTTCTAAAGTTAAATAACACTACAAAACTTCGACCCGTATTTGACGCATCTTGTCGAACTAAAATAATCCATCCTTAAATCAGTGTTTGGAAAAAGGTATCAATCTTATAGAACTTATTCCTTCTATTTTAATTCGATTTCGAATGGGCCGATTTGGAGTAATATCTGATATTAGAAAGGCTTTCCTTCAAATTAGTATAAAACCTTCAGATAGAGATTTCCTTCGTTTTATTTGGTATGACCAAACAGGTAATTTAAAGTATTTTCGTCACACCAGAGTTGTTTTCGGTCTTACTTGTAGTCCTTTTCATCTTGGAGCGGTTATTCAATACCATTTGAACACAATCTTTTCGAGAAACACTTTATATTCTGAAAAAAATTATTTCAAATCTTCTTCGAGGTTTCTATGTTGATAATTGTGTCGTTAGTTTTGATACTGATGAGAAATTACAAAGTTTTATTCACGAATCTACAGAGATACTGAAGGAAGGAAAATTTGACTTAAGAGGTTGGGAACAAACAGAACTAGAAGCAGATACTAAACTTAATTCTATGTCTTCTGTTCTGGGTCTTAGAATGGAATAGACAAAGTGATACTCTCCAACTATGTCTAGATAGATTTCAAGATATTAATTTAAATAAAATAACGAAAAACTTATTTTATCTATTACTAATAGAATTTTCGATATGATTGGTGTATCTTGTCCAGTTTCCTTATTTACGAAACTAATTTAAAAAATTATGGACTTTAAATTGGATGGAATTCAGTTCCTTCATAAACAGAGACTGTTTCTTGAACTGTTTCGAGTGTTAATTTTATTAGATAATCTTAAGATACCTAGATGGTTTTTTCGAATATTTCTTCCAAATCTAACAGTTGGAGCCTTCATATGTTTGCAAAGATTCGTATATCGGTACTGTTTTTAAGATCCGGATAACTATATTTAACTTGTTCGGGCTAAAATATAGAGTTACTCCCCTGAAGAAGATATCTATTCCTCGTCTAGAATTCATCATCATCATCAATCAGCCTTCAACGTCCACTGCTGGACATAGGCGCCCTCAATAGCCCTCCACTTTGTCTGTCCTGTCCTTGCTGGATCCAGTTGCTTGCCACTTCTTCCAGGTCATCGGTCCAACGCGTTGGTGGTCTTCCTCTACTCCGTTTATCGGCGCGCGGTCTCCATTCCAGGAGCCTTTTTGTCCACCTGTCATCCCCTATTCTTGCAACGTGTCAGCCCACTTGCACTTCAATGACGTTACTCTCTCTCTATGATGTCTGTTACCGCCGTTCTTCGGCGAAGATCCTGATTTGTAACATGGTCTCGTAAACTCAATCCAAGCATTGATCTCTCCATTTTGCGTGGGTCACCTTCAGCTATCTGGCGGATGTTGTTGTTAAAGTTAGGGTCTCTCTGATCCATATGTGAGTACCGGCAGGACGCATTGGTCAAATACTTCTTGACATATGAAGGTCGCTCTTAAATATATGTTTCAGTCTACCATAGGCTGCCCATCCAAGTTTGATCTCTTGTAATTCGCATGTTTGATTATCTCGATATTCGTATTTCATGACCTAGATACATATATTTCCACCGTTCGATGTCGGTATGATCGATCTTTATTTTTCTCGCTCATTACAAGGTTTAATCATGATCTTTGTCTTCGAGAAGTTTATCTTTCAGTCCAACGCCGGAACACGCCTCTCTCAGTTCATTCAGCACTTTCTTTTGCTTCTCTCTGGTTTGTCGGTTGTTAGGATAATATCATCCGCAAAACGAAGGTGACTCAGTTTACGACCGTCTATGTTTATAACCCCTGTCCCAGTCTAATCCCTTGAAAGCATGCTCCAAAACGGTTATAAATAATTTTGGAGACATGGTGTCTCTCCGGTTTCACTCCTCTTTCGATGTTAATAATTTGTTGCTCGCTCATGCAATCTAATCTTCATGGTAGCGTTTTTGTAAATATTATAGATTAGTTGTGTGTATCTATAATCTATTCGGCATTCCTTCAGAGCATCTATTATAGCTTTCAATTCGATAGTGTCGAATGCCTTGTGGAAATCTATGAACAGAAGGACCAGGGGTCCATTATACTCTATAGTTTTTTCGATGAGTTCAAATTTGTTTTCGAGTCTTGTTGTTAAGATTCTAGTAAACAGCTTGTATATATGACTAAGGAGAGTTATGGGACGATAATTTTCCAAGTCCGCTTTATCGCCCTTTTTATGAAGCAATATGGTGGTTGCTACGTGCCACTTGTCGGGGATGGTGCTTTCCTGTATGCAAAGGTTAAAGAGTAATTGTATTTTTTTAACAGGAGGAGAATTACTTGCCGCTAATATTGGAACTAGACTTATGTCTTCTATTTTAGAGACACTGGAGTATTAAAATATTCCTGTTTTTTACTGGTCTGACTCAACTACAGTGTTATCTTGAATTATACGTGAAGATAAATGGAAGACATTCGTATGGAATAGAGTTGAAGAGATTCGAAGTCTCAGCCATATTGAAGATTGATATTTTGTACCGGAACATCTAAATCCGCAGATTACCTTCTAGAAGTTGTTCACCAAAACATTTGTTAAAATCTAAGTGGTGGGAGGGTCCTTCTTGGTTATTAGAAGATCAAAAGTATTGGCCTTCTCAAAATTTAGATGTAAATGAAGATACTGTGATAGAAGAGCGAAAGAATATTGTAGTATCTTCGGTGAATATAAACAAAGTTTTTAGTTGGTTATACAGATATTTTTCGAAATACCATTAATTGTGAAATTAGTCGGATGGATAAAAGATTTCACTGAAACTGTCTGGAGAAAGAGAAAATTAAAACAGATATCCTCACTTTAGATGAAATTGAAGAGGCTGAAAAATTTTGTATTAAGACTTGTGCAAGAAGAGAGTTTTACTGGTGTTGATGACAAGCGATTTTTATCTTTACTTCCGTTCAATAACAATTATGGTTTGATTAGACTAAAACAAAAATAACAGAAAAAAATGATTTTACAATTTTAGATGTCTAATTATTTTACCTCGAATCACCCTGTAGTACATCGGATGATTTGTCAATATTATGTGGGTGATTATCACATTGGAGTTCAGGCTTTAACAAATATGTTAAGAGAAAAATATTGGATTATCAGAAGTCGAAAAACGATCAAATCAGTTATATCCAAATGTGTGAGATGTCGAAGACATGAGTTAAAAAATTTAGAAACTCCACCAGTAACATTACCAGCTGATAGAGTAAGAGACGTTGCGGTTTTTTGAAGTTACTGGTATTGATCTATGCGGACCATTGTATATAAAGAATAACGAAAAAGTTTGAATTTGTATCGTCACCTGTGCTGTCTATCGTGCAGTGCATTTAGAACTAGTAGCTAACATGTCTACTGATAGTTTTCTTCAAAGTTTGAGAAATTTTATTAGCAGAAGAGGACGCACAGAAATTATTTACAGTGACAATGGATTAAACTTTGTTGGAGCTGATAATGCATTTAACTCCATTGATTGGGACGTTATTAAGAAGTTCTCGACCATAAAACGAATGATATGGAAGTTTAACCCTCCTACAGGAAGTTGGTGGGTGGAATGGTGGGAGCGTCTTATTGACTACTTAAGCAACTGTTGAAAAAAACACTTGGAAAAATATCATTGTCTTATCAAGAATTGTATTCCATTTTGTGTGACTGCGAAGCGTTGATTAATTCGAGACCACTCACCTTTTTTGTCTGAAGATAGTTAAGATTTACAACCTCTAACACCGTCAATGTTTTAACAAGACGTCAAGGAGGTAGGTGTAGCAGACATTGATGAAATTGACAGAAATAGTCTTACTAAACACTTACGATATAAAGTAAGACTTCAAAACGAACTCTTCAAAGATTTAGAAGTAAATATCTTAGCCAATTAATCAGTACTCCAAAAAGAGTTCCACAAATTGAACTTAAAATTGGTGATGTAGTATTAGTGGGCAACGATTTATCTAAGAGAATAGACTGGCCATTAGCTGTAGTTGTCGACGTATTTCCGGGGAAAGATGGAAAAGTAAGAGTCGTACAATTGAAAAACTAGTTCAGGATTTTTTATTGAGACCAGTTAAGAAACTTTTCCTTTAAGTAGGAAGCTCAAGCTAAAAACTTGAAGAAAGAAATAAAGAAAATAAGAAAACAGGAAAGAAAAAATTTAAAATAATGTAAATTACTGAGGGCTCTTTGTCTCACCAAAAATCCGTGAATTCTCACAAAGCGGTTCACTCCAACAGCAGACACGATAGCAGGAGATTTGCAAATAAAATCACAATTACTCATCTGATAAACAAAGAACAATTTTGTACTCACCGGGGACTCCACCCCTATCCTTGTCATCATTCGGTTAACTAGGTCCATTTAATTATTCCATACAGTAATTATATAAATTGATATACTCTTCGACAACTAGCTAGAGTCACCTGAAATAAGTGGAGGCTTCCCCGGACGCTCAACCTAGCTGGCATCCCAATGAGCAAGATTGGGGGCAGCTAATAAGGCTACCATCTCCACCTGCATCATGTCATTCAGGTAGCCCGCAACACCCCCTTTTACGAGTAGCCCCACCTGAAGGATACACGACATTGTGTCGGGCAACTGTGCACCGGGGGTGAATGATTAAATCTTATTCAAATACACCAAACAACCTTTTTGTTGCCGGCTCACTACTGACTTGCGTCTCCACTATCGGTCTACTCAAATTTCATCATTTTCCAAATTATAATAAAATATAATCTCATATTTCTCACTATTAAAAATAAATCTTATTCTATCTGACAGTCACTCTGACAAAACCTCCGCACTCTATATTTTTTATATCCCATTAAACCTTTCTACAGGAAGGCATTTATTATAAACCAGATGTGAATAAAACAAGAACAACAACATACAACACATAATTATATACTTAAAAGAAAAATAAAAAAAAAAAAAATATTAAATTCAACTTTAACATAAAAAGATGATGAAGGTACTGAAGATGAACCAATAATTACTACACGTTCTGGACTTGTGAACTTTCATTATATTGAGATAATTCTTCTATCAAGGTGGGAGAATGTTAAGTCTATTTGTGTTATTAAAGTTTTATCTAGTATTCTAATTATTGTTTTATATTATTTGTCAGTTTAATTAATGTCAACATGTAGGATAGAGGCACCCCTTATGGCCACTACCCCGTTTATGGCCACCTCACTATAAGCTTGACCTTGACATAAACATATCTAACCTATAGCAGTTTGAGTGGTTCGGTATTGCATATGAGAAAAAAATTAACGGTTTGTGTTAAGAAAATTATTATTTTTCTGATAGTAGTCACTTATTCAGGCATGTGAGTCGATTATGTGCCCCTCAATTAAAAGTATGACATTTGAAGAATGAAAGTGGGTATTAGTGGAAACCAAAAAATTACTAGTTACCTACTTATGGTCATACCCCTGGCCACGAGTGGATAGGTCAAAACCACTTTTGGACAGTTTGTCTTTTTTGTTTTAAACAATAATTCAACAGGTTTACATAATATCGTATTTTATTTATTTCAGTCAATATTTCAATGAAAATAAACAAAAAATATAAAAGCAGAGTAGAAAAGGTAGGCAAATCAAAATTTCAGTATGCACCTGCATAAGTTAATTTAACTTTATGAGGAGAGAGGGCCCTAATCGAAAATATGATGGTTTTCCAAATTTATCTTCCTCGCGTCTGCCCTAAATGAGACCATATTGAATAATGTGCTTCTTCATGCTCTTATTTTATTCTATTCAGAGAAGCAAGTTCCAATCACATTAAATGACAGCAATATTGACGTTGCTAGTACATCTTTCGTGAAGATAAGGTAGAACAAGCAAACGTAACATTTGTTTTGCTCAAAAACATTCATAATGTGCTTCTATACTATCAACAAAAGGAATCAGAGTTAAAAATGAAAAGAAAGAAATAATACACACCAAGTGTTGGTATATCTAATAAATGGGTCCATTATCTTAAAGAAAAGAACTCGTAAAAGATAAAAGGAAAAACAAACGCAGAAAAGGTGGCAGGCTCGAGAACTTAAGAAGCAGATAAAGGAACAAGAAAGAGATCATAAACTTAAACAGAATATAGCAAAACCTAAAAAGTAAAACCTAGATTCAAGCTGTTCTTTAACACTACTTCAAGACTAGGTAGAAAGTGGTAGCGGTGGTAACGACATTGACTACAAGGCACTTGAACAGAAAAACATTGAAATTTGTGCTCCTAAAGATCTGAAATTGGGAGACTTTGTAGATGCCAGTTTCGAAGTAACCGACAAAAGATCAGCGACCACAGATATGCAGCAAAAATTTTAGCTGCAATTTTAGGTTAACAGTGACCTGCTAGAAAGAAAAATGAAGGACAACACTAAAATATCACATGAAAGTGGGAGATATACAAAATGTGTGTCATGCATTGTAGGTAAACAGTGATATGCTAGAAAGAACACACTAAAGAACGCCACTAAAATATCATGGGCCGAGGGTAAGTAGAAGATATACAAAATATATGTCATGCATTTTAGATTAACCTTGACATTTGTCATGTATTTTAGGTTAACAGTGACATGCTAGACAGAAATCACTAAGGCCCTCCGTAGACGAGTCGTTTGGCACTAGAAACGGCTGCGACTCCAACTCGATGCAATTTTTGTTTACTATTGATTTCCTATGTAATCAAATGGGGATCAGCACACTATTCGATTGGCGCTCGACTCGAACACGACTCTTTGTGTCTCGAACGTCAGTCGTCTCGCGAACGTGAAAGCCCGAGTGTGACGGGCGAATCGTACAGGATTGTATCTAAGTATTTGTTTTATATCTTTTACAATTTGAATTGTAGTAATAGTCATAATCTGAACTACTCATTATGATGTCTTTTTTGAATTTTCACTTGGTTTAGGAGACGCGAATAGACCGAGAATAATCGACCCGTGTGCGGATACACACGATTTTAATCACATGGTTCGCGCGTTCCGCTTTGAGTTCGAGTCGCAACCGCTTTGAGTGCCAAACGACCCGCGTGCGGAAGCCTGTAGGACGCCATTAAAAATCACGAGACGAGTGAAAGTGGGAGATATACAAAATATGTGTCATGCATTTTAGGTTAACGTGACAAGCTAGAAAGAAAACACTGCAGGACGACATTAAAATATCACGTGACGAATGAAACTACAAAAGTAAGCCTACATGGGCCTGCGTAACCCGAGCAAAGCCCAGTATTATTTCTAGTTTAAAAAAATTTTTGACATCATGTGTTTAGTTGTGAAAATATTTATTTTTCTTCAAGCGAAAGTAAAACGGCATATTATTGAACTACTGGCAGACGCTAAAAAAGGCTTTTTACTGTCTAAACCATTAAAAGCAACAGTTCTTTTGTTTCCACAACTATTTAGAGGTTGGTACCTCGGTTATGTTATATTACGAATGTAACAGTAAAGTACCAACTTGATTCGTCGAGAATGAAACGTTACTATAACACCGAGAATCTCAAAATTTGAAAATAACACAAAATAACATGTTCCCTATTTTCTAATTATAACGAAAACGCATGGTATTTACGTTACAGAATCACGTAATAACAATGAAATCCCTCAAAAAAAGTTTTGAACAAAAATATGCAAAAAACTCTATGAATTTGACGAAGCATAAATCGCATCCCACAAACACACCCTGAGCGATGACGTCAGTACGTTTATCAACGCATGCGCAGTTTAGGTTTTTTAAAAATGTCATTTTGATTGTTTACTAGTGGCAAACTCCTAAACCAAATATAAATTTAAATAGTAAATAACGAGTGTCCAAATGAAAAACTGGGCTCGGCAGGCATCTTCATTAAAAAGTGACTTAAACATAACCTAAAAATGAACAGAAATGAAAACGGCATTTCAATGCACAGTCAGACAGCAGTCAAAGACCTTTAAAAATGGTTACTGTAGTGTAGAGCAAACTTACGTACAATTAGATGGATTTTATCATTAAGTTATAGGATTTTAATACAGTTTATACGTTTAATTGATTTGTAATGTACAATAATCCCAGCATTTGGTTGTGTAGTGAACTGTGGCAGTAGAGGAAATCGTGACAGTGTTAAGTTTTTTAGAATCCCTGTTATTTGTAATTTTAAACATAAATTGAGTTAAAATACTCTTTCACAGATTCGATAACTAATTTAGTTAAAACAACCACTAAAAGTATAAAAATCAACAGAAATTACACGCATGCGAATGAAAACAAAGGTTTGTATGCCTCACAGACGCCATTTTGGCAAAAGCGTTGAAATGCTTTATACTTACTTCCTAGATACATCGAATTGTAACCTAAACTTTATATCATCTGACTGCTTTGTTAAAAAAATTACCAAATGTCAAATAAAATACTCAAGCTCAACCCAGTACGTTTTTTTTTTATATGAACACCCGCTATAAATGAAAATCGCAATACAGTACTTCACGCGATATGCACGATAAAGGTTGTGACGTCAAGCCAATGAGAGAGTGTTCTGTGTATTTGAATAACAAGTAATTAATTGTATGTTCTTTAAAATTTATATATTTAATTTTTAGACTATTTTGGAAATTATCACAATATTTCAACATTTTTTCATTTTTTTTTGGTACTACACATTCCTGTTTAATATTACATATTTAATTGCATATGTCGTGTATAAATTTCAATTTTTAGTAGCGTTTGTTGGATGGACAAACAAAACTTTTCCTTGAGCAAATGAATGCTGTATTTTTCCCAAAAGTTCACATACTTTTATAAATTACATAATATCAGAAATACAGCATCTCCCCAGAATGTAGAACGTCCCATAGATACAAGCAGTAGATTCTCTAAACGTGTTAGTGTTTCCTTCAGTCGCCGATAGATGACGTTATGCGTTGGCTTTCCGGTTTCGTCATTGATTGAATATTACGAAATAATGTTACCAGACGACGGAACAACGCAATAATTTAAAATAGATTTTTTAAAATTGTTTAATGTTTCATTTGTATAAATATTACTAGGATATACTATTCAGTCTGTTTGAATTAATCTTTAATTTTAAATTGAGTGTTAGGTGTGAAAATAACAGGAAATTAAAATATTATAATAATGTAACACGTATCGACACCTATCGGCAACTTCGGGAAGTTCATATGCAAATATAGAATCATCAGAGCGTTATGCATTCCGGGGAGATGATGTATTTCTGATAATATGTTATATTATGCTAATAATCTGTCACGTTTTTGGTTTGTATTTTAAATTCAACTCTCTTCCTGTTTTTACGTTATTGAATGTTTTACTTAATCTATGCTTCTTCATTTATTGAGTTGTTGATTATGTATATTATTTCTGCTTTGACAGGGCTTACTGCTTGGTGGTAGTAGTTGTAGGCAGTACTACCACCACTTTAAGAACGGTATGAATGATAGTTTACACTTATTCAAATATAATATAGTTTACGTACCACTTCTTTTTAAGCAACTCCTACATAAGATATGTTACGTCCCTATCCTACTTCCGTTTAATTATGCTCGTGAAGATGCTGTATATCGTTGATGAAATGAGAAGATTACCAATACTCTCAACTAACGGAAACATTCTCGAAATACTTACAAGTCTGTCACAACGACTACTACTAAAGTAGATTTTTCCAAGAATCTCGAACGACATAAATTGTGTTGTAACAAACTAGAAAGCGCAGAAATAGTAAACCTTGTGACAAATAACAATAAAAAAAAGTTGTTGCACAGAACTTCGCAGATAGGTACTAAAGTTAGTTCCTAATAAAATGTTATGCGAGTTATTGATACTTCGACACACACATCTTAATATGGAGATGAAATCGAAAGGCATAACAGCAATACTAAGTTAGCGTCTGGTAATTTTTTTGTCGATGCTGTAACCTTCCCACACTTACGATTACCATATGAGATCTATGTATACGACTAAAACCACGGGAAGTGTTAAGTCCATGTAACCTTATTCAAGCTATGGACGTTAAAAGTGTCAGATCTAGCGATTATAATGCCAAGTACATGTGTTTTAAAGACGTAAAATATTACAAGTAAACTTTTACATTTAATTCCAAAGTTATAAATGTATAAGTAAATAGCAAAACGTGTTAATTAAGTCTTGTAAAACTATAATTTATTAGAACATCTTATTTACTCCCGATATCATTAGAATACACGTTTTTCATGTTCTAAAATTATTCAGAAGCGCGTATCATTCGCGTTCATCGATTTATATATCTATGAATATTGCTAACCAAGACATAATAATGGGATAATAATCAAGAAGGCAAATTTTCCACCCCATGAAACAGGCTTAGAAATATCTTCGTGTAAACAATTTTCTTATTTTGTTCTTTTCTTAATCAACTACAAAGGTCTCCAACTAAAAATATAGACTCGACACACATTGGCTATTTTCTTATGAGTAACGCAAATAAATTATTTTTCAGTTAAGGATTCTTCAGGGATTGATACCAGATGAATATGCTCGTAAGGAGATGAAAATAAAACTACAGCACTGGTTTCAATTTGCCGACGTTTCGATCGAGCCTATGCGAAGTTTATCAAGGTGTATTGAAGTTAGGAAGTGAGAGTCAGTTCTTCTTAATGGCATGAAATTATTAATGTTGTTACTGTCACTTCCGGACTTCCTGACAAAGCTCGCATAGGTTCTAGCGAGAAGTTGATAAATTAAAACCAGCGTCATGGTTTTATTTTCATCTCTCTATTTTAACGAATTCTTGTGAATTACCATTTTGGATGATTTTACAAATTTAACTCGGATTGATATTTTCTTCGAAGCTTTTGTATCGTTACATATTACCTTCTTTTTCGATTTTATTCTCACTTCTCTCCTCTTTGATAACACACTCAAGAAATATATATTTTAAATATGCAGTGTGACCGAAGTTGAGTAGAATTATACGAAAAACTCGAAAAACTCGGTTTTAAAAAAATATTGAGAGTTATGAGAATTTTTGAAACAATAGTTCCTTGTTTCATTAACGTAAATTTATAATGATTTTCAAAAAGAATTACTTTCCTTTTTGGATTTAAAAAAAATTATTTAGTTCTGTTTTTAATAATTGTGCAACAATTTAGGTTTCAGATAGTTAAATATACTATGTATTTAAAAATGTATTACATAAAAACAATTGCATTTTGTTGTTAGAACGTCTAACTAAACATACATAAGTTTGAACTGTCAGTTTTGATTTACTAATTATAAAATGACCAGTTTCTTACTAAATAAGTAATAATGATATGTTTTGAAACATAAAATCTTTCCGTTATCGTACAAGTGAAAATTTTTTGTATACAAAAATTGTTGGGTTTTCGAGGTAGTGTCACTATATTAATTTTTTTTTTAATTTTCTCTTTTTCGGGCCGCCTTCGAGGCGAGTTGTTTGCGAGGCACCTTGCCACCGGTCTTTATTTCACTGGTTCGATATCGGGTTTCATGAGGCGGATCCGATGTCGTAAAAGAGCGGTTTCACCTGGTTGTTATTTGGACAACCGCATTTCTTCCTCCACAGTAATAAACAAGCGGGCGTCTATTGAGGAATTGTGCGCGACTAACTCTTCCAGTCGGCATCTGATTGATTCTTGTTGCGTTTGCAAGCAGCACTCACTTCATCCTCTGACGAGAGGAGTTTCTTCGTTTTTAGATAAGGAACAGCCCCGTGAAACTACATTGTCACGTCCACAACGAGAGCATAAAATTTTAGCAGGCTTACGATACTGACCTCTCCAATTATGGCCAACATACTTGATCTCGGGAGTAAGTAGGGGAGCCCGAGGTCAATTGTAACACGGGGCGATTGTAACAAACGGAATAACTTTTTCCGTAACTGTTTGAAATTCGCGCCACTACTGCGGAACCTTTAGACAGACGCGCCACATACTTCACTGTGGTTTGAAGGTTATTGCAGCGTGCATCGCTTTGTTATTTTAATAAATCTAAATACTGCATAGGTGAGTAATATTTTCATGCGTTTAATATTTTCAATTTCTATGAAAGTGACGCTACTAAAAATTGATCTAGTCACGTCAAGACATTGAAGATAATGTTGTTTCTGTTGTGCATACATTATTTTAGGTTATTTCTGAATGCTTGAGATGAAACGTGTACTACTTGTTTGAAAACATCAGTTGGGGACAATTGTAACACTTCGGCCGGTACAAATGTAACATGTTACATTTGACCCCGATCATATATTTCTTATCAAAAGGCAAACATTACCCAAGATGTTTTGTTTCTCTTACAGAATTTTGTAAATGCCCCGTGTACGCTTTAGAGTATCGAACAGAAGTCCATCTACGGATATAATGAAACGTGCTGCGGCATTAGTCTTGGATGAAAATCGTACCCAAAGAAGTGTAGCCAAAGATTTTAATATTTGCCACGTGACCTTAAACAGGTACATCAAAAGCATTCAGGATGGAAGAGAAGTAGTTATGGGTTACAAACCTCATAACAAAGTACTGACTGGTGAACATGAAAAAATATTTTGTGAATATATACGAAAGTCCTCGGATTTGTATTTTGGATTAACTCCAAAAGAAATACGCAGCCTAGTTTATCAATTCGCTGTTAAACAAAACTTGAAGTTTCCAGAAAAGTGGAAAGAATCACACGTGGCTGGCGAAGATTGGTTTACCAATTTCATGAAAAGACATCCGGAATTGTCCATCAGATTACCGTCATGCACGTGCTGTTAATTTTAATAAAACGAATGTTGGAAAATTTTTTGATCATTTATCCAGAGTTCTAGATCAAAACAAGTTAGAACCCCAAAATATATATAATGTAGACGAGACGGGTGTCACAACCGTACAGAGACCAAATAAAGTGGTGGCTGCTAAGGGAAGAAAACAAGTAGGTTCTGTTACTTCGGCCGAAAGAGAGACGCATACCTCCGATGTTTCTTTTCCCTCGTAAGAAATTCAAAGATTTCTTCATTAGAGACGCACCTGCTGGTTCAATAGGTGACGCCAATGGCACGGGGTGGATGCAGAATGAGACATTTCTCACTTTTATAAAGCACTTTGCGAAATATGCAAAACCAACCATTGATAAGAAAGTGCTTTTAATATTAGATAACCACGAATCCCACTTATACATTCCAACCATAGACTTTTGCAGGGACAATGGAATAATACTCCTTTCGTTTCCGCCCCACACGTCCCATAAGTTGCAACCCTTAGACCGGACTGTCTTTGGGCCCTTTAAAACATACATCAACTCATTCATGGACGCCTGGAAGAAAAACCACGCAGGTCAGACGATGACTATTTACGATCTCCCAGGCATCGTATCCCAAGCTTTCCTACTTGCTATGACACCAGCAAATATAATCAAGGGATTCGAGGTTACCAACATATGTCCGTTCAATAGACATATTTTTCAAGAGTTCGAATTTGCTCCTGCATCGGTTACAGACAGACCTTTATCTGAAAACGATGCTACTCAAGACGCGAAAATTAACCAGGAAATGCCGACAGATGAAATTGTTGCTGCAACTAATGGAGCAAACGTCCATGAAGCAGGTCCATCGGCTTGTAAAGAACCTGCAAGACAAAACTCTGCGGTGGACCAACACAGCTTAACAAATGAGCTACAATCAATTCCTTCAACATCCAAGGAATATGAATCAGTTTTAAATAGCTCAGCGGAAGATATACTAGCAGCTATACGTCCATTACCAAAAGCGACTTTTAAGAAAAATTCGAACAGAAAGAGTAGGAAACGTGGCAAAACAGCAATCTTAACGGAAACACCTGAAAAAAATGAATTGATGGAGTTATACAACAAAAAGCAAAAGGCAGATAGGAAGAAGAAAGCAAAGGGAGCTAAAAGAAATTTTAATGCCAAAAAACGGAAGAAGCAGCTCGATGTTGAATGTTCTTCATCTGATAAAGATAACTGTGTCTACCCGTACTGCCTCGATCCGTATTCTAAAAATAGAAAAGGAGAAGTTTGGATCCAGTGTCATGTCTGCAAGAAGTGGGCTCATGAGCTTTGCGCCAGGAAAACTTCTCAAAATATAGAGAGCGACTACTTTTTCTGCCTGAACTGCGATGAAGACGACTGAAACGTATTTTATATAATTTTGTTATGCCTGCATGTGTGTTTGACAATGTATTGTTGATTTTGTGTTTTTTTATATTTAAGGCAAAGTCTTGTTCCTTTAATATATTTGATATTTTCGTGAAAATTTTCAATAAATATGATTTAATCACGTGTTCTGCATTATAATTAGCAATGTTACAATTGCCCCTCCATATGTTACAATTATACCTGTAGTCCTGTTCAATTGTAACAAAAACATTTTTCACGTTTTTTTTCTATTATTAAGTTTGTGATTTTTTTGCAAAAATACGTAGGCTACCTTTTAGAGGAAGATTCATTATATATACCAGTCAATTTTCAACGTAGGGGCTCCCCTACGTTGAGTTCTTGTCGGAGTTTCTGTTACTTTTACCGGTGTTGCAGAACGGACGGCGGTAGGTTTTGGTGCCTCTTTCACGGAAGCAACAGTCTGGTCTCAAATCTCTTGGCCTTACTTTCTTTTGTAATGGCTTCAAATTCTGCTGCCAGGTCTAATAGTTCGCTTACGATAGCCAAATCTCTTGACCGCACATATTCAGGACGTAGATTTTCATAAATGTGTTCCAGCCGTGCCTCATCAGACAACTCTCACTGTTTTCAGGTAAGTATTCCTCCAAAAATTAAGTAATTGAAGGTTTTGTAGGACTTCTTCTTTGTGGAAGTAGGAAAGAAAAACAACCCAATGGGTTATGATTGCCAACGTTTCGCCGCTTATTGTGAGGGATTTTTTTAAGGTTTTCACAGATATGACGTCCAACTCATTTTTGTGAAAGCCTTGGAAAAGCCCTCACAATGAGGGGCGAAACGTTTGCAATCACAGCCCATTTAGTTGTTTCTCCTTCCTACCTCCACAAAGAAGGGGTCCTATAAGACCATATTATTCAATATCTCCGTGTCTTCTATGATAAATTGTGACGCAGTTTTCTACGGCTTTTGTAACCGGTTACGTATTTCTTCTTCACATCTGTATTTGTCATGACGATGCGTCCAATACTGTTTTCGGAGAGCTGGAGTGAAATCCAACCAGTTTGCCCATTGACTCATGTTGTTACGGAACCACGCTAAAGCATTGACTTTTAGAAGCTTTGCCAACGCCATCCACAGATCTTCTACCCGTTCTATGAAAGCAATGGAATCGGTTTGACCATAAAAACCATAGTTTCCGTACTCGGTCACACAATTGCTCTCGTAATGTCAATGAGAGTAGTGGATACGCCTGGGATGAATTTAAATAAATGAAGTTTATGGTGGCGACGCCTTTCTTGTGTCGGTCGGCGACGTCGATGAATGTTTGGGCTCATAAACCTTATGAACTAATCTTGGTCGTTCTTCGTCTACTGTTCCTTCCAATTCCAAGTAAAACATTTGTAGCTGGACGGTAAGATCTTCCTTTAAAATAATAACAATATTATTGTAGGCAGGATCAAAAGACTAAGTCAGAAACAGGCGTAGCGGGGTGGCAAGAATGGTAGAGACGATAGACGCGATAATATGTTCACTTCTAAAAGTACAATCAATATAATAAACCCAAAATGGCCCCATTTAATAAAATAAAATTACTATCAATATCTGGAAAG
Source organism: Abscondita cerata (assembly GCA_030710515.1). Lineage (NCBI taxonomy): Eukaryota > Metazoa > Arthropoda > Insecta > Coleoptera > Lampyridae > Abscondita > Abscondita cerata. The sequence continues at coordinate 310,159 of JALBCR010003654.1, read as the reverse complement.
CCATGAAAGTAGTTCTTAAAATTATTATAAGTTTACTTAAACGGCACAAGCAACTTTTATTTCAAAATTTTTTTCATAACTTTCACGATAATAGAAATATTGGATTTTTTTTAATACTTAGTTTTTCCGAATATCTTCGAAAATGCTCGGAATTTCTTAGCAGAATCTGAATAAGTATATTCAAAACTGTACATCCGAATAATTGTGTGAATGTATGTACACTCATGAAATTTAAAACTTGGACACCACAATTTCTGTAAACAAATGTTTGCACATTGTGAAGCGGGCTTAAGGGTATCATTTACAATTCTAACAGCAGGTAGTCTCAGCAGGGGTTATCTTATAGAAGGACTGTAGAATGAATCATTACACTAAGCACGTTTTAGAAAATAGGTAATTTACGTTGCTTACTTAATTTTTTCTTTAAAGAATATATTTGAAGGTATCGCTAATTAAACACCATAGCTCGATTAATTATCGAATCAAAATTTTGTTTAGGAAATGTTTACAAAATAAAATTAGAAATAATTTTGATTTAAAAACGTCTACAAGCAATAACTTTTAAATTAAATCAAAAACTAAACATGGTTATTTGGGTTGACTGATTATTACTTATTTTTAAATAAATCTAACCTACTAATTATTGTAAGTTATTAAAAAAATCATTAAACTCTCTATTCATAATATTTAGTCCTTACAAAATGTATATTTTATGACGTTTCATTTTTTCTGTAGTTAATATAAAAAGTGAAAATAAAAACTAAGGCAATTCTTATTGTCAACGTATATATTTAGTTTTTGACAAGAATTTATTACATAATTATAATTAAGATACCAAGTTATAGTTTAAAATTAAATGAAAACTTTTTTTTAAATAAAGGTATTACTATATAAATAAATATAAGAAATCAATAATGGGTGTGACCTCCATTATTATTGATACATTCTTGGAGGCGTCTGCTCATTGACGCTATCAAGGTATCAATATAATTAATATTAATCGTTTCCCATGCGGTATCAATGGCTGCAATTAGTGCATTACGGTTTACTGGTATAAAATTTGGCCCTTGTTGTCTTCGGATAACAGCAAGTATTCGAGCCCAAACATTTTCGATAATGTTAAAATCTGGGCTTTTTGCTGGCCAGGGTAACAGCTCCAAGTTATTTGCTTGTATCCAGTTGCGCACAACCTGCGAAGTATAGGGTCATCATATCCCGATAGTTAATTATCGAATGTTCCAAGAAAATATGTGTAAATAGTAAATGGAATCTACTAACGTAACGTTAAGTCGTTAATTATAGTTACATAACTCTCCTTTCATAAGATATAGTTCATATTAATATGCTTATTGTAAAGCTTCGTACACACCTGAACAACAAACCGAGGAACAAACAGAACAACGAACCGAACGGCAATCGGAACATTAATTTGGACGGTGCTACGTACGAATTTTAAGAACGGTTTGCGGCGTTCCCGCAACTTGTCGGTTTTTTCTCCGACATCAAAGAAAATGCGCGCGAATGCGTTTGCAGGTTTGGACGAATCTAAACAAAACGGCGAACAAACTTATGCGGGAGAATTAAATTATTTATTTTTTGTCCTCCCTTTTGTGGGTTTGTTGTGTTTTAGGTAATACATATAATCAAATATCAGGAATTCATTCAATTTAAATATTCAGTTAATAAATAGCGTTGTAGTAGTACTACGAAAATGTCATTCTGGTTCGATCATTCATTCGTTTAAAATTATCTGTGTGTCTTATACATTTTATTAAGTTTTTAATGATCAACTCATCATCTTTTGATGAATAGTTTTAATCGCCTGACCAATATACGGTTTTATTAAATTGTCCTCGATAAAACTCTTTCAAACTAGAGCGTAACGTCGGCATTTATGCAAATACCGTTAGTTTTGTTACTTGATCTCTACCTAAAAGGAACACACACAACATTAAAACGCTTAATTTATCAACCGAAACTGTATAAATACTTCATTGTAATATTTAAATAAATATCATACAACGTTAGTTCTTGCCATTTCCAGTACCGTATAAGTGCTGAATATCTTGGCTAGTGGCATTTATTAATAGTTTTTCGAACAAACAATACCCAGCGCTGTCCAAGATACTTCAAGATTCGGCGAATTTTGCCAAATTAGATTTGTCAAAAAACTGTATATAAGAAGTTATTACTCCATATGAAGCAATTGGACAAGCCGGGCCAATGCCACCATAAGTTTGTGCCAGCACAATCCTGTCCCACAATTTACCAAGCATCTGGTCCTACAAGCCTGTGCCAGCTTTGCCCAACACGAGCCGATGCCGATTGTAAATGTTAGTGGTACTATTACTATCGCACAATTTCTTAAATTCTTCATACACTTTCCAGTATCGAGTTACAGATTTTGCTGGTAATAAATATTATTAATCACTGCTTCCTCTGTATCTTTTATGTGAGCTGCTGTTTACATACTTCGTTTTCCATAAAATTCATCACCACAAAGTATCACTTTATTTAAATTTAAATTTGGAAAATCAAGTAAGTATGCAGTGACAAGTAGGTACCAACCAGAAAAAAATAAATCCTTAGAAATAAATTGTTAAACTAAATAATAATTTTGTAAGTATTTTGAGATTTGTCGGAATAAAAATTTTGTGGATTACATGTCCAGAAAATGTTTTGCGAGTGCTCGTGTTGCTCCGCCTCGGCTAGGCGCCTCGGCTACGCACTATCACTCACACTCGCAAAATATCATTTTCCCGACTAGTGATCCAAGTAACTATATCATAGTTTTTTTACAGTTTATTCTTCCTGTTTTATTATACCTTCTATTCTAATATTTTACTATCATCGAAGTAGTATCTTACTAAGTGATGGTCAAATATTCTGCCTAAAACATCGATTAAGTTGGTATAAAATCAATTTGATTCTCTGCATGTTTATTTGAACTTGTCCGGTTATGCAGTTAAAACCTCCCGACACTAAATTATGCTGCATCTAATTTTATACTTTCTGATAAATCTTCGTAATCCGAACATTTTTCTATCGTCATGCGTACAGAATGGATTTTTAATTCTAGATTATTATTATTATTATTATGTAGTATTATACCGTTGACATAGGCATTTACTATGTTAAATTAAAACTAACTTATATCTTTTTTCTGGCACAATTTGAATACAATATAACAATATACTTATTATGTTGAATAGATAAAATAAATTGGTGTGATAATAATGAATATTGAAAGCGTATTTTATTAAAAAATCCGTAAAATGTTATTTTTTGTGACATTTTATTTATTAAACGAATGTATTGTCATGTATTAAGCGGCCTTCGTGAACTAATTAGTTAATTTGGTTCCTAGTAATCTTTTTGCGCTTTCTAACTAAGGTTCCATTCCGATTGCAGTATTTTTTTAATTAACATTATTATAGCATTCTAATACAATTTTGTAAAGTGAATTTAACATTTTGTAAAAGATTAAACTCATTTTATAAAATTGAATTAATAATAACATCGATTATAATTTTATTAATAAAGAAATAGAACATAGAAAATGTCAATGTCAACTTTCCGTGGGGCACACGGTATAATAGTTGCGCAAGCTACAGATGAATTCTGAATCAGACAATTAGACAATTCCTATCAACATGTCGAGATGCCATACCAATAAATTTACCTTCTGAAATAAGAAGTGATGTAATGTTTGTCCCTCAGCGGACGAATTTTGGTCTAAAATAATGCACAACCTCAGTGTGCAATGAAGCTGTCGAATAGTGACAAATTTGAAATTGTGTGTGAAGCACATACAAAGCGTGATAACTTCACACCTAACTCCTAGATTAAAGTTCTGAGAGTAATTTAACATCGACTTTATATTCGGCTGATTAATCCGTCTGATACCATTTGAAGAATTCTAGAGTTGCTGATACAAGAAAACATTTAAAAATAAATAATGTTTAAAAAAATTACTACTAGTTCTGGCCAGGAGACATCTAAACTACTCACAATTATTGAATTTTGCTATTAATTTACCATCATTTAAGATTAATTGTAACAGATAATTAAAACAGTGAGACTGAACAGCATAAATTTTATTCTAAATAAGTTTAATTCCGTTTTTGAGTTTTTTTTATAACATGATTTTTTGTAACGTTTCGTCGTCACAAGTATAACATTTGTTACAGAAAATCGTAGTTTCTATTTGTTAGCCACCGTTCGCATTTCATTCTTAATATTATATGTGACTCTCACTTCCTAATTTCAAGACGCCTTGATAAAGCTCGCATGGGCTCGGGCCAAACGTCAGAAATTGAAAAGTGGTTTATCTTCATCCTCCACCTTAAGGAATCCTTGCGAGGATATTTATCTGGAATTACAATTTAAATATTCAGTTAATATTAATTTAAAATTGTACTACTAAAGTATTTATTCAAGAGCCCAATTCACGCTATATTAATACAACTAGACAAAGCCAGCATGCTACGCATGCGTTAAGTCACAAAATAAATTAGCTTCTAAAGAGCAGACAGTCATGAACAATAATTAGCACTTACATTAACATTCATCAGTTGAGTAATCAATATGAATGCAGAGTATGTACTCCATGTGAATTCGTACAAATGAGTCGAGAGTATTTGGGTGTGCGCTCGCAACGAATCGAGAGTAGGTGAGGACGCACAAACGACATAACATATTAATATAGAAGATATGGATGTAGTCCGAATAGAAATTATTTATTAAAAATATTTAGAAGCGGATTTATTGGCTCGACCGCTTTAACGTAATACAACAAAGTTTATTTAGGTGAAATTGACTGTTTGGTTCGCATAACGCTCGCAGTTACGCGTGTGTGAGTCATCAAGTTCGTGCATACGAAGATTTTTTGGGTGAAATTGAATCCTCTACAGTTAAACCATTCGAAAATTTGCAAAATTACGAATATTTTGATTTTTATTCGTGTTTTTACGTAATATGGTTCCGGAGTTATAAAATTACAGTATTCGTATAACAATGTAAAATTCCTTAAAAAAATTTTTAAAAATGATAAATTTTTTTAAACATTATGTGATAGGGTCATAAAAGGAACGTTTTTTTTAAATAAATTTTTTTTATCTGTTATAATTTAGAAATTATGGCCGTTTTAGTTTTCGAATGAAATTTTGTCGGAAACGTTTTTCGCTTATAACTTTTGAAAACACGCGAGGTCTAACAAAACTGAAACGGCCAAAAAATTTTATTTCTTTATCCGCGTATGATGCTTTTTGAATTTTGAAAATCGGTCCGTAAATAAGCGAGTTGTGGTCAACTTACGGCTCAATTTGTTTGAAATTTTTTGACTATTTTAACATTTTTTTTAACCTCGAAGATGCCCTCGTACAAAAAAAATCTAAATCGAAAAATAAAGACACATCTTTCGTAAACTCGAAACTTTTTTCGAAACGAAAATATCTTAAGCCGTTCTAATGTGAGACGAATTTGAAAAAAGGTTGATTTTCGTATAGATTTGAAAATGAATCGAGAGTAGGTGTGTGTTCACACTAACGACATAACATATTAATATAAGATGAATTTCATTCTCGTTTGATTGTTCTTTTGTTTAAAATTATCTGTGTATCTTATATAATTTATTAAGTTTTTAATGGCCAACTCATCATCTTTTAATTCATCTTTTAATGGTTTTAATTTTCTGACCTCGATAAAGCCGCCGCAATCTACCACGAAAAGTCGGCATTTATGCAAATCTAAGACTATTAGTTTGGTTGCTTGATATTCACTTAGAAGGAATACACCTAACATTAAAACGCTTAATTTATAAAATACATCATACAACCATTGATTATAAAGTTACTGATACAACGTTAGTTGTTGGTCACTGCCACTAGAATAGATTATGGTACCGTTTAGGCACAGCCGGCACCGTCGAAGATACTTTGGAATTCTGCAAATTTTGGAAAATTAGAATTGCCAAAAAACTACATATAAGAAGATTTACCACTACCTACGAAGCAATTGGATAACGTGATCTAACGCCACCACAAGGCAATACCAGCACAATCCTGTTCCACAAGTTACCAAGAATCTGATCCTACAAGCCAGTGCCAGCTTTCAGCTAACACGAGTCGGTGCCACAACTTCCCAAGTATATAGTTCTGCAATCCAGTACCAGAACGATCTTGTGCCATAACTTGCCAAGCATCTGGTCCTACAAGCAGTGCCAGCATTCAACCAACATAAGCCGGTGCCACAACTTATCAAGTATTTGCTTACTTACAAGCCAATGCAGTGCTCACACGAGCTTGTGTCACAACCCAGGGACACACGACAGGGATGATTAAACTACAGCCTCTCACCCGACCCAGTTCCTACAATTCGAGAAGGTTTTATATAAAACCGTTTTAATAGTGTTACATTTATAGTCAATCATTCTTCTCATTCTGTGAAATCCAGTGGCGTAACAATAGTTTTAAATTAAATTTTGTCAGACATTTCGCAAGCAAACTAGCATTATTTAATGTATGATAATTAACAGTACATTTACATAATAGAATAATGTATAAGCTCACATTTCAGCTTAGTTTGCATTTTTTTACAATTGGTTTTTATAACACTTAACGCTTAATTTACCATCGTTAAATAAACATCATACAACGTTAGTTGTTGGTCACTACCACTACAATAGATTCTGTTATCGCCTTCTCTGTCAACACAGTTAGTTAGTTAGTTAGTTTGCATTGTTACTGTAGACAAAAAAGAAAAACAATAATATTTTTCCGTCGACCTCATTATAAAATTGAGTTTTACGTACTCCCTGAATAATCATAAAGTAACACTTTTTAAATGTAATACTTTTCGTCCGCAAACACTTTTCGTCCGCAAACACTTTTCGTCCGCAAACATCTGTCAATGTCAATTATTATTTTATGTCAAATTAAATAAAGTCGAAGTAACCAGTATGAAAACCCATTTTTAAGAAAGGATGAATTTAGTGACTACATAGGATATTACAGTACTTTAGGTACATACTGAAACATTTTAGATACTGCAGAATATTGTTTGTTTACTTCCATTTATAACCTCAATTTCTCAATCCCACACAACTTTGAACAAAAACAATTTGTTGTTCAAATTACAAGTAAATGATTTTAAGTGCTTTGAAATGATATTAATAAATTGTTTATAGTTTCTACAATGTGCGAAGCATATAGAAGAACCTGGTTGTAATCTCACAATACTCGATACATTGTTTTCAATATGTAACACTTTAACTTCTTTAAAGTTATTCATTTATAAGGTAAGACAGAATTCATACGACTTGAGATTGCTTTAGACAATTTTATTAGGTAACATTTTGATACAGAAGCGGAGTTCCGATACAAAAATTTTCACGATCATAAAATACAAAACTTACAGTAGAAGTGAGTTAATTATGGGTACCTTTCTATTACTGTATTTGATTGATGTAAATAAGTAATAATGCTAATGGAAAACACAAGAACAGTAATTACTTGTGAAAAATCATTTGAATATTGATTCTGTCGCAGGAAAAAACAAAAATAGAATCATATAAGCCATCAACATTACTGGGTTCAAGATTTATTCGTACACAAAAACAAGGTGAATTTCACAGTTTTCAATAAGCTGAAAGAAGATTATTACATTTTTGAAACATTTTCGGAGTGAATCAAAAAACTACGTTTGCATACTTTCTTACGGTCAGGCAATATTTTTTATTGAATATAAAATGATTATAAGTCTGACCACGGTACAAACTCAGTCTTATAACTATTATATGTCCAATTAGTAAGAATCGACTTTAATGTGTTTAATAGGAGAAACTTCATTACATCTTTGATCATAAACAATTAAAGAAATGCATTAATTTTGAGGGTAGGCTTCCAACTATAACTACATTTTTAAATATACTTCAAAATAACACTACCTAAATGTAATTTTTATTATTTTAATAAATTATAAAAAGTACATGTTTTACCTATTACCTATCATAATCAAGTGCTCTTATAAAATTATGTGATTGTTGTAAACAAATGCTTTATCGGTACAATATTCGAACGCGGAAAGCTTTTATTTCCTTTAATAAATTTTGACACAAATGTTACAATACTGAACGGTGAAGTGAACATTAGGTACAGTAAAATCAGAACAAACGTAAAATTTTTGTTTAAAATTACTAAACATTTTGTTTTCAGTAAACGGTAATCAATAGAAAATTAATTAATTTAAGGTCAACGGAAAAAATTAATATGTACCTCGGAAAAAGTGCTTTTTAATAACCTCGCCTGTTTGCTTGCCTCGGCCCCAGCAAATTCAGTCTCGTACATAAAAGTGCACTTTTTGTCCTTTGTTACATAAATAACTATTATTTAATTGAATGTTTTTTTATATTTGAACCTAGTTTTTAGTTCTAATTAACTTTTTTGAATAACAAATTTTGATATTGTCAAATTTAAAGGTACTTACTCTTGAGTAAAATTCATATTTTCTGTTAAACCGCGTATACGACTGTAAAAATTTAATATCTGATGATTATATTTTAGATTTTAGAGTTTGTAGAATTTTTTATAAAGAATAACTTTATTTCCGTAAAATGAATAATAAAAAGTTGCTAACTTAAGTACACACACTATATATTTTTAATATCTAACCATTCATACAAATTTTAGACAATTTTAATTATTAATTCAAAAGTCAGTGAAATAACAATTGTAATTAATTAGTATAAAATAAATTTGATTTGGCACATAAAATTACTGGCATTGTCATATTGGTATAAATTCCAAAATAAACTAAGTTGTAATTAAAGTTTACTTTAACTGTAAATTGCTAAACCTCATCTACCAGGACTTGAATTACTACAGTAATGAGCGGTGGATCCATTTGTTGGTTGTAAAATCACTTCAATCTCATTACTCTAGTAATTAAAGTAACCTCACTTCCAAATTAATTCCAACTAGTTTTATCATTTATCAGCAAATGGCGTCCTTTTTTACGTCGTAATCGAACACGAGTATTAAAAAACACGGAAATATTGTAATTTGTAAATGTAAATAGATTTGGTTTACATGTAAAACGCATGCTACAGGTTTTTTCTTTATAATGTAGTGATAAGGGTGTCCATCTTAAATAAATTACTGTAGTTGATAACAAATCATACTAATCACATTTGATTATTTGCTAGCGGCGTTTGATCAGCATTTTTTACCACTTAATTTTAATTTGCTCTTACTGAAAATATAATACAATATTAAAAAATGCATGTAATAATTTAAATTGACATCAAAGATAACCAGTTAATTTTTTGCATAAGTCTACTATCAGTCAAATCTATAGAAACTCATCCCCAAATTATTAGGAAGCGTACTTTAGAAACTTCCTTTCCGGTTATGACATTTCAGGTTAATCCAATGGGTCAAAGGGATCGCTTTTTGTTCCCACGGACTGGAATACCTTTTTTCTTACACCCTTATAAATTTTGCTTGCGCAATTGTAAGACACCCCTCTTTAAAATCGTAATTCCGACTTCGAAACGACCAGATTGCAATTTGAATATATATATAAAATTGTTTGTGTATAAAATTCCCATACGCAGCGTGAGACCGTCAAGGTGTGTATTTAATAACCACCCTCTTTATTAAAACCTGACTCATGCTTAAGAGTTTTTTAGAAGGGGTACGAGTTTGTCTTTCTGTACCCCCTACACTAATCATTATAATTATTATTAATACACCTCTTCAAAGTTTGAAGTTAAACAAATACTTTTTGTGAAGTGGGCTTTTGCATTCATTTGATATTATAATTCAAGTTTGAACGTTCAAATGCGATAGTTTCGACCGGATCAGATTTGTTGTTTTTTTTGAAGATTAAGGATGGTGGCTGAGGTAATTTCCATTTCGTTCTTTATTTGAAATCACTACAATTTATTATTTTATATAGATTTTTGCTCCTTTTTTCGCTGTTCAGGTTCCCTTCCCTTTTTTCAACGTAATTTTTTTTTAGTATGTTGGAAAATAATAGTTTTATTATGACTGAGGAACAGAAAAAAGAAAACAGCGAAAACTGCACACAAAACTATTTCGTATGTCTTCATTGATCCCCAAATCAGCTTGAATAATTCTAAAAAACCTAATGGTCCGTGATCATCATAATTCATAAGCAAACATTTGTTTTTGAAAATTTTCAAATTTTAATAATGAATTTAATGTACCCTACTCTATGGTTATTTTCAAGCATATGCATGGTAACACTGGACTTCTCTGAGCGATGATATTTTACATTGACCTAAGTGCCCTACATATACTTGGTTACAATCTTTACAATTTATTTTATAGATTCCCAATTTATCACACAGTGCTCTTGGGTCTTTCGGATTGCCTAAGGTTTTGCAAGTTGTTTTATAACCAAACTTTGAAAATATTTTTTGAAGAACTTTTACGTGTGTGAGAATAATTTTGTAATTTAACATATTTCTTATCTACTTTGTTATTATTAATTCCTAACTTTGTCATGTTCCTAATCCTTAACTTATGTTTATGTTTTCTAATTATGTTTGTGCTTAATGAAGGCTCCTCTAGTTATTAATATCTGAAGACCCTTTTCCCAAAATAATGCTGATACCACGGAAGTTTTGTTAGAATGTGAAAACATTATACCAAAACAACTTATCCGTTAGACTAACGGTGCATAAGCCCGGTAAAGCAATTTTTCAGGTATAGACTCGGCCAATATAGTGCTAGGCCAAAGCCAAGTGTATGGTTAGACTTAGAATGAAGCATAGGGGGCAAATGGGAACAGACTCTTCGACACACGGATGCGAAATTTTTTTTAACAATATCAACGCCTTGGAATCTTCTTCCAGCAGTTTTGCTTCTTTTTCTGTTTTCATGGAACAGCCTCTCAAACGATTAGATCTAGACTCAGAATACCGAACTCGTTCCGAAGATAAGAAACAAGCTCCAAGCTAGTAAACAAGTTGTCAAAATAAACCACTGACAGAGGCTTGTTATGAATGGTTTTACATAAAGCTAGGACGACCTTGGCGCCAAAACCTAGGTTCTCTTCATCGCCTGAAAACTCAATGTTTTGAAATGTGTTTTCTCCAGCGTACGGGAAAAAATCATAAACCATTCCAGAGATGCCGCACCTCACAAACATTTTGAAACCCCACTTCTTTGGTTTATTTTTTATAAACTAAGTGAATAGTGTAAAGACTTGTGTGCGTTCTGATGGCGCAGTGCACTTTAACGCACACAAGTCTTTACAGTTAACTGTTGGCATTTACTTAATTTATACTATTTACACGTGTCCATTTTAACACGAGATGTCGCAAGACGCACATTTTATTTATTTTTTATGTATTGCCTTTTCGAAGCAGCTTTGGTTCCCTTATATGGCACCATCATTTCATTGACAGAATTTTGCACTTCTGGCTCAATTCTGAGACAGTTTCTCCTTACATATTCTGATATAGGCCGCACTTTGAAGTAACGATCCGTGTTCATGTCCTCATTGTCTACAAAATGGAGGCTACGACGAAGAGCCTGATACCTTTTTAGGGGCATAATTTCAGCAATAGGGGCATAACGACTTTTCAGGGCCCAATAATCCGTATATTCTGGCATGTGCACAACACCCATTATGAGTTCTATGGCCAAAAAGTCTTGCACTTCTTGGAAATTTGTATCAACACTTTTACCAGTTTGTTGTGTGGAATACAGATTGGTTTGTTCCACCATTAGTTGGACGATATCATCTTTATAGGTGTTCAGGTCTAGTGAACGTGTCTTCCCCTGTCTCCACTTCGTAATGAAAGTCATCATTTGTCCATGAAAAACTTTTCGTGGGTTTAGCTGTTTGTTTTTTCATTTTAGGGATCCCGCTTCTGACGGCTGGTGTAGTAACTATTTTCCGCTTCCTGGATTTCACTGGTATTGTCTGGACCTTTTTAGCATGTATAGAAAACAATTCTGCTAGTACGACTTCATCTTCTGAACTATACACTTGTTTTTGTTGTTCATTATTTACTATATCAGTAAAGTCATCTATTTCAGGCAATAATGGTATCTGCAAGTCGTCATTATTTTCACTGTCACTCTGGATCGCTTTCTGCTCCCACTGGAGACAAAAGAGCAAATATTCTGTCAATTCCTTCATTTCACCTACACTTGAAATAAAATTGTCATTAATACCTTTACTTGGCAATGTATATCTCCAGATACTTTTGTCACTGGCGGATTTTATACCAAACTTGGCAATGTATCTGGAGAGATACATATTTTTGCACACGGGTTTTTATATAGAAATTTTACGTATTATCGTAATGTCTCTTTACTAAAGTGAAGTAACCATCTCCTACACTGATATATTCAATTATTGTGAAAAACAACTGAAAAATATCTTATTATCAACAAACTTACCTAAAAGCCTTTCTGTCATGTGCAATTCATAACCTAAGTTTCACTGAGTACCGAACTACTTCTGTGAAAACTGGCAGGAAATTCAAACACAATCGATGCGCCAGTGACTTGCATATTGTGTTGAATGTATCCTACGTGCACCTTGCCAAGATAAACCAGTTACATTAGGTCTACTTGACGAATAGAATTTTTCTAAACTATGTATCTTGAGAGATACGCTGTCAAGTTTAGGGTTAAAACGTGTTGGAGCGACCGGCCATTAGTATGAATTTGATGTCTGTTCATTGTTTCCGAGGAGTCCAATAGATGACACTTTAGATTATTTGTAAGATATGTTACTGTAAAGTCTGTTAGTCCATTATACGTCGTTATACAATGGCTGTTCTGTAAAAACTGTGAGAACATTCTACTGTGTAATAAAAAAATAGAACAAAAAAATAACTCTGTATCATTCCTAAAACAATAAAATGAGCATTCGAAGTACTTTGTCGTAGCCAGATTTACAAACGGATATACAGGGTAGCTTGTATGTATGGAACCAAGGTTCTGTAGCCAAAACGGTTGAAGGCATCATTCTGAAAATTTTAGGGATCAAATCTGAAGCTATTTCACATAATTTGACACAATCAAAAATTTTTTTTGGTCGATAATTTTTTGACACGGCCGCCATCTTGAATTTTTTAAATAGCAAGATGGGTCATGTGATATATCATTTGAAAGCTTATTTTATTTACTTTGCAACTGACTAGAAACATTGAAGTTGTATTTGGAGGAAATACCTAAAAATTTATTCTAATAATTATTTCTGCAATTATTTGTATTATCGCTTTTTAATTTAGGTGGCGATGCTTTGACACGTTACCTAGGTGACGTTACCTAGGTAACGTTATAACGTCAAAACATCAGTTATTCTCATTACTAGTTCATTATTATTCAATAATTAGAACCGTCTCGTAAAAATGAATCAGCTAACTGAATCAGAAAGATTACAAATTCTTATGATGGTTGGTTACGGCGATAGAAAACGCACGCATAAAGAAGTTTGCCAACTCTTCAATGCTGAAACCCTGATAGGGATCCTATAGTGAGATCTACTGTGACCAAGACTTTACGACGGTATAATATCACTGGGAGTGTTAAGAACCGTCGCAGAAGTGGCCGACCAACAACAGTGGCTACAGAGGATAATTCACTGGCAGTATTAATGGATGTAGTTCATCAGCCCAAAACATCAGCATATCAGCTTGCACTAAACCATAATATGTCTAAGTCAAATATTCAAACTCAGTTACAAAGTAAATAAAATAAGCTTTCAAATGATATATCACATGACCCAACTTGCTATTTAAAAAAATTCAAGATGGCGGCCGTGTCAAAAAATTATCGAGCAAAAAATTTTTTTGATTGTGTGAAATAGCTTCAGATTTGATCCCTAAAATTTCAGAATGATGCCTTCAACCGTTTTGGCTACAGAGCCTTGGTTCCATTCATAAAAGCTACCCTGTATAACGTTTTTGTGGATATTAAATCAATATAGGTTGTAAATTATCATAACATCCATTTTCTAAACACCGGCTTACAAGTCATAAACCTAATCCTATATTTCTCTTAGAATTACCATTTGATCACTATTTTTATCTTTGGGTTTATTGTCTTTAGAAATCACTGTAAATATTTATGTCAAACCAAAGTTGTTTATTCTGTATGTTAGCAAATTAGTTATTTTTATAACGAAATATATAAACAAGGTTTTCACAACTTGCTTTGAAATAGTTTGATAGGCAATATAAATTTAAAAAATTTAAAAAATTCTCAATATAATGGACATTGTCGAGTCTCCCTGTGGAGTAGTGCATAATTTCGTTTGAAAATATGATTAATAGCGACGAGGATGAGGTTGTGACCGCCCAAAGGATTCCTGTTGAATTGCTGTACGATGCGAAGGCAGAAATTAATAGTTTACTACCCAAAGAACGTCGAAAGTTTATTAAAAACATGAGGAGGGTGATGCTAATTCCTAGAACAAAATCGAGGTCTTTTGTCTACTTTCTCGATGTTGAAAGTAGCACGTTAAATGTGAAAAGAATTTAAATTTTGGTAAGTTTCAAAAATTGATTTCGCCATAAAAGTAAGTAAGTGTCGACTATCGTGAAAAATATCTGCTATTTTGACAAAGAAAAGGCAACATCGAAAATTGTGACTGAAGCAACGATACAAATTATTTGTTGATAAAGGTAAAAATCCTTTTAATAAAAACTACCGTCACTGACACACTTATTCTGTTTATTTGTTTGCAGACGGTTCTGATTTTGGGAGTCTACGGCGCTTGTCGTAGAATGGAACTGACAAACATGGCAGTGGATAACGTAGAGAATCTGGGGCACATATTCGTTGTCAAAGTTGCCAATACCAAAACTCGCACTTTTACGGTTTCAAAGTTAGAATACATTGAAGTATACAGAAAATATAGAGCATTGCAAATAAAATATTGAACACGCACGTCCTCCTCCAACCAAGTTGGAAACCAACCTTCTGCAATGAAATCGAAGCAACAAACATTAGTGCAGCAGAAATGTCCCCCATTGTGAAACTAATGAAGAAGTGTTCCAATTTCACTATCAACATTTATTACAATAAATAGGTAAATTTTTTGTTTAAATTTTGTAAGAATAATATTCTAGTGCATAAAAATGTTTATTTACGGTCTAATGCGTGAATCGTTCACGCACACTTATTGAAACGATAATGACATATTTTTTGTGTCAGTTTACTGAATTTATTTCTATTACTGTATACATAAAAAACGTTAAACTAATGGTTTGTGTCTTGTATAGACCATCAGCTAATATTGAACATTTCCTGGAGTTTATTGAAGATGTATTACCCGATATAATTCTTTCTCACAATGATTTCTTATGTCTTGGAGATGTTAACATCGATCTCTTACATCCGACCATATACACACAACGTTATATTTCAAGTTTAGGTGGGCTGGCATCATTGACGCAGGTTATTGGTGAACCCACACGTATATGTGACTCTTCATCTACCTTAATTGATCATATTATTGTTGTTGAAGATTTTTCTGTAACCGAATCTGGGATGTCTGACCATTCGTTAATATATGTATCGCTTAATTATACAATTGATCCAGGTATGGGTCTAAAAAAATTCAGACACTTTAACGGCATACAAACAGATTTACTCTTAAGGGATCTAAACTCAATTCCATGGAATGTTATGTACCAAATAAACACAATTGATGATAAAGTTTCATTTTTTAATGTCGTCATGCTTAATCTGTTCAATATAATGCTCCTTGAAAATGGTGCAAATCTCATAAGCCTCCAACATCTTGGCTGACAGACAATATTAAATTAATGATGATGAGATAGTCACACAAGTGCAGTCCGGTTTTAGACCGGGATACAGTTGCGCTGTTGTTGCTTTTAGCTTCTGTCACTGATGGTATTATTACGGCATTAGATTCTGGTTTTAATACGGCTCTGATTCTGCTTGATTTTCGAAAGCATTTGAAAACAATTAATCACGACCTCTTATTTCTTTATTATGCACTTTGTCGGGTTTGGTGTATCTTCTGTAAATTATTTTAAAGAATTTTTAATCAATAGATCTCAATGTACTAGAGTTGATTATCAGTATTGTCATATCAACAGTGTTTTGTGGTGTCTCGCAGGAATCCGTTCATGGACCTTTGTTCTTTTCTATGTATATATGTAATATATTCCATTGATTAAACTATTGTAAATTCCACCTATACGCTGATGACTCGCAACTATATTTTTCGTTCAAGACATATAACATGTTAAATGGCCAACAGTTTATAAACACGATCTTTACAATCTCTTACAAACTACTGACGATCATAACATTAGTATAAATCCTTCTAAATCATCTGTTCTATTATTTTGTAGCAAGGCTGATAGAAAATTTTTCGAATCCAATATAAGTATCTTTTATCTTAGATTTGAGGTTTAAGAGTCACATTTCTACCACGAGTAAAAATCTTATTCGTCTATCAGAGCTATTCATCCTTTTCATCAATCTCTTTCTCTGTTTGTTCGTTGACTTCTTACACATACTCTAGTTTTAAGCCATTTCAATTATTGAGATGTTATATATGGTCTCTGTCTAGAGACGGTCATGAAGTCAATCGAATCCAAAAAGGGCAAAATAGCTGCTTGCGTTTTATTCACGGTATAGGTCGGCATCAACGCATCTCATTTACTCTGCAAACAACGCACTGGTTAAAAATGACCCAAAGAAGGGTTTTACATTTTTGTACGTTTGCTCATCGTGTAATTTTATACAAAACCCCTCCTTACTTGTGAATAACCTTTCGCACTGATGTCCATAATTCGAATCTCCGTCATCGCTGTATGATTTCTATTCCACGACATAGAAAGACGTTGTTTAAACGATATTTTTCCTACAATATTGCTTCGATCTATAATACAATAAATAATGACTGGAAGATCCTAATGCCAGTAACGTTTACCAAACGCCTCAAATATACTGACTTCTAGAAAAATTGGAACACCTAGAAGTTGTCAAACGATTTTAATGAAATTTTCAGGAAACGTCTATTTTCATTAAACAAAGTGATGTTTAAAATTTGAATAAAATCTAGCCAGTAGTTTTTGTTTTTTTGCCTGTTGTTTCCATAGCACATAGTAACAATAAATTTGAAGTATTAGACCATTTAGTAACTGTCAAGTTTGCAAATTGTTGTTGTTTCTTTACAATTTCATTCTGAACTGAAACTGAAAACAATACGTCAACATCAATATTTTGTCCAATTAAGTGATATTCAAGGTGGCCGTATTATTGGTATGAGAGAGGCCGTACTTTCGCTAAGAGAAATTGCTAGTCGTGTAAACCGAAATGTCTCATCGGTATTGAGATGTAGATCCAAATGGTCTGAGGAAGGGGTTCAACATCGTCGCCGTCTGGACGTCCTCGAAGGACTACAGATCGCGAAGAACATCGCTTAAGAGTTTTGGCCACAAGAGATAGATTTTCAACAACTCGATCAATTTCAAATGATTGGATGAGAGGTACAGGACTTAGGATGTCAGTGTCATCTGTTTATCGCCGGATAAGATCTTATGGGTTGCGTTCATATCGTCCATTTTTATGTCTTCCTCTTACACCACTCCACCGTCTACGCAAACTAGAGTGGAGCAACGAAAGGGTTAATTGGGCGCAAGAATGCCATCAAATTGTGTTTAGTGACGAGTCCCGATTTTGCTTGTGGGCCCACGATGGTCGTCGACAGATGCGTGGAGAACGTAAAAATCCAACATTTTTTGTAGAACGCAACAAAGCCCTCACTTAAGGAGTTATGATATGGGGTTGCAATATGTTATGGTAGCAGATCACCCTTGGTCTTTATTGACGGTAACCTCAACGCAGCTGGTTACATTGCTAATGTGCTACAACCAGTTGGCCTTCCATATCTTCAGGGGCTGCAAAATCCCATTTTCCAGCAGGATAATGCCCGCCCTCATACGGCAAGGGCTACAACATGGTTTTTGGAAAAATCTAACATTGCCGTCCTCCCATGGCCTGCTCGGTCGCCTGATTTGTCGCCAATTGAACATGTATGGGATATGATTGATAGGCGACTGGGTAATTTACCGCACTCTCCAGATAATTTACATGACCTTCAGCAACGGATTCAAGAAGCTTGGGATGATATACCACAAGCAGCTATAGACCACTTGATTGATAGCATGCCAAGCCGCCTAGATGAGTGCATTACAAATAGTGGTGGAGCAACTCATTATTGAAAAATCTTTTTAAGTTTTTGTTCTTTTGTTTTTAAATTTTAATCATCACTTTGTTTAATGAAAATAGACGTTTCCTGAAAATTTCATTAAAATCGTTCAACAACTTCTAGATGTTCCTTTTTTTGGAAGTCAGTATACTTTCTCATGACTTCTTTTCACCTTCAAAATTAACTAATTACAATATACATGTGTCTTGTTTGCTATTGCTACCTTGGTAACCCTAATTAAATTTTTAATTTGTTATTCTTGTTTTAATATTTTAATACTTAAGAAGCGTTAAGGAAATAAAAATAGAAAAAAAAATAAATAAGTAAAAAAAATAATAGTTAAATTGTATTTGAGGCCTGGATAAAAACCAATGCACTTGTTTCGGCGGGTAAATTGACCAGGCTCTCTTTGGCAGATAGTCATGTAAAATTTAGACATGTTTCTGTATATAATCTGTCAATAAATTATATTATTATTATTATATCAATTTACAATATATAAATCTATAATTTTGACGATCGGTAGTGGTATTTTTCGGTTTGTTCAGACGGGTGTGTAGAATCATTGTTTTTATATACTTAGTAGAATGTATCTGCATGAAAGAAGGCGCCCCAAATTTGATGTGCGCCCGAGGTTCGAAAAGCTTTAGAACCGTCACTACATGCATAACACTTACATCACAATACAATAATGAAAACAATGTACCATACGAATAAATAAATAATTTGGACAATTCACAAGTTCATAAGTGTGATTAAATTAGCAAGATTATGTATGAGTGGAACTTACTTCCTAATTAATAACACCTAATATTTATCAACAAAATCATGCTACAAAAATGAGTAACAACTTATTTCCGTTTTTATATAACTAAGAATTTAGATTACTTTCCTTGAATTTGGTTTAGATTATGTGGATGACAGTTTTACAGTATTCGATACTAAAGTTTACAGCTCTCAGTAATTCGTAGTAAAATTTACGAAAAAATGTTTGAAATAATTTTATATTAATTGTTTCATCATTAATTGACTTCACGTCTAAATCAGTTTTCCAAAAATAAAATTGTTATATTTCAAGACCAAACTCAAATAAAAGAAGGGGATTGAATTAATGTAATGTAATATAAATAAAACAAAAATTTCGAATGAAGTTTGTATAGAAATTATAATAATAATAATAATAATAATAACAATAATAATAATACTGGATAATAATACTGCACTGGATTTGACAAGTCACGTAATTCAGTCTCCAAAAACACCGAAAGAGGCAAAAGAAAGTCTTGAACTAGAATGGCAGGCTTAGGCTCTTCATGTCAGACACGCGGCAGCGCTCAGACTCAGTGATGCAGATCCAAGGCTCTCCGTTGCTCTCACCCAAGGGAGTCTAATGGCGGAAACGGAGGGCTTTATTCTCGCCATACAAGATGAGTATAAAGCGATGACATTGTAAACATTGGTAACTTTGTTAACAAAATTCTAAAAATAATGGTTTTAGAAATTATCGTACTACTATTAGAGCGATTTGTATTACATTCTTAGTTAACAAGTTAAAGTTTGTCAATGTTTACAGTATGATCAATTTTTGATGTACCAAGTAACGGTTGATGTTGTAAACATCAGTAAATTGTGACCAGTGTGCGTAATTCGAATGACTCTTAGAGCCCGGGATACTAGTCATAAGCACATTTCTGTTTATTTTTTCTGAAAAAAAATAAATATTTTTAAAGTAAATATTTAAAACTGAAAGTTGCAAGATAATGTCTATACTGCGGATATTTCGCAGGTAACTTAGACTCCAATACATCGTAATTGTTAAACTTATCAAATTTTTAAATATCTCGAAAACTATCAGAGTTAGGGGTTGGTAATCCTAATACAGACTAAAAGATAATTAGTTACAGCTTTCAACAAGATACCGAAATGTAGGGTGTTCCATTTAAGTTAAGCAAGTTATTTAAGTTTTAAGTCGTTATTGTTATGCGGTAGTTTAAAAACACCCTGTACATCATAACATAATAGTAAATATTGCAAAAGAGATGCTGAAGTCTCTTAGTAAGGCGGTGTAAACCAAAATTGCTTTGTCTTATTTATCTTGAAGTTATTTTTAATTTTTTTGGAGAGTCTGCAAATCAGATAAAATCGATTTATCTCAGAAACGGAAGTAAGTAAGTATAGGGATATGTTAAAAAACATACATTATTTTTTATTGTACAATTCAAAAATAGAAAAAAATATACAGGGTGATCCATTTAAAATAACCCAACTTCGATATGGTACGTGTTTCTAGAGCACCCTGTACAATTCAAAATATTTTTAAAATATGGTTTCGAATAATCTTGACATATGTATGCCTTAAAATGTCTAACATTATTTGTCGTTTTAATGCTATAGAATAATTCGTTGGTAGTGCCCCACCCTGTATATTTAAATTTTTTAATACAATTGATTTGTTTTACGTAGTCTGGCAATTTGTTAAAAAAATTTAAACCAATCACGTAAGGGTTGTTCCGTGCAGTATCTATCCGAAATGATGGTAATCTAAAATTAATATTTGTGAGTAAAAACGTATTTGCTAATTTCAAAAATATAAATACCGACAAGTGTTAAAATACAGTATCTTTTAAAAAAGGCTTTGCAAGATGTTCTGGAATCAATTCTCACCATTATTCTCAAAATTTGCTTTGAATTGCTGATGAGGAGAGGCCCCAGAAACAAATGCTGTAGGATATTCTGGAGTATACGTTACGTTATAAAAGGTAATCTAATTCTCTAAGAAAATTAAATGTTTCAAATTTCTAATTTGAAAAGAAATAGAGTTTCATTTGCTTGATAGTACTACACACTGTGTTGTCAATCCAAGGGTTTATCTAGTTGAAGGCCCAAAAAATTTGGTGTTTCTTACATTTGTAATTTTGGTATTATTTATTGTAATGTTTAAATTTTTTAGGTCACATTTTTGGCGTGAATGAAAACGAATAAAATTTGTTTTGGAATCATTAAAATAAAATGAGTTAAGGGAAGGAAAACCAATTATTTACGTTATCTAGAATTATATTTGCGTTTTGTTCCTATATGTTATCATTGCTGTTAGACGAAAGAAGTGATGTATTATCAGCATATATTAAACATAAAGAATTAGAGCTTTTATCTATATGCATAACTATGTCGTTCATGTACAGCAAAAATAAAGTTGGACCTAATATAGTTCCTTGCGGTACACCCATATAAGTTCAATTTAGATGAATTGTGAAAGTTGATACTTTGAGAATGAATTTCTGTAAATTGATACCTATTCGATAAAAAAGAAGCGTACCAATTGGCAACAGTACCACGTATACCTATTTGGTAAAGCTTATTTGACAGTCTTTTATGATCAACACAATCAAATGCTCGACTAAGGTCGCAAAATATACCAATGAGATATTCCCCAGCATCGAAAGAATTTAACATTAACCTTTCCCGGAAATACTTATTAGAACTAACAATACTCGTTAATTGCCTTTTTAAAATACGTGCAAAAAGCAAAAGTAATCGATTCAAAATTGTAAACACTTTACCTGCACCACTAAGTACTTTATAACTTAATAATGTTCAAATGCTACGGTTGTTTATGAGCGTGTGGGCTTTATTTAAATTCTTGGATGTACTATAGCAGGAATTGCATTTAGAGTTAATCCTTGTTCCCTACAAAATTAGGTCCTAAACAATTATGTATGATATATTGTTGAATTTGTAATAACTTTGTCAATATTGGTCTTACATAGAGATGTGAACATTCACCAACTTTTGCCCAATATTCTTTACATTAAATAACAATATCTCGCCAATATTGCTTACCAACTTTGGTTTGCAATAATAAGTCGAATTTAGCCAATATGGCAAAGATAAAGTTTGCAACGTTTAGCCAACGTTGGGCCGACATTGTAATTTTATGCAACCATATGGTTAACATACTTTAAAATATTGACACAATATTGGGCAAATGTTGCGATACTATCGAAATACACCGAGTTTCATTGTATTACAATATTGGCTCAACATGGGGTATATATTGCAATACAATGAACTTAAAGCAAAATTTTATAGTAATATAAAAACTGTAATAACTTATTGCCGAAACTTAAAACTTGTGTTTTTCTTCATTTTGTACTCATAAGGATTCTCAAACAAAATCTCTAAAAGAGAAAAAAAAATACATTTTAACATATATTTACTTGATGTATAATAAATAACATTGTCATTACAGTTTTTAAAAACAGTAAAAAAATACTTAATACTTGTAAATGCATATCTAACTTAACACTATAATTTTTAGAGACAGCAAAAAATAATCATAAATTAAAAAAAAATAGAGATATAACGATTAGTTTAAAAAATTATTGTAAAAACACAAATTAAAAGATATTTAACTCACGAATAAAATAAGACAAGTTTTTACCACTTCACTTTCGCACAAGTCCTAATAAAAATGGATGATTCAACTTCAGAAAACGTCTAAGTATCAGAGCGTTGAGGTCCTTTTGAAGATTCTAAAAATAAGAACAAAACCCAGTAAACATATGGAATTTGTTTAAACTTTGCAATGTTAAGTTATGCATTACAAAATGTATTTGAAAAAAAAAAACAATGAACTGCATGCTTGCATTTCTGCAGAAAAATAAGAGAAAGAAAAATCTGGGTTAATTGAAAACTCCTTTTAGAAAATTAAAGATATACCAAAATATTAACTACGTAAAAAATTTCTGATTTCGAAACTTACCTTTACTCCTAGATTTCCTCCCTCCTCCTAGATCACCGGAAGTAGCCAACACATACGAGATTTTTGAACGAATAGCCTGGATCCTGTACATCCTTGTTCTGTAACATTGTGGCTTCTACTGCAACCAGATTTTGGACACGAAACTTCTTAGGTCTTGGAGAACCAGAGTGTCGCTATTCCATCGATTGTTGCTTTGTTTCTGGATCGTAGAAATGTACCCAAGTCTCATCCATAGTAACAATTCGGTTTAAGAAGTCTACATCGTTTTCAAATCGAGCACAGATCGAACGCGATCTTTGCACGTTTTTGGTCAACATTCAAACATTTGGGGATCCATTTTGCAGCAATTTTTCTCATGTCCAAATTGACGTGAACCATATGATGAACGCGTTCGTATGAAATATTCAGTGCTTCAGATATCGGTTTTAGCCCAAATCATGTCATGAACTGCATCGATATTTTCGGGGACTGACACAGAAACTGGCCTTCCCGATCGGTCATCATCTTCAATGGAAAATTTACCTCTTTTCAAGCTTGCATTCCAATTTTTGACGGTCGCATACGAAGGACATTGATCACCAAGGGTATTAAGCATATCTTCGTAAATCTGCTTACCTCTTAACCCTTTTAAATACAGGTACTTGATGATGGCTCGATACTCCAATTTTTCGATTTTCACAATTTCGGTGGACATCTTTTTCCATTTAATTTATTGCGTGACTCTGGTTTACTTTTTTGACGTCAAACTTTACACTGACACTTCTACTGACTGACACACTACAGTTACACGATTCGACAGTTAATTGTCACAACACTTATTGTTATTAATCAAAAATACTTAACATGTAGTAAGTAATCCATTCTCTTCTGATGTTAGGAGAAATGTTTTTGACCGATACGATACAAAAATAAAATACGTCTTGTAAATAATGTTGATCCTTATGAGTTAAACGAAAATAGCATAACATTTTTTCCCCCTGTTACCGCAATGGATATTATAAGTTACTTAGTATTAACACATAGTTTTTACATCCAACAACAAATAAACCATACAAGAACGTGTACTTGGTGCTGTAAAAGTAACCGAACATATCATTGTAGTCCGTAGGTACACTAAGTTAATTATGTATGATGTTACTTTTGATTAGAAAATAACTTATATTTATAGGTCCAGCAATATCAAAGAATGTTTCTTTTAATTGCATTTATCCACTTTTGCCTTCGCACTTTAGATAATTCATTGAACTGTCCTTATGTTTAAAGTATAAGCACTTCAGAAATGGGTAAAACTTTACATTATCACTTTTACATCGACTTTCACAACGCACAAAGCAACAAAATGCTAGCATTTTATTCACTCCACTTACAGCCTTTATTCTCTTTATTAAACGTTAGTAAAGATGAACTTTCTTTAGTAACTAAATGTAAACAAACTGTTTGTATGCCTTATCTTCGCCACCTTGAAATTTATTTGACAGCATTCTGGAATACTCTATTGATCGAGGGACGCATAGATCAGTAAATTAATTCAAAACTGAAAACACTAATGTTCATTTTATATCGTCTCCGAAATAACTTGATAGCACGGAGCTAATTAAAGTTATCCGTTGCAGCCTGGCCAAAGTTTATTAAGCGCATTTTTGGTACAGATGTATTACATTAATTTTAACCTCTAATAAATTTTTATTACCTAATAATTAAAAAATAGTAGGAATTTTATGTTGGTATAATCTTGGCTATTGAAGATTTTTCAATTATTGGTTCTACAATAGGAAACTATAATTGGACCAATATTTATTCTTCAAAGTAAAACAATATTGATCAACCAATAAACTGCCAATATTGAACCAATGTAGAAACTTTTTACATTTTGTCAATATTTAAAAAATAGTAGGACTTTAATGTTGGTAAAATCTTGGCGATTGAAGATTTTTCAATTATTGGTTCTACAATAGGAAACCATAATTGACCCAATATTTATTCTTCAAAGCAAAACAATATTGAACAACAAATAAACTGCCAACATTGAATCAATGTAGAAACTTTTTACATCTCGCCAATATTAAAAAATAGTAGGATTTTAATGTTGGTAAAATCTTAACGATTGAAGATTTTTCAATTATTGGTTCTACAATAGGAAACCATAATTGGCCCAATATGTATTTTTCAAAATAAAACAATATTGAACAATCAATAAACTGCTAACATTGAACCAATGTAGAAACTTTTTACATTCCGCCAATATTTAAAAAAGAGTAGAAATTTTATATTGGTAAAATCTTGGCTATTCAAGTTTTCTCAATATCTGGTCTACATTGGTTAATCAAATTAGTCCAATATTGGCTCTACAAAATAAAACAATATCGCACAACCAATATAATACCAACGTTTGGCCAATTTCGCAGTTTATATGGTACCCCAATTTTTTCTCAATTATTGGGTCTGCATTGGGCAAATAATATAGGGCCAACATTGATTTTTCAATACGAAACAATATTACACTAACCAATAATCTATCAATATTGGGCCATTGCAAAATTTGCCAATATTGAAAAATATCTGTAGCCAATATAGCACCACATTAGCCAATATTGCAGAAATAATGGCGCTATATTGGCGTATATTGCACCTATGAAGTACCAATATAATAACCCCAATATATGTTACTACATGTTATGCCAATGTTGTGCCAATATTGGTGATATTGGCTCTATATTGCGCCAATATGACAATATTGGTAATATATTGCGCCTACGTTGCGCCAATGTTTTGTTCTACCTGGGGAATGTTCTCATTATTCCCTTCAATCTTCATTGCAATGTACAAATCCCACAATGTGAAAATTCCTCGATCAAATTTTGTTTGCAACACACATGTTATTTTCAATATGAAAGTGGTCAAAAGATGTTTCAACGTTTAAAGTATAAATAGCGTGTAGTAAGAGTCATCCAAGATTATAATATTGAACAGCGTCTACATTTTTTAAGAAATATAGCCCACTTTTTTTAATTGTGTTTAATGAAATACATAAATATTAATTCTTTACAAATATGAAACATTTTTATTATAATAAAGATTATTGACATACCTCTTTTAAGTTTCATTAATTATTATTCGAACAGTGTAATTACATAAGTATACTAAACTGTTAACATGTAATGTTAATACTGAATTTTAAGTTTAATTGATGAGTGAGAATGTTAATAAATAGTTATTTACGTAACATGTGCGGAAACAGATTCGTGCCAAATGCTACACCTCGTGCGCTAACGCGCACTCGGGTTTCCATACTCATTCCCGAATATTATTTACGCACAAGTTGCGTATGCTATTTTTGCACGATTTTTTTCTGTAATTACATTTTAAATGTTATTATTATTGTGACATGTAAATCACAAAATTTAATTAGTAAGCTGTGGCTATACGCATATGCACATAATGTATACATTTGTCATCTAACATCTAGTTAACCTATTTAATTCTCAAACTTTTATTTGAAGATTTGCATTGTTTTATTATATTTACAACAAATAAAATGTGCGTAAATTGCATTCTAGATAACGAACAATGTAAGTAAATCAACAAATTGTTCGTGGAAAGCTTCTAATGTGGAGTGTTTTATGGTAGTTTTTGAAACACATGTTCGGGATATCAGCGTTTCGGTGCCTGCTTTACGTGCGCTCTTGATTGGTTCATAGGTAAGAAGTGCAAAAATTTGATTTTTCACCTTGCGACATGTAGTGTTTCACGTCAAATCCCCGCCATTCTTAAAGCACATAAATTCTGGGGTGTGTGCGCTAATATAAATTTAAACAATAATGCAATTAACCATTTTGATGACTGTGTGTTTACTTTAAAATTCAAATTTAGTTAAAGTAGAATAAACAAGGGAGTATCTTGGCGTTACGAATTATGTTGTTACGAATAGTGATAGCGACTTACGTTACCATTTGTTTGGTTACGAACTGTTGCGTTACGATATGTCTTATTGTAGACAAAAAAGAAAAAATATTTTTTTATTTAATTTGACATAGTTTTTGATTCTGGTTAACGTTTTTCAATAATAAATTTTGATATTGTCAAGTATAAAGATACTTTACTCTTGAGTAGAATTCATATTTTTTGACAGGTTTTAAAATCGGAATTTAGGGAACCTGTTAGATTTTCGAAAACTTGTCGCTTTTTTGCTTAAGCGATAATATCAATCTTTTTATGGCACTATAGCAGGTGTCTACAAACGCATAAAAACCAATTTAATATAAAATAGCGCAAAGAACAAAGCGAGATGTTTCGAAATTAATTACAATAGAAGCTACTTTGACGATAATTATATTTTATCTATAATCCAATAAAAAAAGTATCTAATTAAAACGTGTAGGAGTCCACATTTCATGTTAATTATACATTGTAGGTGTTTTTGATGGAATTTGCAGCTGCGTACGTGTAATTATGTAAATATAAGAAATTACAGTGTTCCAACTGAAACTTTTTAATAATTTTAATATATGGTAATTGATAAAGACGACAATTCCAAACATTCCACCATCTCGCAACTTGAAATTATCTCAATAAACCAATAATAAACGTCTGGCATCTCGCTTTTACAGCTTGAAGCTACTTCGTCAATGTTTTTGGGGAGTTCAATGTATTGAATGTTAAAATCGGACCAAGAGAGCTTATTACTGCAGAATGTGCGTGCAGTAGTTGTTCGACTCGGCGATGAAAAAAATTTGATTTTAATTGCAAATACCTTGCATTGTAGAAAATTTCTTAGATCGAATCGATCGATAATATGCACAAATACCACGCGTATGTAAACGTCTGCTAATTTTCTTGAAGTTGCAGCTTCGTCAATTTAACGTAATTAATCAGCCGGAGTATGCCTTTAATTTAACCTAAAAGGTATTTAGTAACCCAAAAATTAATTTCTTATGCTTTAATTACAGAAACTTGTAAAACAATTTATATAAAAGGACCGCTAACTTGAAATCAAACTTTTGGTCACTATTATTTTTAGTTTTAAAGATGGAATACGATACAAAAATTCTTAAACAGACAATGATTATTTGTTAATTTGTTTAATTATGAGAGTAAAATCCTTTATCGAATTAGTAAAATCAATCATAATGCTAATTTCATTCACTTAATAATGTTTTTTTTTTACTATATTCCCATCTTAAGCGTGTTGTCATAACAATTAATAATTTATAGTTTAATGTTCTCTAAAAAAACCGTTATTTATAATTTATTATCGTGATTCATAGTTACGTGCTACTAACATTCGTCCATTTTAATAAAATATATAAAAATCATTTTTTATGAATACGAAAAAAATAATAAACGCAAAAAGTATCGAATTAACATAATTACGTATCAGTTAGACTTCTTAGATATATGTATTTAAGTAGCTCCATAAATAATATGTAAATGCGTTATTAATTTCAGTATCGTAAAATAATTTTTAAAAGCATATACGTATTTTATCTGATTAAATACCCACAAATTAATAAATTTCATTTATCTTTTATACGTTCGGTTTACCTTTTAGAATATTAAAAATGATTATAATGTATCAGGTGACCATATTTAGAATATACGGAACTTTTGCATAAACTATAAATTTTGGAACTTAATTATGAAGAAAAAAATGTTCCCACAGAATTCAATTTTGTAAATATTACACGAATTTCTTGAAGCAAATCGTTTAAGTTTTCAATGACAAAAATATAAATGTTGTACATTTTTCACAGTGCGGCATAAATTATTATTTTTTAAAAATACATATTTTTGTACATATTTTTAAGGTACCGTTATAGTGCCAAAAATCGTCCGTTTTAAAATGTACTCGTGTGTTATTGCCCAATACAGTCAATCACATTTAAATTAATTTGAATTTTTTATTTCACGCTGAGTGACAACATTGAGAATAAGTTTGGGAAGTCGTCAATGTGTTTTTTACGACAATTTATACTAGATGGCTTAATTTATATTTGATATGCTCAGAAAATATCATGTTCTTAAGTTACTGCTTAAAATTTTAATTAAAAGTAGTGTTTAATTGTGAACGGATCTTCTTTTTTGAAAGAAAATATACGACTTTATGTTAAAAATATTGATGTTGCATTTGGAAATATTTTGGTAAATTAAATGTGAATGAGTATAAAATCTTCTGCAAAAGTAATTCGCCTACACACACACGGATCTATACGCAAAATAATTTATTTTCTATTTTTCAAATCAATTTACATGCAAGTTCAAAGATCATCATTTGACGTCAATGTTCGTGTTTTATTATTGATACTAAATTGTTCAATAACTGTCGAGACTAAAATCATTTAGATCTTTCGTTCTTATTGTGTGTGAACCACTATACTAATAGAATGTCAGACTGTTAAACCAAATCCTGCTTGTTAAGTGGGTGGTGAAATATTTTATAGATTTGACCATGAGGTCAATTGATGTCCTAACACATATAGCGAATTCAAATCACAAACGTCGGATATTTTAAATTATTTAAACTAATATTTTTTTTAGTAAATGTTTATGTTTCCTATACATCTGCATTTGAATTCGATCGTAAAAAAATTAAGCATACCAATTATCGTTTAGATAAACGCTAATCCCACTGATCAATTAATGTCTTAATTTTCAAATTGTGCTTGTACCTAATTAATTTATATATAAATTTCAAATTTTATGGCAGTTTATGTATGTACATAAACTAATATGAATAAATTTTGTGTGACGAGCGTGGAAGTGCCTTGTGGTCAGGAAACGTTATTTTTATTGTGTCTATATGTTAATCTAAAGGGTTTACAAAACCTAAAATCAACCAAAATTTCTATTCAAATAAACATGGTCTAACTTCATCCACACAATTATATTTTTATAAAACCTACTTGACTATTAAAATTCTTAAACTTTTTCTTTACTTTTAACGAATTTATAACTTTTGAATCCAGAAATAGCTTGTAGAGCATAAGGTTAAACAATTATGTTGCTGTATGTACAGTTCGTTTAACAATTATCAGATAATTGTATTTAAAATTACTTTTCGAAAATTTTCCCATCTCTTTGAATAGATTCTAATATAACGTTAACATCTTTGTTTATTTTTAAAAATCGCCCTTAGAACTAAAAGTGCGCCCCTTATACCGTAAGATAACGTCATATACCACACATGAAAAGACATCCCTCAATCCAGGTAAAATCCGACGATTACGCAAAAGCGGGAACCTCATCCGAGTTATATTAACACCTGGCAGTTCCGGGTCCCCAAAACTTTCAGTTTCCGCCAACGACGTCCGTAAAAATCACAATAAAGGGGGAGTGCAAGTAATGCGTAGGGGAAACAAGTAGATATGTCATTGTCTTGATTACATACCTTCATAGTCAAAGCAATGACGTAAGCCAAAGCTATATAGAAAACCGTGAGAAATCTGGGGTGATGCGTGTGAGAAAATTCAATTTTCCCTAATTGGTTTCGAGGAAGATTTAACGGAGTGTCCAAACAGTTTAATTTTTTTTAAGAGTTTGTTGGTGATGGTTCTTGTTCTCTGATTTAATTTACTTTATAGTAGGTAGTCAATACAAATAAAGAATCAACAATTGTAAACAGAGTTACCACAATTTAAATATACTAAGTGGGTTTACAGAACAATATTTCGACTTTGATGATATTTGCAACAAAATTGATGTATACATTTTGGAAAAAATATAAAATATTCGTCATGTTGCACAATAACCGTTTTTTGCCTAAATGTTTTCTTTGGTACGTTACATTCCCACGCTTAAAAGTGAATATTTACATTTGAAATTTTAATCTTGAATTTTCAATATTTACGATTAAGGTGGCCGTGATTGAAATATTAAAAATTGAATTCAAACTTGGAACTTGGCATCCAGACTGATTCCCTAAAAATTCAGTTGATTCTACTTGTTTAACCAATTCGCCATTTATCAACAATGATAGATTTAATTTTTGTACCTTTGGCATGCAGAATTGAATCCATTTGATTTGTTTTGGTTTTAGTAAACCAATGTAATACTCGAAAAAAGAAAAAAAACTGATGTATTATCCTGATGAAGTGTATAATTCATAAACGAAATATTAATAAATGAAATTTTTTTACAAATCAATTTTGGCTGGTTGGTCCCTTATATAACTTTATCAATTCTTGAGAAAGGGAAAGAATATTATTTAAGTACTTCATTATAATTTTTATTTGTTTTATCATTTACTTATATTATGAATAAAAACGGACCTGGAATTGATCCCTGAGGAACTCCTAATTTTAGTAAAGATCCAGCATATTTAACTCCATCAGCTTTAATTATTTGTGTTCGATTGTTCAAATACGAGGATATAAGTTCTAAAGCCTGATCTACGACACCATAGTGGCTCAGCTTATGATACACTCAATCAAACGCATAATATATTTATATATTTTGCGATTTTTTCCATGCATTAAATATGCATTTAAAAAAAAATAAAGTACCTGTTTCACAATATCTTTGATTGATCTTAATTGCGTTCATGCAAAATTATGAATAACTACCCCCTTGTTGTACGAGTAGAACTCACACTTCTTAATATTTACTGTATTTTTTTCTTTTGTCTATTTTTTGATCTCTGACTAAAACACTAGCCAAAAACAACGTACTAAAAATGTTTGTTCTACTTAATTTCGCTAGTAAAAAATATATCTCTTTTGAATTCTGATGTTGATAAATTGTAATTTCATTTAATTTTCTCGTCCTGACAAAATCTAATAGTTTGATCGTTTTTAACAACTACCACAATAAGTATCGTTTCTTCTCCATATACAACGTGTCCAAGATAAGGATGCCCACTATGGGGATCTCGGAAACGGTAAGAGATGGAAGGTCGGTTAAATGGAACAAAAGTTGCGCATTTGGAGGATGTATTTATAGTCTTTGAAGAACTCGGATATCTCTTTTAGTCTTTGAAATATTTGAAAAAAATTAAATTTTCTGATTTTCGTTTTTTATTTTTTCTGACCTTATTTGAAGAGATATCAAGAAAAGAATAGCACATTTTCAATGCCACTTTTCTAGCTCTACCTAATCCAATTTTTTATACAACGTTTCGTTTGTTAGCAACCATCATCAACTTTATTGTTTTAAATACACGAAAAAATATTTTTGACCATATTTAGTTCTCTCCTTGATACTGAATTCAACGATATGTTACACTTTATATTTTTGAGACGTTTCGGATGAGAAAATTAATATTCAATGTAAAATATCGAAAACGTACAGTACCGAAACATTAGAAAACCGTAAAATTATAATAAAATATGTTTTGTAATTTTAAATAATAGACAAATGAAAAACAAATTTATTTTAAAGGTTAATAAACTCACAAAAGATGTTCAAAAATATTCCCGTTATTCTCCAAACATAAATAGCATCTTCTAACTGTAGAATTTAACACATTCCTCAACATTTGAGGAGTAATACTAGCACACGCTTCGAAAACTAATCTTTGTAACATTTCTTCGTTTTCAATATCGTTTCCATAAATGTAATTTTTAATGTATCCCCAAAGAAAAAATCCAAAGGTGTTATATCTGGAGAATGGGCTGGCCACAGTACATTTGCATAAGTGCCAATACATCTTTCTAGAAATCTAACTGACAAGTATTCTCTGACAACTCTAGAATTATGTGCTGGTGCACCGTCTGCATAAACCAACAACCTTCAACTTCTTGGATAGACAAATCATTCAAAGCTATCTCTAATTCATTTTGGAGTAAAATTTGGTATCGTTCAGAATTTAAGGATTCGTGGCCTATAATTCGAGTACCAAATATAGCAGCCCACATATTAAATCGGTGTTGGTATTTGGCCGTTTTATACAACCGTGGATTTTCTCTTACCCAATAATGAGCATTTCTACGATTAAAAATTGCATTATTATTAACTCTGCTTTCATCGGACCATATTATTTTATTCGGAAAATATTCATTGTCTTGACATTGACGTGTATACCATTCGCAGAATATTCTACGTCTTTCTGGGTCACCTGGTCCAAGTCCTTGGCAGATTCTAAATTTATATGGATGTACTTTCTCCTTCTTTAGAACGTTATGAGCTGTCGAATGGGCTATGCCAGTTGCCTCTTCAATGTTTCTAGTAGAAACCTCTAGATTTTCCGTTACAGCTAATAAAACAGTATTGGCTCTTTCTTTATTGCAAGGTTTTTTGCGAGATTTTATAGGTTCTTTCGGCTTCAGAACAATTACGTTGACACAAAATGTAACACGTCAGTATGTCGAATTTTTAATTATTTGAAAAATGTTCTCCTACCATATTGTTTTAGGTAAACACAAAAGGTAATTCACTCAAAGACCACCAAACAAACGTAATATGTACAACAATCAATTATGACAGTTATGAAAACAAAATGCAAAGCCAACTTATTTTTATCAAATGCAACAGTACGAGGGAAGATGTATTTTAACTGTTTAATTAACAGTATTTTCACTAAATACATACTTGTGAATTATTTTATTCGCAACAGGAATTAGAAAATGAGAAAACACAATTTTATAATAATTTTAAGGTTTTTTAATGTTTCTAGTATTAGTTTTAACTGTACTTTTTCGATGTTTTACATTGAATATTTTCTCATCCGAAACGTCTCAAAAGTGTGACATACCGTTGAATTCAGTATCAAGGAGAGAACTAAATATGGCAAAAAATATTTTTTCGTGTATTTAAAAAATAAAGTTGATGATGGTTGCTAATAAACGAAACGTTGGATAAAACCATTAGGTAGATCTAGAAAAGTGTCAATAAAAATGTGCTATTCTTTTCTTGATATCTCTTTAAATAAGGTCAGAAAAAAATAAAAACGAAAATCAGAAAATTTAATTTTTTTCAAATATCTCAAAGACTAAAAGAGATATCCGAGTTCTTCAAAGACTACAAATACATCCCCTCAAATGCGCAACTTTTGTTCTATTTAACCGACCTTCCATCTCTTACCGTTTCCGAGATCCCCATAGTGGGCATCCTTATCTTGGACACGTTGTACATATATTTTGCATATGATTATGTTCTGTGCGGTTCGAACGAATTAATTACATTTATCTTAATTATTAAGCCATTATTTAACTTCGCTGTTTATTTCCTTACTTGATCTTCAACTTTTCTAATTTATTTATTTATTTAATCGTATGGTACATTTTAAATTCTAATAATTCCATTTCTAATAAACATTCCAATCGCTTTAGTACCATAAAGATGAATCCTGCATTTTCTTCTAAATTTATTATCTTTAAGCAATACAATATAGTGCACCCTATATTTTTTATTATTTGCACATCCTTCATCATCACTTTTCACAATAATATTTATTTCTATGATACGTTTATCATTTGGTATAATTCAATCAACTCCTATCCAATTTCCACTTCTTCATCATCAACTATCACAATATTATTTACTACTATCATACTTTTTTTCATTTGATATACTTAATTCTATTCTTATATAAAAATTCTACTTCTGCAACACAAAGAAAACAAATGGAAATGGAAGAAAAAATAATAAATGATCCAGGACCAGATAGAATTTCACCAGAAATGATCAAACAGCAAGAAAAAGTAATTTTAAAATGTACACTAGTTCAATCAACTATTATAGGAAGAAAAATTTCCACTATCTGGAGAGCGGCAATTCTAAACAGGAATTAATAAACAAAAATATCCCTTTCATGAGGTACGAAGAGGTTTCACCAGCGTAGAGGCATAAAAAAGCTCTAGAATGCAGAAATTTAATATTAATGCCTACAGTAAATATAAATAACGTTTTAAGTCAGTACAGTAAAAGAAATAATAAATTACAAACACAAAATAAAGAAAATAATGAAACATCAAAATATAATAGAAAAATAGCGAGAAAAGTGGATCGAGTACAAAGGAAAAACAAAAATATTCATAAAAAATATTAAAAAATGGACAGCAAGAATCTAGGAAAAAATAGACCACTACATCACTCAAGAGATTGCTGGACACGGAATATTCAACGTGTATCTAAAGAAAAAAATAAAACAGAAAGCGACAGATGCAATCACTGCCAAGAAATAGCCAACAACATACACGCCATTTTCAAGCGTATATTATTTAAAGAAAAAAGAGAACACGCGGAAAAAATATTACGAGAGAAAATAACAGAAGAAAACGTAGCCGAAGAACTGCTAAATACAGATGAGAACTAGGAAATCATAGCAACAAATAGTAGAAAAAAAGATGGAAAATGAAGAAAAGGAAAAGAAGAAGGCCAATAAAAGTATTGAGGCAAACAAAGCTATATAAAAAAAAGGGCAAACATAAATTTCCAGGATACATCTAAAAGTGCAACAACTACACAGGCACCTTGCACTTTCTAATCGAAGGAACTGACAAGAGGGGGTTTTTTAGTCGGTCAGCACGAACATCTCGTCAATGATTAGGGTAGGTTACAGTATTGTGTTAGTTTAGTTTATTTTGATTAAGTTATGTTTTTTTGTTTTAAGTTTGTGTTTGGTTGGGTTTTATTTTATGTTAAGTTAGATATTTAGGTTAGCCCAAACATGGCAATAAATCTATTAGAAAAATACCACTAGAATTAAATAAAAAAATTCATGATTTTGAACAGTACATTTCCTAAAAAAATTATTACCACCAATGAACTCAAGAGTTGACTTCCTATCGAATTAGCTATATTTCGGCGAAAACAATTTATATAGCTAAAGTACCTATCAAACTTATTTATTTAAGACAATAGTACATATAAATTTTAACTCAAACTTGACATGGAACAAGATCGGATAACTGTTAGGTTTGGGAAAAAAAACCATACAACTATCCATTATCAAATTAAAAAATTACATTAAAATATCAATATTCTTAAACAGTAGGAATTCTTATTATAATTAACTTGGTTTTATTATCTAGTTCTTTAAATAATTTAATGTTATCCATTCTAAAGATTGTTGAAAGAAAAACGTCTTCCGGGATTGGACCGTGTCAAAAAGGTAACTACGTTTCGCCACCTATCGTAAGGGGCTTCATCATGGCGAGATACTTCAAACAAACAAAAGAAAGTTCAAGGTACACAACTAAAAGTCAGGTAACAAACTTGACAACCAAGACAGATTCTAGACTAAAAGAAGTATGATGAAGCCCCTTACGATAGGTGGTGAAATGTTAGAAACTACAGTTACCTTTTCGACACAGTCCAATTCCGTAAGACAGCTGCGATCTTTAACACTGGGCTTTTCCTACCGATTGATTGGAGTTGGATGCGCTTTTCATAGGTTTTAAAGTGCTCTATTAAACCCACTTTTGCCCTGTGCATTCTTTATGCACTCCAGTTCTTGCTAGGTACAGGTTATTAAGAATTTTGACAAAAAATTAAATTAATACAAAAATGAATTACAGTTAAGGAAAATTATAATTATAATTGTTTAATAAAAACGCATTTTTTAAAACGTTTATACAAATTATAGTAAAATATCAGTTAATAAAAAAAAATTTATAAAACGTCAAATTAAATACATACGTTTAAATGTTACTATGGAAACATCATGTTTATTTTACTTTTAATCCCTTCAGATTATAGAACTATTTTCCCTTGAGATTTAAAATCGCACTTTTAATCATCGAAAAGGGAAAAATTTTGTGGATACTTTGGTCCCTAAAGTCCATATAAAAGGTTTATTTATCAAATATAGATTAAGTGACTTATGGGCCACAAAAATCTGAAACGGCTCAAATAAATATGACATATTTTGGTACGCTTACACAGTTTTATGCACCGGAATATATTATATCAAAATAGTGTCAAAAATAAATCTATTCGATGTGGTTTTAATTATTATTGTTGAAGCAATTTATCTGATGTTCATCAGTTTTTCTACGATTTCTGTTATGACGTCTGAGTTAAGGTATTATGCAGACAACATAACATACTCATTTTTGTTTTATTTTTAAATCGAGAACTGTGTCTATTAGTAACTGAGTAGATTTATTTATTGAGTCAATTATTTCTATTGGTTGATCGTTTCAGCAAAATGTGTTTGTCTCACTTCACTTAATAACTTTGTTGCATACTTCTCTCTTGATCGCCAGTATTTCTCTAATAATAATCTTTTAAATCTGTCAACCTATTGAACTGGTCTTCAATTTCTTGGATTATTGGATCTTATTTCATTGTTGTTCTAATAATATTGTTTTCCACATATCAATTTTTGTGTTGGTTTCTAAATTTTTCCCATTGACTTTCCCACAGTCGGAAAACTTTAGACTTGCGTTCTACGATATCAGGATTACTTTCCTCTATTTTTAACCGCCTGCTTCACATTAGATTAAACTTCTCACTTCATCTGTTGTTATATGTTTTTGATTGTTAAATTTTCTTCATATTTATTAGGAAAGTACCCACAAAAACTTAAGTAATCTAAAAGTGACTTAGTAGCTAACAGCGAAAGAAAGAGATATCGATCCCAGAAGACCACTAACCTAAAGGAAATTTCAGGAATCGCGCTATTCCCGAAAACATTGTCCTGTATATATCGTATGAGTCTGACGAGTGTGATAATGACCTAAGAAGTGAACAAAGAAAATCTCAGAATGAATGAAGTTGAAGAGAGAAAAACAAAAACAATCTTATAAATAGCAAAGAACACGGAGGGAGAGTGAATGATAAAGAAGATCAAGTAAGCAACAGAATGTAGGAAAAAATACACCCGACGAAGAAAGAAGGGAATTGATTAATGAAGACTCTGTCGTTGACAATGATGATTTGGCAGAAGGTTCCTCTGAAAACAGTGAAAGTGATAAAGAATATCGTGGGATCGATTAACATAGGTATCAATAACCAATAGTGATAAAGAAGCCGATGACGGTCATAATTTGATAAATGACGCCAATAATCTAAATTTGTAGTTGATAAGATGTTGCAGGCAGCAGAAATCACTTTGCCTTTGATATTCCTCTAACAGAGTCAGTTGTAGATGTGGCTCGCAAACTGAGTAGAAAAGATTCTGTGAAATGTTTCCTCTATTTTATAAACCAGGAAATCATTAATTTACTTGTACAATAAATAAATCCTCGTAAAAACTCTCGACTACCTTTATGGATCCCGACAAACTCGCCGAAGATGAAGAATTTACACATGCTCAAACTTATAGACTATTGGTCAAGAAATGATCTCTATAGTAATAAGATGTTTCAACTAATTAGTGGTGACAGCTTCGAACTTCTCTTGACAATGTTTCATGTATCACGAGATGAAGATGAAGATTAAAGAAAATTTCACCATTTATTAGATTAAAAGAGAACTTCTGAATTGACAAAAGTAATGTACTTTTTCGGGGTCAAATCTTTTTCCGGCAATATTTGCCTAACAAATGGCACCGCTGTGGTGTTAAAGCTTCTGTATCTGAAAATGTAGTTTGTCAACTAATGGGAAGGCTATTGGACAACTGTTCCTTTAGCAACAACCATGATCCAGCGGAACAAGTATATTGTAGAGAGTCTTCACAGCTACCTACAAATGTTCTCCACTTATAAAATAATGTGAACAACAAAAAAATGCAAATCACTGGTTTCAGAGTAAAGATTTTGAAAAAATTAGTGAAGACAGAAGGTCAGCCGGAAGAATTCGACATTGTTCAACAGAACCAAAACTCTACATCAGCAAAGAGTGAATTCAGCTAAACTTTCAGCATCAACAAAAAACCTCTCTACATTAAATAAACAAGGTCATAAGCTGAAAGAAGTCAAGGGGCAGAAATGAGTAACAACAACGAGATGTTCCTCTGGTTACAAAATTCAGTTTAGAATAAGGCATTGCATATGGAAGAAAGTACGCAAAAAAATTGAACACGGAGTGCGTAGTTTGTAACAACAGTCCTATGTGTATTTGATGCTACCAAACAGCATAAATTTAAATAATACAAGGTGTCTCAGAAATAAGTACATTTATTTTAACCACTAATCCAACTCATCAAGATGATCAACTTGCCATTACCATTTTTCGAAATGTCAAGTTTGTTTTTAATCCCTTCCCCCCCATTAATTAACGAGTCCTCTATGTACTGTTGTAATTAAAGATAACAATAACAGGACAAAAAGATATTTTATTTGGTGCTAAAAAACGCTGCCTATTGTTGGTATTTTTATGAGAACAATACGTAGAGGACTCTTTAATGTATTGGGGGGGAGGGAGGTGGAGATTAAAAACAAACTTGAAATTTCGAAAAAATGACACATATAGAAAACTTTCGTCCTCACAATCTGCCCGACTCAAATACCAATAAACTTGCTCCTTGGACCGTACAATAGACCAACCAATACATATCCTTTACACGCATGCATGTGTCCACCCGTGGGCACGTGATCATTGAGTCAAGCAGTAAAATGTTCAGCAGTGGGCCGTGATCAATAGTTCTCGTTTTAAATTTGGTTGAATTCTTATTTGATTTCTATCTGCGTGTGACTTAACTTAAATTTAACATTTTGGAAATTTTATCTCAATTCGAAACTTGAATTTTTCTATCCTTTGTTTCGATTTTTCTCGTATCACATCTCCATTATTTACTGTAATATATTGTATTCAAACTATAATTACTTTAAATTTCTCGCGGCTGCCTGTTCTGATACTTTTCCTCTTCTTCATCTTTTCAATTTCCATTTTCATTCTTTATCTACTTGTGTTCCTCTTTTCTTCGTATCTCATCCCCATTGTTCCCTGTGTTCAATCACTCTCATTTTCTCGTGCCTGCCTGCTCTTATTTTTTTTCTTTATCTTTTCGTATTTCCATTTTCACTATTTATTCTTACAAGATGTAGTTAGTAAATAATCCCTCCTTCTTTTTATTAATAAATTATAAAAATCTTCTACAGCCAGAAGAGCCTTTAATAGGAGTTGAAAACAAAGACAACTGATCCTTTTTACGCCAACGTTTCGCCTACATTAGTGTGGGCTTCTATTGAATTCCCTTCTGACTGTAGAAGATTTTCTTCGTTAAAGATTTCCATAATAACACCCTAGCTTTGAAATTCCTTCTGACCGAATAAATTGTGAATAATTACTTATACTGGAAACCTTTCCTTTAGCGACCCAAAATACGCGCCAAGGTGCAATGATTTATTTAACTATTTAGAAATTGTTTGAACCATGTCATTTATATTTTTCTTTTTATTTAAGGCATTGATATCTTCATTAATTGACAATCTATTTATTATTATTATATTATTTAATTATATAGAAGTTCTACGAACTATCTAAGTAGAAAGGGATAGAAACAATAATTAGCTAACAGGGCGAGGAAGCATGTGTGTGTTTCCTTGATTAGATTATTTCAATTTTAATTTCATTGTTACAACAATGCTTAAGTAGCATTTTTTAAAGTAAAAGTAATAAAATCCGAATAAAATCATGCCATACCTGCATAATAAATTGATTATTAACACTGTTTTAAATGTTTATTCAATATAGGTACTGAATGAGCTAAATTAAAAATTAACGAAACATCTATTAATAGGTACATGAATTATTTAATTAAGCATGTAAAAGTTTTATTGCAAAAATATTAAATATTTCAAGACCATTAAGTTTCTGTGATTTAAACATTATGGTAGTAGGTGAATAGAACGCAGTTTTACATGTATGTGCGTTTAATAACGTTTTAAAAATTTTTACGTAGCTTAAGAGAATAGATAGAGTAGTGAAAGTAATTTACGCTTTTTAAATTATTGTAATAAATATTACCGATGTAATATTGTCTTGACGGTCTTTTATGGCGAACGAAGAAACATCGTCAGAAAGTGCCTGCGCCTTTAACCAAAGATTATTGGTGTAAAAATGCAAAAATAAAGTAAAAAACGCTTACATAAAGTGTATAAAGTGTGAATGTATATACCATAAAAGTTGTGCAAAAATTTTGGTGAGTAATAATAAACAAATTGTTATTCTTAATGAAATCGAATTAATATGCGATCAACATACATCAAATGAGTTCGAAAATGTTAATGAATACATTGAAGTTAACGCAGAATATCAAATTAATCAATTAAAGCAGGAAAATAAAATGTTAAATCAACTAATTGCCGATTTAAAGTTAGAAATAAATAAATTGAAATTGCAAAATAAACAACAATTGGAACATGAAGGTAATGTTGATAGCGTATCTGAAAATAAAAGCGAAATATTGCAGTATATCAATGAACTTAAAAATGAAATAAATTCTAAATTTGATGACATACATAAAATTATGAAATTAAATAATACAAGTCAAACACAATGCAATACAGCTACCTCTATTGCAAATGAAATAAGTGTAAAAAAATCCTAAGCTTTTGCTGTGAGCAACAATAAAGTGCTGGTTATAAAGCAAATAGATGGTCAAAGAAGT
The DNA here is from genome assembly GCA_030710515.1 of Abscondita cerata. Lineage (NCBI taxonomy): Eukaryota > Metazoa > Arthropoda > Insecta > Coleoptera > Lampyridae > Abscondita > Abscondita cerata. The sequence goes on along the minus strand of JALBCR010003654.1, from coordinate 268,730 downwards.
GGTCAACAGATCAAAGAAGATATTAAAACTAAGGTAGATCCGGCTGATATAGGTGTTGGTGTTACGATGGGACCTATGCCCAAAAGTGGTGGTATCATCATAGGTTGTGGAACGAGATGAGAATTTGCAGAAGGAAATTCAAACTAAGTTAGGCAATCATTATAAAATAAATAAACCAAAAATTCTTGAACATCGTATTAAAGTTGTCGGGGTACATGAAAGTGAACAAATACAAACGGATGAAAATCTTATAAATAAAATTGTTAAACAAAATGATCTGAAATTTATGGAACATAAAATCAAATTTTATGCAGAACTAATGTTTTAAATAGTAAATTTTATTTAATTATTGAAGTGGATCCAATTACTTACAATATATTTAATAATAAGAAAAAAATGAATATACAGTGTGACTCATTTTGAATGGAAACACCCCTGTAAAATTGGGAGTTATTAATAGATATCGGCCAATTTTGTTTTAAATGTCAAGCTATAATAGATCTACTTCTGGACAAAATTTTAAATGTTTATTCCAATTTTCAAGGCATGCTACGATACTTTTTCTTAGACGAAATTGAATATTTTTATTAGCGATATTTTTAAAATAAAAATTTCTACGCCACTGATTCAGAGAGGCTTCAAATAGCTATGACCAAAATTTTATTAATAACAAAGTTATGACTACTTAAAGTTCGAAAACTCATTATGCTAATTCGTAACAAAATAACACCCTGTATCAATAGATGGCCATGGAAAACATTTGATTTCATATCCTAGTTCTTTCTTCCAATCCACCATTCAGTTCAATACATTTTTCGTAGCGCTTTCGGATATGTTTAATTGCTTTTCTCAGTACTTGAGGGGTAATTTCTTGGCATGCTTGTCGAATTCTTGCACAAAGTTCGTTTCTGTCTCTTGGGCGGGTTTTGTAAACTTTTGTGTGAGTAGTCCCCAGAAAAAGAAGTCTAAAATTGTTAGAACTGAGATCTTGGTGGCCAATGTATTAACGAACTACCACGGCCTATCCATCGGTTTGATAATGGTCGTCCAGCCATTGCCTCACAAGTCTGGCATAATGGACTGAACACCCATCTAACTGGAAACGTAAATTCAATCTTTCGTTAATTGGAATCTCGTGGATGGCATCCCACAAATCCGTATTTAAAAATTTAAAAAGTTCTGCGCGTTAATGTTCACTTCAAAAAGAAAGGACCAATAATTCTTTCGTTGAGTATCCCGCACCAGACGTTAATTTTTGGGAATATTGGCTTTACAATTTATTACCCAGTGGGGTTTTCACTTGCCCAATAGCGACAATTTTGTGATGAAACTATACCATTTGTAGTGAATGTGGCTTCGTCGGTAAACATCACATTTTTTAGAAAATTACGGTCATTTAAATATTCTCCTTGGGTCCATAAACAATATTCCAAACGTAATACTTCGTCGCCTTCTCGCAAAGTGTGCAGAAACTTCGGTTTAAAAGGTTTAATATTGTTTCTTTTGACACATCGCCGAATGGTTTCTCGATGAATATTCAAATTTATACTGGCTTCTCTTAAACTGGTATTAGGATTATTTCTAAAATAATCTAAAATTGGTTGATCATTTCTGTTTACCCTTTGCACAGGATTAGTTTTTAAAAGGGTTCTTGATACTGCACCTGTGTCATTAAATATGTTTTTTACTTTATTCACCGTGCCACAGCTAATACGTCGATCACCATGTCTTTCATTAAATATTCTGCAAACCTCTCTGGCACTTCTGTCATTGTCTCCTACAAGACGTATTATTTCAATTTTCTCTCTTAAACTTAATCTTTCAGCCATAATACACAATAAAATATCAACTGGAAGTAAATTATATTACTGATACTACAATGTCACTGAAATTGATCACATCTGTCAAACAGTAGCAAATTTCCATGGCAACTAAGATTTAAATCGAAATATTATGCTTTACTTAATGTCGTTAAAAGTTAAATGTAATTCCGTGATGTTTAATAAATTCTGATGATACCTTAATTTTTTTTTCCATTTCCGACTTATTCTAATAAGTACTAAACAATAAATAATAATTTCCATGGCCATCTATTGATACAGGGTGTTACTTTATTACGAATTAGCATAATGAGTTTTCGAACTTTAAGTAGTCATAACTTTGTTATTAATAAACTTATTTTTATAAAATTTTGGTCATAGCTATTTGAAGCCTCTCTAAATCCAGTGGCGTAGAAATTTTTATTTTAAAAAATATCGCTAATAAAAATATTCAAATTCGTCTAAGAAAAGTATCGTAGCATGCCTTGAAAATTGGAATAAACATTTAAAATTTTGTCCAGAAGTAGATCTGTTATAGTTTGACATTTAAAAAAAAAATTGGCCGATATCTATTAATAACTCCCAATTTTACAGGGGTGTTTCCATTCAAAATGAGTCACACTGTAGGTTGGAGTCAGTGTTGAGTACATGATGAGTATGGTATTATACGGTATTATAAATGCTGTAAATATGGACATCTGAAAAAAGACTGTTTCTGATAGAATAACTTACCCTAGATGTAGTATGGAACATGAGTTGAAAGACTGTAGCAGTATAATTTTTAAATGTGTAAATTGTGTGGTATATAATGAAAAATTTGGATTAAACATGAAAATTGAACATGCATAAAGAATGCGAAACATATAAAAGATATGAAAACATACAGAGAAACAAATTTTTAAAATAGCAACTAAATATTAAATTTGTTCTCAAGAATAGTTTAGTATATTTGAACTGTCAGGGTTTTATGAACAATAAAGACAACATTTTAGTTTTGTTAAGAGTGGAAGCCAATTATGTTGTTTCTACTGAAACACATGTGAAAGAAGAGGTGCATCAACATGAAGTTGAAAATTGATGGTTATAATGTTGAACAGTGTTACACCAATAATTCAAGAACAGGGGTGTAATGGTTTTTGTTAAAAAAACAATATTAAATTTTCGGTTAAAACTGTACAGTGTGTAAACAATTTTGTATGGTTGATAGCGATTCAATGTCGTATATCACGGTATAAGTATCAGATGAGTGTACTGTACCATCCCTAAAACTCAATGTGCTAAATTCATAGATTTTTTGAGAACTATATTGACGGGATAAGTGTATTTGATGGAAAAACATTATATTAGGTGATTTCAACTTTGACATTATAAAAAATTCATTTGATGCCAATAAGATCCTACACGTATAACTAAAAATAGTACAACTTTGATAGATTATATTATTACGAATGATAAAACACTAACTCATCGAGTCCATATGACACCCAAAATCAGTGATCACTGTATATTGTCTGTAGAAATTCAAAATTTTAAAGTAAAAAATTGTGATGTCACTGTTACTAGGAGAAATACAAAAACTATAATTCGAACATAATACAAACCAATATTTTAGACACTGTATGGGACTGTAGTACAAATAATGTAAATACACTGGCAAACACTTTTATCAGTGATTTGCATATTATAGTAAATAGAATGTGCCCCCTGCAGAAAATAATGATTAAACAAAAATACATGAATAAATAACAAATAATATCAAACAAATGATGAGAGATCGAGATTCATTATACAAGCAATATAGATTTGTGGAATGAATTTAAAGAGTGAGAAATGCTTTATCAAACATGCTTAAAATTAAGAAAGAAAAGTATTTCAGAAAAACTATAGATGAAAATAAGTGAAACTCGGTTGAGCTTTGGAAAAATTTGAAAATTTTGCTTAGTGATCAGAATCATAACATACCTGATGAAATATTACTACCAAATGACGTTCGGATCACGGATCAACAAAAATTGCTAATGCTCTTAATGATTATTTCATTAGTAGTGTTAACGATATTGTGAAACAATTGCCTAAAACTACGTTTACATCGGAAGTTACTGAAACCACACAAAGCGAACGTGTTCATTTATCAGATTTTAAACCAATTACAATGAGCGAGCTAAAAAAATTATTTATAGTTTAAAAAATGTTAGTCCTAACAAGAATGGTATTTCAACCAAGGTAATAAAAGATGTGTTTGATGCGGTTGGGAATAGGCTACTGGATATCGTAAATACATCGTTGACACAAGGTGTTTTTCCGGATAAATGGAAAGAATCAGTTGTGATACCAGTCCCGAAAGTAAATAATACGAACAAAGCTATAATGAGTTCCGACCAATCAATACTGTTCCAATCTATGAAAAAATATTAGAAATAGCGGCCAAAAAACAGTTTCAGAAATTTTGTGATGACAATTGTGTGTTGATATCAAATCAGTCTGGATTTCGTGATCGTCATTCCTGTGAAACTGTGATTGTAAATATTTGTTATTAAGAGTCATTGACAAACGAAACTTAGTGTGTATGTATCAAGGGGTACCGCAAGGAACAGTTCTAGGTCCTTTGCTATTCGTACTGTACATCAACGACGTTATTGAGGTAATCCAGTCAAGTGAATGATTTATACAGTAGGAAATGATATAGCAACTATGCAACAAACTATTAATCAAGATCTTAGTGCTTTATACATGTGGTTAAATAATAATAGTTTGAGTGTTAATGTTGCAAAGTCAAAGTGTTGTCTATTTGGAAAAAGATCTGTGTTGAATAATATTGACTGTAACAAAATGAATATAAATATTGACAATGTCAAACTTTTATTTGTAAATGAAATCATGTACTTAGGGGTAATATTAGATTCAAATTTAAATTTTCAATTACATGCAAAATATATTTTACAAAAATTTTCCAAAAAAGTTAATTTTATAGCACGAATTGGTAAACACTTGTCAAATTATACTAAATATTTATTGTACAAAAGTATTGCTGCACCCCATTTAGAATTTTGTTCGTCTGTATTATACAATTTACCGCAATATAATTTTAATAAATTTCAAACCGTTCAAAATAGAGTAATGATGATTATTTTAAAATGCAACAGATACACACACATTAATTTTATGTTGACCACTCTGAATATATCATATTCAATAAATTAATTGTCGATGAAGTCACTTACACAGTGGATACAGTTCATATTTTAAATGGAGTCGATAAGACTTACTACTGGCGCTACTGACATAAAATCTAAACTACGATCAAATTCTAAGAAGCAATGAAATGAAGAGACAAGCCTTAACATTTATTATCAAAATGTTTGTGGATTACGCACTCAAAATTGACTCAGTTTTTAACCAATCATTAGACCTACATTATCGTGTGTTAGTTTTCACAGAAACGTGGCTTCATTCAGGTATTTATAATGAAGAATTGTTTTGTAATAATTATATTGTTTATCGCAGAGATAGGATTATCAAAAGCAGAGGTGGAGGTGTGTTAATAGTTAATAATAATAAATCAATTTTATCTACTATTTATAATTGCAATAATAATAGCGGAAATGAAGAGTTATGGGTTTCCATCATAGTAAACAACATCAGATATATAATAGGCGCTATATACATACCTCCATCATCAGCAAGCACTGTCTACGACAATCATTTTAGATTCTATTGAAGGTATTCTAAATTCTTTTTCGATATTAATGTAATAGTAGTGGGTGATTATAATTTATCAATGATCGATTGGATAGTAGAGCAGGAATCCCACATGTCTCCAAAAATTCAAATCAGAAAACCTTCTACTTCATTCATTCATTGATAACTTGAGTTTCTTTAACTTTGTGCAATTTAACAACATTACAAATAGTACTAATAGAATACTCGACCTTGTATTAGCAAACCAAACTTTAGACATAAGAGTAAAAACAGTGAAATTGAAATAGTCAAACCTGATTTATATCATCCACCCTTATGTATTATAATTCCAAATGTCTTTCTAAAACGTAACCTAATGTGTACTAAAAATAATACTAATTCAGTTAAATACAATTTTAACAAAGCAGATTATAACGCACTTAACGATTACTTTGAAAATGTCGACTGGGGATGCCTCTTATACGGTAGCGATGTTAACAATTCAATCAACTCATTCTATGATGTAGTTAAGCAAGCCATCAAATGTTTTGTACCAACATATAATGTCAAGTCATGTAAATATCCAATATGGTTCTCTAAGAACACTATAAATAGTTTAAAGCTGAAAAACAAAGTCTACCATCTATTAAAGTATAATAAAACAACTGAATTAAAAAGATAGGTATTCCACACTTAGGAAAACAGCCAAAAAAACAAATAGAAAAAGACTACAACAGATATATTCAAAAGATTCAATCAGATATCCCAAACAATATAAAACTTTTTGGAACTTTGTAAATTCAAAACGAAAAACAGATAAAAAATTACCGAAAATAATAACTTATAATAATGTCGAATTAAAACAAATGACGCTATTGCCAATGCATTTAGTTCCTATTTCAAATCTGTCTACGAGAACACAGTTTTAATAAATAACTATGATAGTTCAATCAGTGATAATAACTTTCTTATAACTACATTATTAATAACTCCAGATATAGTATTTGATAAACTTATTAATCTTGATGAAAGAAAGGACCAGGATCGGATGGATTATTACCATGCTTCCTAAAAACTGTAGTCCTACGCTAGCACTGCCAATATCAATTCTTTTCAATCTTTCAATTGAATTCGGATGTTTCCCAAATATCTGGAAAGATGCTATAATTACACCACTATTCAAACGCGGGAATAAATCTGAAATCTCTAACTATCGGCCAATTTCTATATTAAACTCCTTGTCTAAGGTTTTGAACAAATAATATATAATGAGCTACTCACTACATACCATTTCGTGTTTATACAACAACAACATGGTTTTACACTGGGAAGTCTGCAGAAACTAATTTTCGTTTTTCAAACTTTATTGCTGCCAATTTAAACAATGCTTCTCAAGTTGATTGCATATAACAGACTTTCAAAAAGCCTTTGACAAAGTCAATCATAATCAATTATTAACAAAACTAAACTTATATGGTGTAAAAGGCAAATTGTTAGCACTATTAAAGATCCTACTTAGAGAATAGAACACAGTTAGTAAAAATTAAGTAACACCGTATCTAAACGAACAACCGTATGTTCAGGAGTTCCACAAGGTTCCCATCTTGGACCATTATTATTTTTATTTTTTTATCAACGATATTGGTCAGAACTTAAAATCAGATTTTCTTCTTTGCTGATGATTTAAAAATCTATTGTAATATTAGATCATCTTTAGATAGCGAATTACTACAGAAAGATTTAAATACAATTGCTAATTGGTGTCAGGAGAACTGCTTGCCCATTAACATTACCAAGTGCAAAATTTTAACATTCAGTAAAAACACTAAAATTACGTATGATTACCAGATTAATAATATTCTCATAGAAAGAGTTGACGTAGCGTCTGACCTAGGCGTTCTTTTTGATTCATCTTTTAGCTTTGTTCAACATATCAATAGCATTGTAAATCACATCTTTAAAAATGTGTGGATTCGTCAAGAGGCAAAGTTATCATTTTAGCAATTTACACTGTATAAAGTCATTGTACTACTCCTTATACGATCCAAGCTAGAATATTGTAGCATCATTTGGGCACCACACTTTGAAGTATATAATAATAGAATTGAAGGTGTACAAAGAAAATTGTTAATCTAATTCTATTTAAACAAGGAATCGATAAAAACTTTAACATATGTTGAAAGATTAAAGATCTTAGATATGGATTCTTTACTAAATAGAAGAGCTAAAGCACAATTGATATTTACATACAAAGTAATTAACAACATTATAAAATGTCCGGATATATTAGGTCTTTTTAAGTTTCATGTTCCTCGTCCTAATTCTAGAGAGTTTCTAACTTTTATCAATCAACAAGCAAAACAGATGTTGGTAAATTTTCTCCTTTAAATCAATGTATTATGTCTACAAATAGTTTGCCGTCTAATCTCGATGTGATATCAACAACACCTAATATTAAATTTTTAAAAACAAATAAATCAAGTACTATTTAATTTAATTTAAATTAGTGTAAAATTATTGTAAATTTTATGTTCCTATTATAATATATTACAAACATGTATCTTTAATTTTATTTAATATTTCAAGTACCAGTTGGGCTTGTCCTGTAGTTGTACAGTTAATAAATAAATAAATAAATAAATATGTTCACAGTTAAACAGAAAATAGTTTTTAATACTATTATATTTATATTCAAAATAAAAAATAAATTTATTTCCGAAATACTTGTGTGATAGAAACGAATGTATTTAGAAATGTATATAAAATATAACACACGTAACTGTGATAACTTTATATTAAACAAAACATGTAATAGTAATATAATACGTAGTTTTGTTCTAAATAAAGGGATTACATGAATACAATAAGTTGCCAAATAAGATCCAAAAAAAATTGTAACAATCTGGACGCTTTTAAACATAAATTAAAAAAGCATATATTAGATATTACATAATTAAATGAAAATTATTTTGTTTATTTTCTTGTACTTTTTTTTAATATTAGATTTATATTATTTAATGTAATATTTTAGTTATTGTTTATTGGGTAAATCTGTTTTTCTGTATGTACTATGTACTAATAAATAAATATATTATTATATTATTATTATTTTCACTAATATTAAACTAAACAGTGAAACCAATACGTTAAAAAAATTTTTTTTTACGGTTTTATTATTTTATTTTTATTTCGTAGAAAAAATAGTAATTACTACTCCAGATGAATTCCATTTTTTCGTTCGAGAGATTGATCACTCGCTATCGCTAGTGAACAATTCTCTCTCAAGAAAAAACGGAACTTTCATCTCTTGTTTGTAAAATATACCATTAAACTCACGCATGTATTTTTTTTTTTTTTTTTTTAATGCGGAGCAATAATTTGTTACCACATTATGAAATAAACATACTTATTGCCGCGAACTCGCTAATTAACAAATTGATTAAAAATCATTATCGACATTTTTTCTAAGACTTATAATTAAACTTTTTTTATTATTATTATTGCAACACAAATCACGTATATTAATCTTTAACATTTAACACAGTTGATTAGGTTACCGTGTGTCAATCAGAATTTGATTACTACAATTATCTTTTAAGCTTGGGTGAGTATTTATTTCTTTTCGTAGAAGCAAAGACGAAATTCTTTTAAAATTCTACCCTAATAACCCCTTTTGTATAGATCTCCCTTTAGTAGGTATTATTGTGTTGATTCGCATTATATTAAACTTGAGGGCACTACCAATTACTATACCAACACAAAACGTTGTGTAATTATACGTATATCGAGTTTTTGTTTCATTGATTTTGTATGTAAGTAATAGTGCTATAGAATTAATTATTAATTGATGTATTGTTTAAAAAAAGCACACAATAACAGTTACTCTATTAATTGAATGTGTTACCAACTTTTTAAACTGTTAACAAACAAAAAATAACAAATTTTGCTTAATTAAAGGAAAAAAATTCTTTTAATTACAAATAAAATTAAATATATTAAATATTTCCTGGTTAAATTCAAAGTTATAACCTAATATTGCTTAAGAAAATGAACAGTTATACATTTTTAATTTATGCGAAAAGTTTTTGTCGGTTTTCTTAATGCCTATTAAAGGCGATGCGGCAAAACTAAGTAATTAACAATGCGGAAAAGTGGCAAGAATATTAATAACAAACATTAAGGAAACATAAAAAATCTGGTTTTACATACACGTTTGTTTTGATATGGAAAGTGTTGAAAATAAATCTCATTGATCGATTTAGTTACGTTTTGCGGAGATATTTATAAGTTCGCGTTCGTAATTAATTTTAATCAGAGCGAAACTGTTAGCGAAACAACTATTTTCTTTCTATAATAGACGTCGATGGTTCTCGTTTTCTGCAATTTAAAAATAAAATGCAGTTATTCCAATTATGCAATATCGTCATAAATATCTTGTATAAAATAAATTTCCGAGATATTCAAAGACAAGCTGAATTCCGAGCTTTTTATTTAGTTTTTAAGTTTTATACTCGAGTTCACTTACTTTTTAGTTATGAAAGTTATGAGGACGAGGCACGCTTGTGCTTGTGGTAAATATGCGGGATAATTTAGCAGATTGTTGAGTAGAATATAACGTAAAACTTGAATTATAGAGAGAGAGAGGCAAGCGAGTGGCATCCACCTGTTGCTCTACTACGAAGAGGCGACCGGTTTACAGCAGTGTTTGCTCTTAGGTCAAGAGAATCACGTGTGGCTTCTGTAGAAGCTGTTTGATGATGCTTTGACAAGATTGTTCTTTGCTTGCAGGCTTGATTGTTAAATAAACTAAAGACAACACTTTTTTCTACAATAATATATAAACACAAATTTAAAACAATAATTTCTGTTTTGTCAGTTACTAATTATACTAGAAGAATCGTGTAGGTGTTTGCAATAACTTACTCAAAAATTAAACAACTCCACCAAAAAAAATATGTACATTGCGTGCAAATTTATGCTAATCTATATGCAACCAGTACTTTTTGTTAACATTTTAAGATTTTCTTAGAAATAAGCTTTTATCACAAGTAATTTATAACGCGGAGTTTTACGAAATTATGGTTCATATCGGTAGTGTGTTTTTTTGGGCTCATTATTCTTTCATTTTTATGTACCAAATCATTCACACACGTATAAAAATCATAAATAAAAATTCAATTGGTTGTGTGTCTTTTCACTTTTTATTTATTTAAGCAAACAAATGAGTGTGCTAATTGAACTTTTATATTTAGTTCCTATTTTGAAACTATCAATAACGACTAATAAATGTTGCGACATCTAGTGTCGACTCGTGCAAGCAACTTTGTCGACAGATGTGTAAGCAGTTACATAAGTCGATCCCTCGATCATTATAGTCAACTAATTGTTCGCAAAACTAACAGAATCGCCGGCTGTAAGTTCTCAAGAGATTGTACAATACAAACACCGAGAATCACTCGACAGCTGTTTCGTCTTTTTGGAATTCTTCAGGAGTAAGATTTTTAACACAAACAAGCGAAATAATGTATTGATAAACAAGTAAAAGAATAAATAAAAATTAAGTAAGTAAAACTGTTTCAAATAAAAAAAAAACAATAATAAAAATGAAGTTAAGTATCTATAAACACTTCAATTCTAATGTGAATTGTTTCTCAAAATCAAATAAATAATGAATATATGCAATCCAATTCAACTAATTCATTTCAATTCACTTAAAAATGCAGTCAGTATCAAATAAGTTAAATTTAATCAAATAATTCACTGACAACTTTCAATTCAAATTTTACTTGAATTAAGATTTAATTGGATTCTAGAATTTTGCATTCTCATTTTTTATGATTAATATATCGATTATCAATTATTACTTTGCACAACGCGGCCTCTCTGGTATAACTTAGACATTGACAATAACTGAACACTAGAAAACGGTACTTGGAGAGAAATAAGAAACCTTCGAAACAATCAGTTTCGTGTTGCTGCAAAATTGTAACTTTTTCCACAATTAAACGACACTGTTCTAAATCCAAAACAAGAGTATTTATTTGTACAATAAAGATAAACATTCTTATTCAGGTATTCAATTAAAGTAAACAAATCAATATATCAAATAGGGTAATTCAAAGTTAGATGGCTATGCCATGCGGGGGAGATGGCCTTTCGTTAATAATTTTGCTTCATTGACAAAAATACTTTCCATATCCCTATCTCCCACTGTTTTCTAGTTAAATTCAATGTCAAATTCCGATGAAACTCTAAAAGTCCTAGTAAGTCTTGATTTTGCAAGGATTGAAACAATGTTGTTGATTTTATGTCAAAGTAAAATCAGTTCACAGATTCGTGAGGTAATCTAGTTACAGTTTTAGTGATTTTTTTTTCTCCAGTACAGTTTATAATGGAGAATATTGAAGAATATTCCAATAATGATTTGTTAAATTTTATTCCATTAAAAATACGGAAGTTATGAACAATTTCCGGTATAACTGGAAGTAGAATGATTTTGAAAATATTTTAAAATAAAAGAAAGTCTTGAATAAGCCTATTGTACAAAAATTCAGAATTGTAGGTTTTCCTTACCACGAAAACTTCTTACGAACGGCTACCATGAAACATCCTGTATAGAATAGGTTAAAAATAAAAACGAAGGTTAAAAAAAAACGCTTGATAAACCATAGCCTAAAAAAAATTTAACCAAAATGCTCAAGATACTGATCATAAACGGTGGTCACTAATTGACGTTTGATATTGCAGGAATAAGTACAATAATTTTAACTATTACATTAAATAATGTTGCTACATCATTGTAAAAACCAATTAAAATAATTGTTTTATACAAAAGTATATTTATTTACACTAGGGATAGTTCGTGATTATTGTGTAACGATGTCGTTCACTTTTATTTTAATAATGAAACTTACCGAGATGAGAAGCAAAAACAAACGGACGAATTCTCCTTTAATTTGATAGACATTCACCCCAAATTCATGTTATTTTTGCCATTACATTTTAATGAAATTTAATAAGCAGATCCGTAATCGCAGTTTTAAATATGAAGTTAACTAGATATTTTAACGTTGAGTAATTAGATTTGAACCAAATTTACAGTCGGATACATAAAATTGTTAATTAAATTTTAATTGAAATGAATGAGGTAATTGTAGTCACGTTTACCTTTTATTATTTAAAACTTTTGTTTAGTATAAAAGGCATTAAATAAAAAAAAGGTATATAAAATTAGTTGCACATACGAAAAATGCAACTTCAAGGTGTGTAGCAAATTCAGGAGTATTACACCAAATTTCGGCGCTTTTGATTAACAGGACGATATAACCAATAGGAAAACGGTTTCTTGATAGATTCTTAAATCATCTTTATTTTTCAAAACTCGCATGTGATAACAGTTGATAGGTAAGGGATGTAAGCAAAATATTTCTAAGACAAACGAAGGCCAAGACAAAAGACAAAGACAGGAAAGAAGAAGATGCAAAATTTTTTTTGGGCTTTACGTAAATGTACTTATAAAAAGTCAGAGTCTTTTTTACCTCCATTTTTAAAAGGTCTATAAAGGAATAATTCTTTATTAAACCGTACCGGAGGAGTCATACCCATTTTATATATAAAAAATATTTTTTTACCAATGGAAATTTTTGCAATAAAAAGATGTAACAGAAGAAACTAAAAATTGTTGAGTCTACAATCATCTACTAAGGTAAGTGTTTGTTATCACATCTAGTCGTCATTTCGTGTGTACGTGTTGTACATACTGTAATCTAACAGTATAATTTACAAATTTTGCAAAGAACCCGCAAACACAACAGAAAGAAGGAATGCCATCTCCTCCGGAAAATTGGGAAAGTTGGCCACTTAATAATGCGGTATAGATAGATAGATAGATATAATAATCTAACCTACAGTAGATTAAGTTCCCCGAGGAAGCTCAGGATTGACCTTGAATTGAGAGGAGTAATCTCCGCCAGTTCGAGGTAACGTTTCCCAAAACAATTCCGCCTTCTAAAAAACGTGGTTTTACATTCCGCAAGTAGGTGAATCGGGGTCTCCTCCGACACGCAGCAAAATCTGCATATCGAGTTAGTTGTCACACAAATCTTGGCAAGATTTCCGCTAAGTCGGCAGGAAACCCGTGAGAATTCTTAAGTCTTAATTCTTAATCCCTGTGCTCTTTACCGGTAAAGTCATCTAGTAAAGTTTTGTACTGCGTCAGCCAGACTGATAGACTGACCTAGTGTTCTGAAATATTGTTCAGTTCCTCAACCCGGAGTACTTCACGTATTGTGTGCTTGCCAATACCACAGAAGTGCTCTGGCTCTACGAACGACTATGGTCGCTCCTTTCATGACAAGGGCATCCGCCTGCTCGTTACCAGAAATCCCAGAATGTCACGGGACCCAAGCTAGGTAACATTATTGCTGAGATGGCCGCCTGGCTATCAGAAATAATAAAATACGGTATAGTTGATCATCACATTTAATGGCACTTTTCTGCTTGTTGTAGAACTACGCCGACAAAATATCTGAGAAACGGGAAAGTAACCAAGTAAAGTAAAGAACGAAAATTAGTAACGCGCATCAACAAGAAGCAAAAACGTGATTTTTCATTACCCATACATGATATTCGGCAGTTGGTTTACCATTTTGAAGAACAGTTAAACTTGAAATACAAATTTAATATTGTCAAACAGGCAGCCTGATGCGATTGGCTTCACTTGTTTTTACCACATAATTTTATTTATAAGGAAAACGGAATCTGTGTCCATTGCAAGTGGTTTGGGAATGAACGGAAAGGAAAAAGCTAAGTGTTTTAAACTGCTGGGATTAGTTCTAGAAGAAAACGACCTTTTTGGGAAACCTGGTTAAATCTTTACTGTTGATGAATCCATCTTCAGCTCAACAACTGATCGGGCTGTGTTGTTACTGAAAAGGAGTTCAAACAGGTTCATTGCGTTTCCTCTGCAGAGGCTAGAATAAAAGTGTTATTGCTTGTTGTTGACATATTCGAAGGCAAAAACATAAAGGCAAAATTTCACGATGGAATGCACCCAGGAGTAACCGTTTATATGTTGTCCAAATTAACATGCGTAAATACTGTGATTTTCACACGAGAATGCTTCATTTTGAGGAAGTCAAATGATAAGATATTGCTAGCTCTAGATGGGCATTCTTCGCATTGTACTGTATCGGTTTGGTTCCCAAGCTAGACAACACATTATTGGATCGTACTATGTTTAAATCCTTGCAAAAATTACGTGAGAACGAATCCAGGAAGGCAGATCAAAAGACTACAGTTTGGGCATCTCTTATCTGAGGGTGGGTATAAACCAGCTAATGCAATGTCTGGATTTAAAATTAACGGGATTTTTCATTTCAAATCATCAGCGATTCCGGACTATGTCTTTGCAATATCCGATCAACATCCTCAGACTGAGCCGTTTGGCAGCGGAACCTAATATCGCTCTTGAACCTGAATTAACATCCATAAAAGATTTGATGGTGTCGGATAATATTCTGGATCCACAACCAGAAAGAAAGTTATCACCAGTCCTGAACCACCAACAAAAGACTGAATTCAATTAGTCAATTGAAGGTATTAAACAAGCGAAGGAAACGGAAAATAAGAAGAAATCTGAATTATCAGTAACAAACAAAAGAAGTCATCAAAAACGAAAGCCATTGAAAGTTGCTAAATAGAAAGAAAATTGGTCTAATTCAGAACAGGAAGTGAACCAAAATTGGGCAATAATGACAGTGTTGACTTGACTTTTATTGAAGGTGAATGCGTTGGCTATGGTGAGGATTACAATGACTAGTGAATACACAGTTTTTCGTGGCTGTACGAGGGATGTATGCTAGTTTCTCAAAAATGTGGCTGAGGTGCCGAAAAAACAACAAGAAATCTAAATAACTACTGGTCCCGTAGTCATCTTGACTAGGTGGGCGAGATGGCCAATTGCAGCTACACGGTTATTTATTTTTTACCTAATAAACTTGATGTTTAAACTAAACGCTTTATTTGATTGTGTAACAACATGTTTGAATTGACTGTGTTAAAAATTTGAAACCTGCTTGAATTTTTCTATAGCCAACTATCCCGGATTTACTCTAAGTTCAATTTAATTCAAATAATTCACTTTATTTCACCCACAATTTTCAACTCAAACAGAAGTTTATCTAATATTCCACTATTAATTAAAATTGTGTAACAATTGAATAGTATTTTTATTAAAATTATGTCGAAATCATTTCAACCTGTAGGTACTTATACTAGAATGTGATATTGATTTTTTATGACCTAATATTGATTATCAATGATTACTTTAACATTCTTGGGCATCATAAAATGCAGTTATTGCCATAACCAATGGTCGTAATTATAAACTGCATAATACTGAAGAATTGAAATAAATTCATTTAATTCATATCAATTTAGAAAAGCAAAATTCAGTCAATTGTAATCTGAATTTAAATTTAAGTTACCATTCAATGCAAATCTAATTCAATTGCGCCCTTTGTCTAGTAATAGAATAAATAGAAACAAATAGATCTAATTATTTCATTTTTGAATTGAAAATTCCACTCCTCTCTTAGTAATTTAACAAGCTGTTTCCAAATTCATGCGAAAAAATTGTGGAGATGATTTGTCATCGAAAATTAAGTGGAGTCTTTTCTATATATTTTCTTCCTTAACTCACCACTTGCTGGAGTTATACACTATCAAAGTCGTTGCTGAAAATTGGGTTTTTAATTTTTTTCTTGAAAATGGGTCAAGATAAAGACACATACTTAGGGCAGTTTGGAAATGATCTGGATTTAAGTAGAAAAAACACCTTTTTTGGGTTTAAAACGATTTATTTCTCAACATAGTCTTCTTTTAGCTCGATTCACTTAGTAAGACCATTTTCCAATTTTTTCATCCCATCCGAATAGTACGTTTTCTCGAGATCTTCAAAACAGTGTGAAGTTTCAGTGATGACTTATCGTTTGATGCAAAACGGCGTCCACCGAGCCATTTTCTTAAGTTTGGAAACAGGAAAAGTTGCTGGCTACAAGATCTGGAGAATATGGTGGGTGGTCGTCCATTTTGTAGCCCAATTTGTAATTTTGCCATGGCAATTGCCGACTTGTGCGCCGGTGCGTTGTCTTGGCGAAAGAGCACTTTTTTACGTGCCAAATCTGGGTGTTTTTGGGGCAATTCGGCATCGAAACGGTCCAATAATGCTGCGTAGTACGCGCCAGTGACTGTTTTTCCTTTTTCCAAGTAGTCAATATGAATTATGTCTTTTGCATCCCAGAAAACAGTCGCCATCACTTTACTGGCCGACCGAGTGGTCTTGGCCCTTCACCGTTCTTGCACCACTGTTTTGACTGTTCTTTGGTTTCCAGTATGTAGTAATGCACCCAGGTTTCATCAACCGTAACAAATCGGCAAAAAAATTCTTCAAATCATGCTGGATCTGCTCCAAAAGCTTCTACAAAGTCATCACACGTTGGCACTTTTGATCGATTGTCAGTAAATGCGGCACCCATCGCGCGGAAAGCTTTTTTAATTCCAAATGTTGGTGTACGATGTTCCAAACACGTTCAAATGAAATGTTTAAAGCCTCAGCTATCTCACGGAGCTTGATTCAACGGTCTGCTATAATCATATCGTGCACTTAATTGATCATTTCTGGCGTAGTGGCCTCCCGGTGGATGGTTCACCGAAGACACTCGTACGACCACGAACAAATTCAGCTTTCTAAGATTTTACTGTTGCTAACGATGGTGCAGACGTGCCATAAACTTCATCCAACTCGGCTTTAATTTCTGTAACACCATCTGTCAACGGCTAGATCATTTCCAAACTGCCCTCGTATGTTTTTAAAATTTTTTTTAGTTTCGTTGCGTTAAAATTAAAAGCATATATTACATTTGCTGCATTATTTAGAAACTCTCTAGCTCCTAGATTCCCAAAGTGGTCCAGGTGGACCCCCAGGGGTCCACGGGAGCCCGATAGGGGTCTACGCTTGCGTGGAAAAAAATGGGGTCCACAACTCGTTAACGGGGGTCTATAAAAATGTATTAGGTGACCCGGACTTGACTTCTCCTATGAATAAGGGAGACAATAATATATATAGGCAGACAATATTATAAGAAGCTTGACTTCTCCTATGAATATAGGAAGACAATATTATAAGAAGCTCAGCAATTGTTTTTGTAAGAACTTGCATATTCCATATTCAGAAAGAGCGTGTCAAGACTCGCCGATGCCGCGCCGCCCGCCCGCCTAGTTAAAGTCGTGTCTGAACTTGCATGAACTTGTTGGATTTTTCTTTAATATAAATACGAATGCGAATGATAAACATTACTCAGTTGTTTCCGGAATTTCAAAAAGAAAGTGTACCTATATAAGTGTTCACCAGTGACGGAAGTAGTTTTCAGACTTTTGAAAATTAAAGTGAATTGATATTATTGTTTGCCAGTGTTGGAAAAGTAAGTACCTACCTATCTATTTGTTAGCAACTTGTATCTTAAAAGCCACTTCTATTATGTTTGTTAAATCATTTTAAGATTACTTAACAAACATTTTTTTCATATTTACAGGTAAGTAATTGATACGAAACATGGCTGAATCTAAGAAGAAGTGTCGACAGTACAGTGTTGAATATTTGAAATTTGGTTTTCTTCCATCAAATACAGACAAGCGATTGCCCATGTGTCTTTTATGCAACAAAGTCTTGAGCAATGACTCTATGAAACCATCGAAGCTGGAAGATCATCTAAGAAGGTGTCATCCTGACAAAATAGGTAAGGATTTGAAATATTTCCAAACATTGAAGGAAAAGTATGAAAAGAGACCCACCGTGCATAGTATGTTCGCTTCAACGTCTGAAAGCAACGACGATGGCTTGCGGGCATCTTACAATATCTCATTACTTATAGCAAAATCTGGGAAACCGCATACCATTGGAGAGGAGTTAATTTTGCCTGCTGTTGAAGAGGTCTTAAAAACTGTCCTGCACAAATCTTCATTTGACATACTTAAAAGAATTCCTTTGAGTAACAACACTGTACAAAGACGTATTGATGAAATGAGCTCTGATGTTGAAAGTTTCTTGTGTAATTATCTGCAAACAACTCATTTTTCTATTCAACTGGACGAGTCAACTTTACCTGGCAATGAAGCATTATTATTGGCATATGTTCGATTTATCAAAGGCGAACAAATGTTTGAAGAGTTACTATTCGCGAAAACTTTGAAGACTGACACTAAAGGTGAATCAATTTTTAATGTTCTGAATGATTTTTTACGGAAAAATCAATTGCATTCACAAACATTATTTCGGTGGCAACAGATGGAGCTCCTGCCATGGTCGGGCGATATCGTGGGTTTATAAGTCATCTTAAAAGGATTATACCAGAGGTAATTGCAATTCACTGTGTCATCCACCGACAACATCTAGTAGCGAAAAATTGAGTGATAGATTGCACCAAGCGCTTCAATTTGTGATTAATGCAGTTAACAAAATAAGAAGCAATGCATTAAATACGCGCTTATTTGCACAGTTGTGCGAAGAAAATGATGAGGACTTCCAACGATTGCTGCTACATACCGAAGTACGCTGGTTGTCGAAAGGTGCATGTCTATCAAGATTCTATTTGCTTTTCGACTCTGTTTTAGAGTTTCTGAACACTAAAGATCCTGTTTTAAAAGAAAACCTCATGAATTTCAAAGCAGACATTGCGTATTTGACAGATTTGTTCAAAAATTCAATGACCTCAACCTACAGTTACAAGGGGACAGCCTCAATTTGATAAAAACAAAGAGTGAAATTTCAGCTTTTCTTGGTAAACTGAAACTTATGAAGCAAAATATTGGTCGACGTGAATTTTCCCAGTTTCCAAATTTATCGCAGGTAGAATGCCTCGACGAAGATATTCAGACGTATGTTCAACATTTGATTGCCCTGTATGATGATTTTAAAATCAGATTTGAAGACAATCTGTCGATGGATATACCACCATGGATAATAAATCCATATGATGAAACTGAAGTGGAAAATGTGGTACTGCAAGAAGAGCTACTCGAGCTTAGCACTAATGAGGAGCTCAAAGTAGCATTCAAAGAGGTATCAATCATTTTGGCTGCAGGCACAAATACCTGAAAAATATCCAGGACTGTGGGGAATTGTGCAAAAATTTCTCATAGCGTTTCCTTCGTCATATCTTGTCGAACGCAGTTTTAGTGCCGTAACAAACTTGTTGACAAAAAAACGGAGCAGATTAAATATTACAGAGCGAGGAGATTTACGGTTATACTTAACTAAACTCAAGCCAAATATTGATAATTTGCTGTCAATTCACCAAGTACATCCCTCCCATTAAAATTATAACTTTTATCTCAGATTACAATGGTAATCTGTTATAACAACATAATTAAAAGTGTAGTAATTTTTGTGTTTGAATAAATAGCTACAAAACAAGAAAATATTTATTTTTACTTTTTACCACTCCGAAGTGGGAGATTATTGGTTTCTTGTACTGTGAGTCAATCTTAGAATACAAAAAGTAAAGTAGGAATCCAACTGTTGGATGAAGACGCTTTTTAGACTGGCTTTGAAACTTAGCTTGAATGACAATACTCACAGCATAATCAAAGCAATATAAATTCTCACCTTTTTTCGAAAACTTTCAACTCATAGTTGATTGAAAAATAGCCACAACACAGATTTACATAGACATATACTTTTTCGGGTTTTGGAAGTAAGTTAGTAAATGTAATAGCTGCAGGGGGTCCACCAGATCCAGCAAAATGTTTAAAGTGGTCTATGAGAAAAAAAAGTATGGGAACCACTGCAGCTCTTTTCTCTAAAAACAAAAATTAGTGAACACCTATACTATTCAATGAATCTTTGAAAGCAGTTTAAACTGGTCCAGTACTCAGAGCGTGCTTACTACTAAAATGTGAGTATTAACGATATTAGGCGGTAGTTTGTTCTTAGAACAAATTTTTGCTAATTTTATGGACGATTGAAGCTAATGATTTATTTATAGTTTTGGTTAAGGGTTGGAACTTTTTAAACGTTTTGTGGAGACACTCTCACGTTGATCTGTGGTTTCAATTTTCATTGTTTCCACCAGTGTCTCATATCTTGCCTGGTTGGGGTTTATAAACTCAACCACAAAATTTGATTTTTGTTCCACAAATTTGCCATAACGGTCTGATGTTCCAAGTTTTTTGGGCTATCCCGTATCTCGCAAATACATTTTTGTGTCTATTGCTTGAGCGCCTTGTGTTTGTTTTACACAGCTGTCAAATTTGTTTGCTAGCGGATGTTTATATGGTTTTCAAAGAGAAAAATTGTTGTAAAAGCGTTTTACTGGACAATGAGTCCCGAAAAAGCCGCTCAAGCGGTTGTTTTGCATAATGATGGACGAACCATTCAATTTATTGCCAACGTGCTTGGCATCCCTAGAAGCACAATATCTGATGCGATTCAAAATTTGTGGGCAACTGGTTTGTATTCAAGAGTGTATTGACGACCAGGAGAACAATATTCCCGATCTTGCTTTGCTCCTAGCATACAGCTCATTGCTCTTCTTACAGCACGGAAAGGTAACATGACCGTTGATGGGTACATCAGGGAGTGTTTGGAGTCCCATGAGGTACCTTTTGCTCCATTTGCAGAAGAGCAGTTTCTCCTAATGCACGACAATGCCCGCTGTCATACAGCCCGGATCATGCGTCAGTATCTCCAAGATGTTGATATTGACGTCCTAGAGTCGCCACCTATTAGCCGAGACTTAAATCCTATGGAGCACCTATATATATAGGAAATACTCGTTATTAAAAACTTTTTGTAAAAGTTTTCTTAATTTTGTTTGTTTTGTTTAAATCAAATGGTGATACACACAATAATTTTTGGAGCTTTTATTATAAATAAAGTTCTTTTCAAATTTATTTTAAAATATTAAGAAAAATGTAGGTAACTATGGTTTCTATGACAGAAAAATTTGACATTAACAATTAACTCAGTATCTTTATGTAAGTTACGAAACTATTGATAGATGGCGCCACCCAAGAGCGGCCAAAAATAGAAGCGGTCAGAGAAAACATATTTTTTGGCCGCTTTTACAAAATTTAAAATTGATATGAACGTTAACCGAACTCAAGGAAATAATATTTGTACAATATATTTACTTGCGACCACTAAACATTGCTTTCTAATTATTATTTATTTTGGAAAAAATAGATTAGCCTTGCTGCATTCTTTTTACTAGGTGTTGGATGGATAGATTTGATGAAAGTTATGAGCAATGGTGTCGTCTGATTTCAGTAGCAATTCCAACTGAATCTGATTTTCAAAAGAACTGTGATTCGGTCATTATACGAGGATGTATTGATATCTAGTTAGCCTAGACCAGTTCCTTGCATAAACAAAATATTGCGTCACCATAGCAACGAACAATAACTTATTATTAGAAGTGTCAGTGTAAAGTTTGACGTCAAAAAGTAAACCAGAGTCACGCAATAAATTAAATGAAAAAAGATGTCCACCGAAATTGTGAAAATCGAAAAAATGGAGTATCGAGCCATCATCAAGTACCTGTATTTAAAAGGGTTAAGAGGTAAGCAGATTTACGAAGATATGCTTAATACCCTTGGTGATCAATGTCCTTCGTATGCGACCGTCAAAATTGGAATGCAAGCTTCAAAAGAGGTAAATTTTCCATTGAAGATGATGACCGATCGGGAAGGCCAGTTTCTGTGTCAGTCCCCGAAAATATCGATGCAGTTCATGACATGATGACCGTCGAATTGGGCTAAAACGGATATCTGAAGCACTGAATATTTCATACGAACGCGTTCATCATATAGTTCACATCAATTTGGACACGAGAAAAATTGCTGCAAAATGGATCCCCAAATGTTTGAATGTTGACCAAAAGCGTGAAGGGTAGAAGCATCGCGTTCGATCTGTGCTCGATTTGAAAACGATGTAGACTTCTTAAACCGAATTGTTACTATGGATGAGACTTGGGTACATTTCTACGATCCAGAAACAAAGCAACAATCAATGGAATGGCGACACTCTGGTTCTCCAAGACCTAAGAAGTTTCGTGTCAAAAAATCTGCTGGAAAAGTTCTTGCTTCAGTTTTTTGGGATTGCCATGGAGTAATCATGATTGATTTTTTGGATAAGGGTAGAACAATAACTGGAGATTACTATTTGACATTACTGACCACTCTACGGGAAAATATTAAAGTGAAAAGACGCGGAAAGCTATCCAAAGGTGTTTTGTTTTTGCAGGACAACGCCCCTGCACACAAATCTCATGTTGCCATGCAAAAAATTCGTGATTTAGGGTTTGAATTACTAGAACACCCCCCTTATTCACCCGAATTGGCTCCGTCCGACTATCACCTCTTTTCTTAACTGAAAAAAAGTTTAAAAAGTTGTACATTTTCTTCCAACATGGAGGTAATAGAAGCTGTGGAGGTCTGGTTTGCAGAGCAAAAAGAAAACATTTTTTTTGAAAGGTCTAGAGACGTTACAGGTTTGCTGTAATAAATGTATCCAATTAAGAGGAGAATATGTTGAGTAATAAAATATTTTGACATTGAAATTTTGTTTGGTTCTATAGTAGGCTAAGAATTTTTCAATATATCCTCGTAAGAAGAATAGTCGATAACATTAAGCATTCTTCGTGGCACTGATAAAGTTCGTTTTCTGACCTTACAAACTCCACAATCATGAGCTTGACTACACGCAATTCCATTTGAGAAGTCATGGGTTTGTTTGAACCTCATCAATGTCATGGTGGAGAGCAAGTAAAGAAAGATGATATTGTCTAGTTTGAAAAGCATGGAGAGGTAACCTTGTCATCAGGAAATCAATCAGATTATTCACAAAGCTTTAGGATCAGCCAAAGTCTCTTTTAGATTAAAACCCAGCAGCATCTCAGTATCTGACGGCAAAGACCCGAGGCAATGTCTATAACCCCATGGGACAGAGGCCTAAATCTAATTTGAGATTTTATATGCAATTAATCTCTTGCATTTTCTCATGTACATGAATCGGCACTGAAATCGGGAAGTGCTGCTGAAAAATCTGCTAAATTAAAATCAAGTCATTATCAAGAGATAATCAACCAATGCTACTTCTTCATTGCTATTTCGGTTGAAACACTTGGAAGTTGGAGTACTGAGTCCATTTTTCTTTTATAAATGATTTAGAAAGTCGTATTGGACATTCATCCGGTGAGGATCGTTCCAGCCAACATGGAAACAGTACAAGTGTTCTGGTCACTCTTCCTTCAAACTATTCTTTTAAAGGGATAGTTCTACAATAGTTTTACTTTTATTTATGTCTCTTAACAGTAGTGTTTTCTTCCGATAATAAAATGTTACAAAACGATTCAATTAACATATATATTATCACATCATTTAATATTATACAAGATGGACCACTTAGGTGTCTTAAGAAGAGGAATTTTAACATATCTACTACATATTTTGAATTTTCTTTATAGAACGATTTTTCATTAGAATCTTCGAACTTCATCGATCAGTATATGTCCAAAAACAAAAACAAAACAGTTTTGTAACACCATAAATTTAGTGTTGCAAAAATTCGAGAAGTTAACGCAATATATAATCAATTTCTAATATATATACCTATATATAATAATATAATTAATAGCTAACAAAAGAATATATTAAGGTAAAGATACGCTCACGCGATATGGTTCTAAATCATCATTTGGTGAATTTAAAAACTAGTGGCATCCACTGTGTAAGATATGAAGAAGGCGACAATTAAAATTCCCTTCATTGAACCCATAAAATTAAACCAGTTTAATAGTGACGACCGCATCTTGTTGGTTGAGTTCTCATGCGATCCCTTTATAACACGCAACACATGTACGTCGATAAGGTATTTTAATAATATCAATAGTATTCTTCGTGATGAAATCATTGATAAACATTAATTTATGGATGCTAATCTTAATGTCCTCATTAAGTAGACCGTCTATTCATTTACTTACGTTTAGACTTAAATATTCACAACTTCTATATTTAGAAACGTCTTTGTTCATTTATTCAACGTAAGTGCTTAGGTGTATTCATATTTATTCTTCTTTTATTGCGGTTTCGCTCGAACTATTATTTGTTAAATTATTTTCACAATTAGCTTTGAATCTGATTAATTATTTGGTAGGAGTTTATATCACTAAATGGGAAAAAAAAAGAAACGTGAGGAGGAAAGAAAGCTCCATGTATAAAAATCGATACGAAATATAATTGATTTCAAAGAAGGCGTCGCACATAGAAGGGGATCTAAAAATGAATTTGTTTGTACAACGATTAGAATGATACTTTATACCTACATATTAAAAACACCAAGAAATAAAATCAATTAATTATTAATATTAATGTAATGAATAATTAATAAACACAATAGAATAATAAACATTACCTAATACAATTTAATAAAAACAAAATTTTAAAATATTGTATTCACAAGTGATTATTATTATTATTATTATTCCATCAACTGAGTCCCCAAACCTTCCTAGTGTTAAGTTACTTCCAAGAGTAGTGGTAATAATGGCGTCCGTCTTCTTGCAACCCTAGTCAAACTAATTTAATTTGATGCTATGAGTAGGAGTAAACCAAGTTATAGTCCTTTTTTTATACGGAGCCAAATTGTTTGTCCTTCAAAAGGAAAGTGGTGGCATACGTCCAATTGGAGTCGACCCTATATTTAGAAGATTGGCAGCTAAGTCTATCTGAACCTATTGGAGATTTCCTCAGACCTTATCAAGTAGGTTTTAGGACAACGGGTATGTGTGAAACTGCTGTTCATGCAATAAGAACTTATGCAGAGATGCATCAAGGAAGCTCAAAAGTTATAGTGAAATCTCGATATCATGTCGTACTTTAACCGGGTAGGTAACTTAAATAATCAAATTAACTACTTACGGATGATTTTACATTTAATAGGAACACATCAGTTGGAACAGCGTCAGATGCAGTTTTAACAAAAATTAATGAACAGTAATTGAACCGTCATTCCGCCTTCTTTTTGCTGAGGGAGTTCGTAAATTGACATATCTCCTTCGGACTACACCGTTTCTGAATATAAACATATCCTGCAATGTTTTGACAAATCTTTTGAATCAGGATTATCACTTATTTTGAACTTAAGGCTCTCCAATCCAATTAGTATAGTTTCACATATACAGGGTGGCCCATTAGTGTGAAGAAAGTGGATATCTCAGAAAATATTGGGATTAAAAAAAAACTTTTGCAATGAAAATTGTGCAAATCAATAAGCTGCAAATGTTAAAATTATTTGCGTTTATACCGGGTCTTCCATATAACTGCAATATACCAAAGTTTTTTAAATAGAACCACTCAGTTTTTATTACAAATTTGGATTCCCTGGGAAATTCGAATCTAACTTTATGCTTTATACATAGTGTCCAAAATGGAGGGTTTTTGCATTATTGCGCTTTTTCCGGAAAAATTAACGTTTTGAAAAAATTAAATAACTCTTGGAATTTATCCAACTTTGATTTCGCAGCTTTAATATTTATTACATGTGCTAGTTGTTCACCTTTCTAACCTTGCTAAGTTTTGAGTAATTAATTATTTAAATTGAACTCCCTAAAGTCATGGATAACTTCACTTTTTCAAATGGCACCACCTACTTTTTTATGTGCCGTTGAACGTGGAATTTCATAAGAATTGTAATGATAAGGTTGTAGGTATGTAACTCTTACGGATTTTGAGTAAGAGTTAGATACCTACAATCATTAGAAAGTTTATGATTATGATTCTCCGTTCAACGGCACATAAAAAAATATGTGGTGCCATTTGAAAAGTTAAGTTATCCATGAATTTAGGGAGTTTAATTTAAATAATTTATTACTCAAAACCAAGCGAGGTTGGAAAGGTGAACAATCAGCTGTAGTTAGCACACGTAATGTATATTAAAGCTACGAAATCGCAGTTGGATAAATTCCAGGATAACTGAGTTAATTTATTTTTTTCAAAATGTCCATTTTTCCGAAAAAAGTAAAATAATGCGAAATCCCTCCATTTTAGACACTATGTATTTGCATAAAATTAACATTAACATTAACATTAAAATTTCCCAAAAAATCCAAATTTGTAATAAAAATGGGTAGTTCCCTTTAGAAAAGCATAACTTTGGTATGTCTCACTTTTATATGGAACATCCTGTATAAACAAAAATAATTTTAAAACGCGCAGCTCATTGATTTGCACAACTTTCATTGCGAAAGTTTTCTTTCTAACCTCAATATTTTCCTTGCACTAATGGGCCGTCCTGTATGTATACTTTCCCGCATTCCTTTCATCTGTATCCTTGACTTTTGGATTAATTTCTTCTGTAAGACATAATCAATCAAGGTTACTTCTTTGTGGCATTTCGGTCGAGACTCTTGGAAATTGGAGTTCTGAGTGTATTTCCTTTATCAATGATTTGAGGACAAGTAACAAGAGAAGATCATTTAAGATTTTTCTTAGATCAGCGGTTAAGCCTCGCTATTTCAACGTGGAAATAGTGCTTCTTCCTTCAAACTTTCCTCTCAATAAAATTTATTGAATATAATTCACCGTGTTATTTTTAAATATTACGTTCTTTGACTTAAATAATTGAGTTGTAACTAAATATACAGGGTTATTCAATTTGGACGCTCACCATTGGGATCTCAGAAACGGTGAGAGATAGAAGGTTGGTTAAATTGGGGCAAAGTTGAAGATTTTGGTGCTTGTTAATATTCACAAAAGAAATTTGACTTAACTGTTTTTGTTTATTAGCTACTGTAAAAAATTAGAAAAATGTGTTTTTCGTTTTTGGTTATAACTTTTGTTTTTAAAAGTTTTTGAAATCTGTAAATACTTTCTTGTAGCAGGTTTTTATGCTAAAAACGATAGTAAAGGTATAATTGTCATAAGACGTTTCGATTTTTTAGAATCATCATCAGGCTTATTTTTTCTTATGGACGTTACAATCAATTGTTTTATATTTAGATAGATTGTTTTTGGCGATTTCAACAGTGTACCACATAAGATACTTTTATTTGTAGAAACATCTATTACTATTATTATTGATTTGAAAAACAATTGTAATAAAAATTTATTTTAAGATGTAGTCAATTGTAGACTAAAAAATGAAATT
The DNA here is from genome assembly GCA_030710515.1 of Abscondita cerata. NCBI lineage: Eukaryota > Metazoa > Arthropoda > Insecta > Coleoptera > Lampyridae > Abscondita > Abscondita cerata. The sequence goes on along the minus strand of JALBCR010003654.1, from coordinate 241,028 downwards.
AAACATACTTATCTACATTAAAATATTTATAGTAAATGCTCAAATTGAATACCATTTTTTTGCATACAAAGGTTCGCTCTGTATCCAATCCTATCTACCGCTCTTTGTTTATCTCGCCTTCATATCGTTGCAAATGTGTTAACAATCTTAATTCTTAGTTCATCAATATTATTACTTTCTGTTTTATAAATTTTATCTTTGATATAAAAATTTGATTTAGAAATTGGCGTACTAAATTGGTGGTATGTGGTGGTGCACCGTCTTGTTGAAACCATAGCGTTCTTCTTTGTATTAAAGGAATATCGTCCAAATAATCAAAAAACTGAGTGTTGAGAAACTGTAAATATCGTTTTCCATTCAATGTTTCATTGTAAATAAATGGACCCAAAATTCCAGCTCAGACGTTCAAATGGAAGCGTGTTTGATTTCTGATCTCTCAAAGCGGCGAGGATTTTCGGTGTCCCAGTAATGCTTATTCTTTCGATTGAACATGCCTACATTGGTAAATTGACACTCATCAGACCAAATAATCTTATTTACAAACTGTGCATCATGTGTAGTTTGCGCAATAAACCAATTACAAAAATGACGAATATTATCACCTGCGTGAAGCGTTTGAGATACTTGAATCTTGTACGGTTTGTATTTGTTATTATGTAAAGTACGCCATACTGCTTGAGGCAAATATCAATTCTGAGCTATGTTATTAGTTGATGTCGTTGGATTATCATTTACCTATAGATATTGTAATAATTTTCATATTAAACTATTGAATAAAGATATACCTGCTGTAGGATATTTTGTAAATCTTCGTCTGCTAATCTTCGACCATAGTGTCGACTTGGCTTTTTAAAACAACCATATTGAACAAGATTTGTATCTAAACTTAAAAAATCTGTTCTATGAGGTTGTCGGCGTTCGGGAAACGTTTCAAAATAATTACGGCTTGCAATAACCGAATTATTACGTGCTTGGTAAAATATTCTCAACATATTACGTTGTTCTAAATTTTCGATTATGATGGTAATACAGAAATACACAACTTTAATCACAATACAAGTAGACAACTTTATGGACAAGTAAACACAAAAGGTTACTCTTTTGTTTCAATTGTTTTTCAAAGCATACTGACACCTTATTAATAATAGATGTTTCTACAAATAAAAGTATATCATGTGGTACATTGTTGAAATTGCCAAAACACAATATATCTAAATATAAAACAATTGATTATGACGTCCATAAGAAAAAATGAACCTGATGATGGTTCTGAAAAATTGAAACGTCTTATGACAATTATAACTTTACTATCGTTTTTAGCATAAAAACCTGCTACAGGAAAGTCTTTACAGATTTCAAAAACTTTTAAAAACAAAAAAGTTATAACCAAAAAACGAAAAACATATTTTTCTAATTTTTTACAGTAGCTAAAAAACAAAAACGGTTAAGTCAACACATGGACATATAATCACGGCAAAATGTGACAATTTGATCACACATACATCAGGACATTACCATACTTATTGAAGACTAAATAGGTACACTAAATTTACTACAACTTACGCTACGTGTTAAGCGTAAACTTTAGCTGTCATTGGCATTAACACTTTTTTCCAAAAAAATTACAAAAGGTAAAATAAAAATTGATCTTTAGGCAATTAAACTTTCACTTTCATTAAAAGATAAAATAGGGTATTAAAATTACAGATTTAGAAACCATTACATTACTAATCATCTTATTATAAGGTGTGAAGTAACAATTGTTAATTAAACGATAAAACATTAATGAATTGCAATTTCGCAATATTTATTTGATCAATATAAATTTCAAAAGACAATCTGATCAGGATATAATTTATTGCTTCATTTTGTTATTTGATCTTATTGTTTTATTTATAAATGCAACTATTATTTTTTGAAATTCAATAAATTCACAAGTTTTTATATTTCTCTATTTTCTCTTATTATTGTGATCAAATAGACATATAATTAAATTTTTAATAACTCTGTGTTTAACTGTGGAGTCATTAAGTGTCATATAACCGTTTTCCAAAACAAGTGAAAAGTGCTATTTAATATGTTGTCATCACCTACTATAATTCTCATTTAAAATAACGAATTTATGAATCAAAACCTAGCAAGTATAATAAATATTCTATTGTGATCAAAACCAGCACGAAAAACAACCAGAATAACCTTAATAACATATTCGTTCATATCATCTCCAAAAGGTTTAATTTTAAAAAAATGAAAAAAGAAGCTAATTTACATATTAGCTCTCCCTTAAACAGATTTGACAAAATTCTACTATTGCCAATCAATTTTCCTCAAAAAACCGACTTGAAGTTTGAAAAACCGTTTTGTTTAAACGGCCCTGCCTTATGTAATGAACCATTTGGAAAACCTTATACAGTTTGTTAAAGGAAACTTACAGCTACTACCGATTATTTCGTACAAAATTAATTAGTACCCAATATCTCTTGGTTGTCCCAAAGTCCATATCACATGATGAAATATTGGGTGCTGGTCTCTATGTTAGAACCTGTCCTAGTAACTCAGCTGGGGAAATAACTGTAGTTTGGGTAGCTAACCTTAGAGGTATGATCAATATTGCGATGATTAAATTTGATGGGCTCAATGAGTGCTGCTGGGGGATAAACATTGTTTTCCTTCTATGAAAAACCAAAAAAAAAACCCTCTTCATAGACAAATATGTGTGCTTATACAAACAATTTAATTAATACAAGGTTTTATCAAATAATAATTTTTAGACATTTTAAGGGTCTAGGAATCATAAAAAGAGTTAAAATAACCCAAAAAATGAACGAAACGCGAATAATAATAAAAATAGTAAATTACTAGGAAGTATGACGTCACATCACGTCATACAAAATTTGAATTTTCAATTAAGAATATCTCTAGAACTAATCCGAGAAAAACATTTCATTTGATACCAATATTTGTATGAATTTTTGCAATTTTTATTTTTGGTCTTTTAGCAGATTCTTTGTTTCGATATGGTTTTGCTTTTTTTGCAAAAATGAGGTGATTTTTGCGAAAGGATAAAAAAAATCTTACACTATACTAAAAATAGGAGTGACCATACAAAGCAATATAGTGTTAATAGCATGTGTGCTATTTTTCAAGAATTATGCCTCTTGTTGTGAGATTTTGGTGAAATCAATCGAAAAGCAATATTTTATCACGTGGTTGAGATGAACGTTAACGGTCAGTTTTTACTCATTGCTTAACTTAAATTTTTGGTTTACTGTTTTGGTGGTAGTTGTTGTTACAATTGTCTCCTTAGAAATTAACAGAAGTTAACCTTAACCAGAGATTGAAAAACTGTCCCTAACAGCCAGTATTTCAGTCATACGTTAAATTTTGGATTTAGTGTCATAGTAATAAATGTTGTCATATTTGTCTCCTTGGAAATTAACCTTAACCAGAAACTAAAATACTGGCCGTAAGTATCATATGATACCTTGTGTTAGATGACAGTAAAAGCATGCTTTCATTCACGAACGAGCTCTAATACAATTTAGGAACCTTTGTGCGATATAAAGAGTAATTCCTATTTCCCAAGAGAAAATTCGAAATTATGTGATGTTGCAGACAACTTTTCACCAAATGCTTCAAATCTATGATACTACATTACTTCTTACTTGAGGGTCGCTTATAATTTTTCATCAATAAATGGTTTTTGGGGTAATTTGTGTGTCGTCACGCTAAAAATTGTTAAACTTTTGGAATGCAGAACATAATGATGAAATTCTCCGAAATGCAAAAACAAGTGTCTCAGCCACATTTTTATTTTTCGTTTTTTTTGTAGTTATACTAATATAGAGAGAAACATTTTTCGCTCCATACATTTCGACCTCGCGGAAGCCGCGAAGGTAATCGCGAAAATCAAACGTTCGTGACCTATTCTGGATCGACCTGAAGAAGTGTGTAAAATTTCATTCCAATCATACTAACGGTTTAGGAGGAGTTCGAGGACTAACAAACTAACACACATTCATTTTTAGATATATAGATGTTCGATAGAACGGGCTTCGAAATTAATGCCATTATAAATTAAATGGTCAATTTATAAAATAAAATTAAAGCCAAAATTAATCTTTCTAATCTCCGAAAAGATTGGGCAAAGATAGGCGAGAAAACTCCTGGACTAAACCAAAAGTCAACAAGATCGGGATAGCACATAAACACACATAATTAACAAACACAATAGTAGAAATTTCTGATACGGGATATATTAATTCTAAACTTTTCTTGAAATGGCGTTGTTCAACCTGAACTTGGGAAAGAGGCAGTTTTATTGATGGGCGGATAGATCATCCACATTAAAAATTTAGAAGCCCAAGAAGAATGGTTGCGAGTCAATGTTGGAAAAACAATGTCTCAGTACAATGTGGCTGCTTTAATTTCAGAAGCTTACGGAAGAGCAGCTACAGTAAAAACCGCTGCTAAATGCTTTTTGTGGTTAAGGTATTTAGCCAGTAGATATAAACCATTTTAAGAACCATCATTTTGCAGCTTCAGAGACACTTCTGCCAAATGAAGAGTATTTAGAAAATAACAACGTACCAGGAGAAATCAATGATTAAGAAATTGAAACAACACTCATACTTACTCGTCCTAATAATTCACCACCTATCATTAGTTGAACCAATTTCTACATCAATGAAAGAATCAAAAAGGTAGTCCTCTTCTTTATTATTAGCAAATAGTAAAGCCACAACACCAACCCAACCTGGTGCTGTTACCTTCAGTCCAAGAGTTGATACTCCAGTCTCCACTAAGCCAATCCTAGCAACACAAAGTCTCTCTTTGAAGAGAATTTGAATAAAATCTCACCTCTCCCAGAAACGCGTATCTTTGAAATTAGGCAAAAAAATAACACAATCCGCGGTAACAGATAGCCCTTATAAAGCACGACTCGAAGAAAATAAGAAGCAAACAAAATAAAACAAAGAAAAGGTAAAGAAGATTGCAGAGCCTCTCAAAAAAAGGAAAGAGGTTACAAATTTGTTTGGACTAAGAAGGACATTAAAAACAAATAGAATCTAACAGTTCCGAATCAAGGAGTGAAGACAACGCTGAGTGTTTGTATTGTACCTGTGCTTGAAAAAAGAAGGGAGTTGGGCTCGTTGCAATCAGTGTCATCGAAGAGCACACGAAGGATCTGCTGGAATTGGGGAAGATGATGATTTTATTTGTGTTTTGTGCTTGCGAAGGATACTTATTAGAGCAGGGCTAAATTAGGAACCTGCCGGCCCAATTTAGGAAGTGAGTTTCCTAATTTGAGACAAATACACTTATTTTTAATTTTTTTTTAAATAATGTTTTTGTTTATGAACTTTTTGGCATTCCTTATTCATCCCAAGGAATCAAAGTTATTGTTATTTACTTGACCAAATAAAAGTTATAGTTCTTCATGTAATTTTGTTCATTTTTCAAAAACCGGTCCAATGTAAGCTACTCTCCCCTAATTGTATAATTGAGCAGGTTATGCAGCGTAACAATTACATAAACCTACGAATAAAATTTAATATATCTATATGTATACATGAAATCTATGTTGCACAAGTCTGTCACGGAAGTCGAAACAAAGAGAGTAAAATATGTCGTTCTTTTCCCTGAAAAATATTCCACCTCCTCCCCTATACAAGAAACTAAGTTCGGATTAAATTATACAGTTTGATTAGTTGTTAGAATAGAATGCGTTCTCAAAAATTCATTTATAAAATAAAAACCTCATATCGTATTTTAATCATAGTTGGCTGGGTTTTTATTTTCTGAATTGGTACGAGTGTGATGATAGTGGAAGTATGTCTTATTAACTTATACATAACCTAAAATGTCAAGAAAATGTTGAATTTCAAATGAAGCGTCGAAATTGAAATCAAGTTCTGAAATTAATCATTAATTAATCAATAATAATTAATATAAAGCGAATGGACTACATTTTAGATGTGGATTTCAATATTCAGTACAGACATTTTACTTACTGCAACAAATTAACGATAAATATTTCTAATGCTACAGCCTACTTTATCAATTACTCTAAGTACTTAATTTTTTTAATTGCAATTGTTTTTTATAAAAAGTTCGAGTTTGTAAAAATGTATGGTATTCACTTTTATTGTAGCTAATTGAACTATTTCTGTATTGCTACAAATCGTATAACAATTTATTACGTAAACGCATTATTGTCCGGCAACATAAAGAACCGTAAACATTTGCTACCATTTGGGGCTACGTCCAAATAAGGGTGCTAAATAGGTCCGTTGACCAGCGGTTATCCTAGTCTTGTAAAATATAAACACTAAACATGTTAGTAGGAGCATATGAAGAAAACTTCCAAAGACGGCACTAATGTCAATTACAAATATAAGAACATGACTTTGAACATCAAAAGACTGTAAAATAGCGGACCTTACATCTTTTCCACTAAACTATCATGAAATTTATAGTAATAGCACAACTGGTCTACCGTATTTCTTTATACCATTTCGGAATCTTTGCTCTTTTATTCTAAGAAGGTTTGAAACACTATTGTGTAGTTTGTAAAGCTGAGGGCACGCGTACAAACCAAATAAAAAATAATTTATGACCCTTAGAAAAACATATGCTGCACATTTAATCTCACCATTACAGCTTAAAAATGGTGAGAATTCCATCGGACCGCGTACACAATAACTTCAATTGTAATCTTAGTTCCGGAGTTGTTTACAATTATAATATAACAACAATGAGCTAATTGAAATTTTCGAAATAGGTTCACTTTTTAATACATCCTTCAATGCAAATATATTCTTAACTTAAAGTATTTAAATAATTCATTCAAATTATGTTTAAAAATACATTCAAGTATACACCGTGTCCCGCGTAAGGCGGTCATTAGACCTTTATGGAGATTAAATCAATTTGATTTTTGGAAAATTTGTGGATTTACATAAAAACTATGCTCTTTCAAATAAAAATATGACGGTCATTGTACAACGTTATACCAGAAGTGGACATTAACTTCGTTATTTTAAACGGAACACCTATATTTTATTTAAATATTATACTCAGTATAAATTTCTGTGAACGATGATATTCCAAGTCTAAGTCGGGCGTTACACGCTCAGTTTGGCGTCAGTTCAGTCCACGACGTTGATCATGAATGGACTGATGGCAAACTGATTGACCCATGAACGACAATACACTATCATTCAGACTAATGTCAGTCGTAATCGTGATCGCGATTGATCGCAATAAGACAAAAGCTGCTCTTGCAATAATAATAGCTTGTGGTTGTAAAAACGTTGTAAAAGGAAACGATGGACTAAAGAATGGCTACTGAAACGAGACATATATACACATTTGAAATTATTGCATGAAATAAGACACACGGAGGAAGAGGAAGACTACGCAAATTATTTTCGGATGAAAGATGTGTGCTTTGATAACCTGTTGAAAATGGTTAAGCCATATTTGACAAAACAAGATACGATCATGAGGAAGTCGATAAGTGCGGAAGAAAAATTGGCTGTAACCTTGCGATACCTTGCTACAGGAAGAAATATTAATGATTTAAGATTCTCAATTATAATATCACCAGATGCTATCAGTCAGGCTATCATGGACACATGTCAAGCACTACTTTATGTTCTTCAGTCTTATATCAAGGTAAGTGAAATAAAAGATTACATTTTCTGTAAGTATCGTATATTGTACCAAGTACTAAATGTTGAACAAATAAAAAACTTAAAAATAACATTAAGACCAAAGAAAACTTAAGCAAAGATTTAACAAAGTTAAGCAAAATATGTCATGAAGTACTCGTACTTATTATTCATTTACCGGAAAAGTAGCAAATAATGATGCGGCATTGGAGTATGTAGAGTCGTCATGTGTATTATATTCAACCGGTATAGATGGAGACGAAAGAGGTGTAAGCACGTAGTTAGGAGATGGCTGAGATTAGTGTGGAGAGGGAGAATGGTAGGCAGGAGATGACACAGGGGGAGGTGTATTTATTTGTACTGAATTTCTATTTAAATTTCCCAATTCCGCTTCAAATAGGATATCATTGATTGCTTTCTTAGCGTATAATCTTTGAGTTGGGTCAAGGCGGTTTAGAGTTTCTGCCCATTCAAATGCAATTGAGTTATTACAACTCTTGGGTTCAGATAAATATGCACATGCCGGTTCAAGTAACTCGTTTTGTTTGGTAACCACAGTTTTCATCTTTTTCGTCAGAGGTCGTGGCGGCGGCATGACTTCATTTTCAGAGGAAATAAATCCGTAAGAAACGCTTTCTTGCGATTCTCTTTCTTCTTGTCCTTGTGGTTGTAATATGTTTGAAGTAGGTACACCTAAAGTATTTGTAGAATCGTGTTCATCAGTATCAAGACTCTAAAAAAACATATTTAATATGTATTACAGATGCCGTCGAGAGAGGAAGAATAAAAAATATTGCTTCGGATTTTGGGGAAAGATATCAGTTCTGGAACTGCTTAGGAGCTTTAGACGGCAAGCATGTTGCAATTCAAAAACCAAAACATTCAGGATCATTATACTACAACTATATAGTTCTCATGGCATTAGTAAACTCACACAAAGAATTTATTGTGACAGATGTTGGTGCTAATGGCCGAATATCCGATGGCGGGGTACTATTTTACACTAAATTCTGGGAGCTGTATCAAAAAGGCGATTTAAATATACCAAATTCATCGGCAATGCCAAATTCAGCAGAAGAATTTCCGTATGTTTTTATATCAGACGAAGCTTTTGCATTAGAAAAAATTTAATGAAGCCCTACCCACAAAATGCATGTAATACTGACTGTCGCGAGCTAGATTAGTTGTAGAAGGTGCCTTTGGGACACTGCGGATCAAAATTTGGAATTTTCCAGAAACCTATATGTTTTGAGGCATCAAACGATGCGAAAATGATAAAAGAAAAATTCTGTCATTATTTTAATAACGAAGGCAAATTGGACATTCGTAAAAATGATTAAATTAATTAAATATTGAATACTGTAGTAATTATTTTTCTATTTTTTGTTTTGGAGATATTTCTTTATTTATCATGTGTAAGTGTTTAATCAATAATAAATGTTTGTAGACAGTTTGTAGGTTAGAAGTTTTAAGTTTTTTCTCAGTACCTACGTCCGACCGTAAGAAAACAAAAATCTCGTAAGATTATACTTATAATTCTAGGGTTGGATAATCCCGATCAAAACAGGGCGTCTGGTGTATAAGTATATGTAAACAAGAACCTAAATAAACAAGAACTCCTAACCTGAGGTTTCTTGAATTTATCCAAAAATCGAAGATATTCAGAGGTCCAACTCTTCGGGATATAAATATCATCTGCCCCGGCCCCTGATCTTCGAGAACATTCTATTTTTTTCAGTTCTCGACGGTAATTGGAGCGTAGTGTATTTATTTTCTTGCCTGAGGTTTAGTTTTTTATATATAATTAACAGCTTTTCCAAGGTTCATTCCTCTTGTATTTATTAACGTAATTTTTATTTGTTTTATCCCAGAGAATTGGCAATGTTTCGAATGTAATAATAAAATCCTTCTCCGGTTCCAATGGCTGCGTAGGCGGCGAAGCGTCTTCAAGTTCAACACATGTCTCCATGGCTGTCTGGAAGGTACTGACGAGAAACTGATATGAAACACAACACACGATCAGTCTGATGTCAATCCAAAGCAGACTGACAAAAATTATTAAAATATTTAAATATCGATCAGTCCGGTCCATCAGTCAACGAATTACACGATCAGTTTGCCATCATTCTGACCACAATTATGGACTGAACTGACGCTAAACTGAGCGTGTAACACCCGTCTATCCGTTTTTGCGTCATTCATTTTTTTCTAAATTTTTAGTCGCCTGTAAACAACTTCGTAAAGTCGCCTATCTTACTTAATACTTGAAAGTTTAGGATGAGATACTAAAATAGTTGTATCTTTAATAAACAAGCACATTTAAATCGTTTGTTATAGAGGGTGTTTCAAAATTATTTGTAAAAATAATATATTTTAAACTAGAAAAACTTATTTATTTTAAATAGAACACCCTATATATTTTTATGTCATTTTATTCAGAAAATTATTCTGCACCAATCTGTATTAGCATTCCCTATAGCTATATTTTGTCAGTTTAGGTCAAATTGAAATTAAAGTGTTAAATGTTTACATACTATTATTTTCATTTTATTTTACATTTTTTTATGCCGGGAAATGAACTAAACAACAACCTTTCAAAATAATAGAATTATTGTATTAAAGAAAACAAAGAAAAATAATTTACATAGGTACTAACTAAAGAATTTTACTTAAAACAAACTGAAATTAAACAAAAATTGCGAAATATATTTAATCAACTAGATGATGAGATTATAGGTCATGTTCAAAAGAGATTGTTAAACGTTTAGAAGGTTATGGGGGAATTTTGAACACTTGTTAAAATGACTTTTTTTTAATTTCACTTTGGTTCAAGTAACATCTTTTAGTTAGTATGTACCTTATTTTTCTTTGCTTTCTTTAATACAATAATTCTATTATTTTGAAAGATTGTTATTTTCCGGCATACTAATACAAAAAACGTAAAATAAAATAAAAATAATATCAAGTAAAGGTTTAATACTTTAATTTTAATTTTCTCTAAACTGACAAGAGATAGCTATAGGGAATGCTAATGCAGATAGAGCAGAATATGTTCTGAGTAAAATGACATAAAAAGGGTGTTCTATTTAAAATAAATAAGTTTTTAAGTTAAAAATATATCATTTTAAAAATAATTTTGAAACACCATGTAAAACAAACAATTTAAATGTGCATGTCTATTAAAAGTACCTCACCTCATCTTAAAATTTCAAGTATCTGATTAAAATAGTACCTGAGATAGGCGACCTTAATAAATTGTCTACAGGCGACTACAAATTTAGAAAAAATTAAATAACGCAAAAACGGTTAGACTTGGAATTGGCAAATATGTTATCATCGTTTCAAGAATTTTATGTTGTATATAAAATTTAAATAATATATAGAGTGTTTCGTTTAAAATAACGAAGCAAACAATCAAATGGATTTAACCTTCATAAAGGTCTAATGGAGGCCTTACGTGGGACACGGTGTATATTTTGAATAAAAATGTGAAAAAATTAACAAGGATTCTGTACTTTTTAGATATTTATATAATAATAATCACCCAATAGTTCATTTTATACCCAAATCTAAAATAATTGATTTAAATCAGTTTTAATGGGATTAATATTTTGACTAAATTTGTTAAAAATTAATTAGTACGTTTAATTATTCACTTACTTCTTAATTATTATATTTTTCCAAAATATTTTCTGAACGTTTAAATTAGACGCACAAAAATTAATAATCAGCCATTATTTGCAATTTAGTATATAAATGTCTTCTTAAAACATTTTAATTGTGGTTTAATTAAAATTTTAATTGGGACCTTAATATGCAGATGTATAAATTAGGAAGTTCTAAATTTGTTAACTAAAATCAAACATTTGTTATTGAGTTACGCATAAACCAAAAACCAATTTTGTCTTCACAGTTAGGCATTTAACGAAGTTTTGTTTGTCGCGGTAAATATTTCTTGTTGCAGCTTTCTTTTTACCAATTAACATGCTAATACAAAATAGTAGTAACCGAATTTATGACAACCTGTCAACTTGTAGATGTAAGGTAATCGTAAACTAATGATTTCCGTATCCCGCTCAACATTCTTGTTGTACCCAAAACTAATCAATTCTTTTAATTTACAGTAATCTAAGAATATAATCGCCAGCGCTGCTAGTTATTCAACACCCCGCTGCGATTCCACCCGCTGATGAAAACTTCTCGTGCATAGTATTTATTAAATCTAATTTTAGGTACTAACCAAAATCGTATTAGTCGAGGGCGGATTAAATATCTTTAGGAGGAACATCACAAAATGTAACGTTTTCTTCGGCAAGGTGTGCAGTGATATATAATAAGATTTTCCCCTAAGGACCGATCCACGTGCCTTATTCTGATGCGGGACCTTTCAATCTTCTTTAAAAATAACAGACATCTTTAGTGTTTACTCTCTAATACATTCACCAACCACTCACCTTTTTTAACGGACGAAATATACCGCGAAAATATTTCGAGTGATTGATATTGAGAAAAAGAGAACGCAAGACTGTTTTGGTAATAAAAGTTAATCAGAGCAATTATTTCATTTGTGTTTGTTGAAATGAATTGTTTAATCAGATTAAAATGAAATTGGCTTTATACTATCGAATCATGAATTTTAATTAAATGACACGTTTAATTATTTCGAAAGATATATAACCGTGTTTACAATCACTTATCTCTGTTACGAAAGTTGACACTAAAAAATATAGTAAAACAATAAAGATGTTCGTTAAATTTGGTTAAAAAAACGAATTCAATTAACTAGTTAATTTTTTTGCTGAAACAAATTTATTAGATTGTCAAATTTATTTATTCAGTTGAGATTTGACAGAATCAATTAATTCGATAATTCTTGAAGTTAATGTTTTTTTTACATTATCAAGAAAGAAATTTAATTGGGCATAACGATAATTGCGTTTTTTTTAGATCGATTTTGAAAAAGAATCAATTTATAATTTCAACTAATTTTCTGATTGCTGATGGGCTAGGTCTGCAAAATTGTATTCTCTTCTTGCCGACTATACTATTGATATCATTGCTTTTAGGACAACAAACTCATTTCTTTATATAAATTCAAATAAAATTTAAACATCAATTAACATTATTTATAATTTCTTTAAATCGATTCATCTGCCAGATAAAAAATTTTCACTATTCAATGGCTGCAGGTAAAACACAACCTTTATGTCGAATTCTAAATAGAATTTGGTACAAGAAAAACCTTATGTAGACAAAGCTTCGACCCTTACTTATGCTAATGCCCTTATTTGCACTCGTAAATATAAGGTGATTTTAGACTTGATATACAAATAATGTGTAATAGTGGATATAACCAAATCCAATAATATCGACTTAATTTATTTATTTTATTATTACAAGAAAATTTAAATCGAACACGTGTTTCAATAGCTACTTTTTGATCTTGGCGAAAAAAAATAATGTGCGAATAGAGCAAGTTCAACAACACAAAAAATTTAAAAAAATGAAAAATGTGCAAATATAATATAAGGGAGAATTTAAAGAGATATGATTTGAGAAGTATAAATGTAATAGAAAAAGGAATAAAGGTTATCAAAAAAATTGAAAATTAGAAATTTGAAGAGAAAGAAGGGAAAGTAAGGCATGTAATTTCATTAAAGAGAAATTGGAAATAGAGGTAAATGTTGAAAACGCTTGCGACGTTAATAACAAAAATAGGAAAACGGTAAGAGTGATGAAGTTAGAATAATGAAGAATAGGTATAAACTAAGAGAAACTGATATATGTAGATAAAAGATGAATAAAATAAAGGGAGAATACAGTAAAAGACGGCTAGCAGAAGTATTGACAATGTACATGGAAAAACTTAGAAAAACGCAAACTATTGACTTAAGAAGAGTACATATACATTAAAGGGAAGAATTAATTAAAAATTTGTAAGAATTAGAATAACTTATCTCTTATACTTAACGATAATATAATAGTGGGAGGAAAAACATCTTTTTAGAATAATTTGCAACTACTTATGCAGAAAGTGTCAAGTATATAAATAAAAAACTAAGTAATACATATGCAAATGGCGAAAGTCACTAGCAATCGTTCAATCCGAGTATAAATTTTAGTATTTGTCACTTAATGTATGAGATTGTTGTGACATTCAAGCACTCGAAGAAGTTAGATTTTCTCCTCCAAAGAACGATGTTCAAGGTACGGCTACTACGGTAGCTGAAAAAAAAATATTTTTAGATCATCGTTTTTTAAAAGAAAAAGCAGGTGATGTGTGGTACTGTGGTAAGATGGGCTTATGCGCGGTAATATTACGAAAATCTGAAGGTTTATCATTACACGTACGCCCAAAGAATGAATTTTAAATACATATAGGTACTACTCAACAAAATCAAATACTAGGTCTAGTAACTACGAGGATGTATTGATATCTAGATATCTATACAGGGTGCCCATAATCAATCTCATAACATGGGTAACTTTCTTAATATGCAAAATAGGTAATCGGTTAAATTAGGAAAGTTGGGCAGAATTACAAGCAAAATGTTAAACTTGTTTCAAATTTGACATATGTCTTCAACTTTTGAAATTTAGTGAAAAACTGAAAACAGTCGATTTTTTTAATGTTGTCCTGTTCCACTACTACTTACTTTAGAACTGAACTAAAATGACATCTTATACATATTTTTACGTAGAATTCGATAAAATTACTCAAAATGTCATAACCCTCTTGATTTTCGAGATATAACACAAATTAACATTTTTTAAATGGCAATCATAGTTGGCTGTGATCTTATTAAATAGCTTTTGTTTTGCGATTTCATTGATATAAGTTTCGATATACTTTACTCTTACATTTTTTTGTAAATGCTAAAAGTAGTTTATTGATACAATTAAGCTGCAAAATAATACACAGGCAGGCTATGGAAACAAATGCTTCAAACAAAAACCTGTTGAAACAAAAGCCTGTGTCGTCAACTAAATAATTTGATTTACATAAGTAAGTTGTATTATTCACGGTGATTTATTTTAAAAACATAAAATTCTCAAAATAAACAATGTATTCACATGAAGAGAGAAACGACATGCTTTTTGTTATTATGCTAGCAACAGAAATAGTAATGAAGCCAGTGAAATGTATTTGCAAAGATATATGGAAAGAAGACAACCAGATAAAAGACTTTTTTCCAAACTGGAAAATAATTTAAAACTATACGGATCATTTATGAAACCAAAAGCTAAGCAAAAGTTTAATCAAGAAGACGAAGAAAGAGTTTTGGCATATGTAAATTATAAACCAAAAACATCTACCCGTGAAATTGCAAGTGAGTGTGGTACTTCTACAGAAAAGCTCGTTTAATTTTAAAACAAAATCGATTCAAGCCGTATAAATTTCATATCGGCAACACCTTGTATCCAGCCGACTCAGAGAGAAGATTAAATTACGCTCGATGGTTTTAAGAGAAACTGACAACGATCCATATTTCTCGCGCAGAATTTTATTTACTGACGAGGCAAAATTTACCAATAACGGTGTATTTAATAGACATAATAATAACTATTGGTCTGAGAACAACCCTCATGTTACTGTTGAGAGACGAGATCAACATATTTTTTCAATAAATGTGTGGTGTGGCATCCTCGGTAGCAGAATAATTGGTCCGTTCTTTTACAATTACCATTTAAATGGAAGGCGATATTTAGAATTTCTTCAAAATGACTTGGAAGACATGTTAGATGAACTGCCATTAAATGTGGTACAAAATCTTACTCATTTCCAACATGATGGTGCTCCTGCTCATAATTTTAGAGCTGTTTCTGAATATCTTTCCGAACGTTTTCCGAGCTGGATCGGTAATTCAGGTCCTATTAATTGGCCGGTAAGAACACCTGATATCACACCTCTCGATTTTTTCTTGTGGGGAACCGTTAAAGACAGGGTGTACAAAGAAAAACCCAATAATGTAGAAGAATTAAAAGATAGAATTAGGTTGATTATTAGAAGAATTCGTCCTCGCAGTTTGGAAAAAGTGCATAGAGAGATGGTTAGAAGATGTCAAATGTGCATATTGGTTAACGGGGCCATTTCGAACATTTAATATGAACTTTTATGTCTTTTGTACATTATTGAAATAGAACATAATTACAAACCATTAATAGTAACATTTTGCTTGTAATTCTGCCCAACTTTCCTAATTTAACCGATTACCTATTTTGCATATTAAGAAAGTTACCCATGTTATGAGATAGATTATGGGCACCCTGTATAGATATAAACTGTTGTATACAAGATATCGTTTAATTATCATTTAAACATTTAAATTTAAAGCAAATCTTTTTTCTTAGAGCCACCATTTAAAAAAAATTGTAAAAAATTCAAAATTCTTCTAGATGGCCATGACTTTAAATTTTAATGTAGTTTTTAATGATGAACAACTTTTTCAAATAAAATTTTTTGATATTTACTGAAATAAGGGCCCTTTACTCTTGACTCAAAATCAAATTTTCAAATTCACCTAGTACATTACGCGTGTTTCTCTACATTGTGTTAGTGCATTTTTAGCTTTAGAAGATGCACAAACTTTTATAAAGAATAACTTTTTGTCGAAAAACTTATAATAAAGAAGTTACCCATTTGATGCGGACTTTGGGGATGACACTCTATATACAATACATACAATAGGAATGTGTTAATATGATTTGTTTACTCTGTTTTTGTCAAAATTAGAAAAAATCTTGTATGTAACACGTAACGATAGGGATTTTTTAACTTATGTGATATCGCTCGTCCCGAAATTATCACATTCGTTACAAAAAATCATGCTTTTCGTCACTGATTACATAAATAACTATTATAAAACTAAATACCGTGACGTTATTTGAAGTTATATGTTATATAAAACAAAATGAAAATAAATGCACTAAGGGTGAACATGCGCTGAAAAGGGGAAAATGTGAGCCTGATTGATTGTTTCAATGCGTAGAGCCCTATACTTATTTTCAAAGGCAAAAACAAAAAAAATTCTTCCCGCTGAATACATTCATGCAAAGTCATCCTATACTAGCAGTGACATTTTATAAATAGTTCACGCAACACTTTGTACGAAAAGGTATGCAGGTAAAACAGTGTTGCTTTTTAATGTACTCAGAGCAATCCAATAGAGTAGCTACAACGATCTCATTATACTTTGTTTTCCTAGTTATACTACATATGCTCTACAGCCATTAGATTTTGCATTTCTTAAGTCTTCTAAAACATATTTTAACCAAGAATCAAAATTATGGATGACAACTTACAGGGATAGAAAACTAACGCGGTACTGCAGAGCTCAATTAATTGGGAATGCTTGGTGCAAAAGATACACGTGCAACTACTTCAATATCCACTGATACAACAGAATTTTATAACCTTAATCCAAGACTTAGCAACTAACACTTCTACAAATTCAGCTGAAAATGTAATCACAAGTTCTAATTAAGCTTATAAAAAGTGTATTTATCTCTCACTCTACAATTCAAATAAATTCGTAGCTCATCAACCTTAACCTCAAGCCTCAAACTATCAGCTTTAATTCATGGCAGAAACTAGCTTGGCGTTGAACACATCATACAAGATCCCAGAATCGATCATTGAGGAATACACAATATAAATAAAGATAATCGACAGTCCGACTAACCAATAAAATGAAATAAAAAGATAAACCCGATTGCTCCAATGATTGTTATTGTAACGAATCTTGTTGTTTCTTATCGCATTCACAACCGCGAGATTAATAAACAGCCAGGATCAAATTACTAATAATTATTAAAAATGCAGAATACGATGAAATAAACAACTAAAAAGAAAAAGAAAAGCAAAGATAAGAACCAAAGAACAGAAACATGAAGAAAGCTATAAAAATTCTGGGTACTACAATTATAAAATGAAAGAATGTAAGCAGTATTATGAAGAATTGCTGAACAAGAGTAAGAAAATTCAGAGCAAACGTTAAAGATTACCGACAAGAAAAAGTGTTGAAGTTCACATAACAGTTCAAGACTATCAGTTTCAAACCTTTTTATTTGATGCCATTTTTTGTGGCAATGATTAATAACTAGTCATATATTCTACTAAAAACGATTTATTCCAAAATCAATATCCAAATATACAGGGGAGGGACAAACAAAAATTACATATAAGTAATTAAAGAAAAGGTCGAGATATTTGACTATTTGAGGTTAGTGAAAATGGAACAAGTTATACGTCGGTAATACAGATTCCTTTTAATTTGTATAGAACATATATCATAATTTTGGTGCGAAATCCAAACAATATTAAAGTTTCAACATTAGTTTTCATTTTACTGCTAGCATCCACCCTCTTTTAAATTGTAGAGAAACTTAGTTAAAAAGACTAAAATTTTGGGAATTACCAGTACTATCAACGGTATTGGAACGTATAGACATAATTTGTGGAACAATATATGAATCACTAACATCAAAATTAAGGTAAAACTGTTATAAACAGATATCCGATTCAATTTTTAAAAAGGGTAAGATATAGTATGTATGAAACAGTCTAGAAAGTAAAAAAGTCTATAAACAAGATGAAAATAGTATTCAGTCTGTGGAGCCAAAAAAAAAACCAAAAACAATTGACAGATTTACATTGGGTGACAACAGAAAGTGGGTATTTTGTGTAACTCAGCAAATATATATAGTGTCAGGAAGGCACCTATGCAACGTAATTGTGGAATCGAGATGGTCGTTCCATATGGCAAGTGACAGTTTCTGGTTAGTCAGCTCAGTTGCATCCATCTTGAAAAATATTAATAAATAAAGCAGATAAACCCTTAACAGAACATACATGCACGCTCATGATTAACCTCAAATTATGAAGTACAAAAAAGTTAGAAGGCAAATAAGACAAAAGAAAAATTAATATTTTTGAAACGGTGAGCCGGTTTAAACGAATCAAAAAAAAATAAGAAATTTAAGAAATGAACCTTACTAGTTACTAACTAACTAACGTCAAATTAACGTTAAGACCACAACTACCCAAAGCCATAAACTTACTAGGACAATTTCCAATATTAAAAACTTTTGGTTTGATGAAAATTACTATAACTTTTGATACATAAATGGAACACTATGTTTACTTTCCCGCTCTCTTTTTTAAATTTTATTTTTAAATTTTTTTCTTTGGGTATTTCATTTTATTTTCTATTAGATTCTATAAATTTTCTTTGATTTGATTTTCTTCTCTTGTTCTTGCATTTCTCTCTTTTGTAGGTATTCATCTTCTCTTATGTTGCTATTAATTTGGATTAATTTGCTTTCACGGCTTTCTTATTATATTCTTTGATTTTCTTTGGTTTTTATTTATTTTGTTTACATAATTTTGTTACTACTTAGCAACTCCATATTATGTTTTGCTTTTTATCTGCTGTTTGTTCTACGTTTCACTTTTAGTCGCATTTAAATTTTTTTTCTTTTCTATCTACCACTTTTTTATTTTTGCTTTAATAATCTTCTTATAAAAATGTAGTTTCCATTTTTTTTTCTTCTATAATTACTGCTTCTTAATGTTTTTCTTCCTTTTTTTCGTTTGTTTCTATAATACAAAAAACAACAACATTCACTTCTCACAGTTGAAAATTATAATAATACAACAAAAAAAGTTGATTGGATTGAATACACTTGACTGTATTATGTATCTATATGTGGGACAATAGGATTTAAATTTAGTTTTTGGTATTATTGCCATGTTTTATGTTTAATACACATGTTGTTTTTAAGATGATTTTGGTGGGATAATTATACACCAAACATCCTCTTTCATGTATTTAAAAAAAAAACACTTAATGTTAATTTTTTTATACTATTGTAACGATTGTGATTGTTCTTATTAAATAAACGTTATTTGATTGCAAATGTTTTCTCTTGAACAATTTTAAAATGTAGGGCATTTTTCACGATTTTAGCCTAAGATCCCTATCTCGAAAAATCCCAAGATTTATGTCCAAGATTTTTTAATTTACTACCTAAATATGTCCTTGCTGAATGAATTTTTGTAACTTTGCTTCCAAAATAATATGCAAATACTTAACTTTGCATGATGAAATAGTTCGATTCGATTGAGATATGTAAATATTAAACAGTAACACCCCAGAATCGATCCCTGAGGAATACACAATATAAATGAATGTTTTATTTGACAATGATGTAATGACATCAACATACAAACCAATAACGTGAAATATGTTAATTCAAGGTGTCAAAAGCTTTAAACAAGTTATGTACTATTCGTAATGTGTAATAATGTAGTCTACAACTATGGAGAGATCGAAAACCTAATTGCTCCAATGGAAATTTGCCAAATTTATGCTCATAAAATGATCTTATATGTTTGTAAAGTAATTCCAATGATTATTATTCTTGTACTTTTTTAATTTTCGTAATGCCGTCCCTCTCTTCTTTAATTTTTCGGAGAATATTCATTCAAAAACTTACTATCAATATCATTAACTAATAAATTATAATCGAAGATCCAATTAGAGAACTAAACGCAAGAATATGATAAAACAGAGAAGAATTTGAAGAAGTAACGAGGAAGAAAGAAGGGAGATATATAATGAACAACAACGGAAGACAAAATAAGAAAAAGAAAAGATGAGAGAGGTTTGTAATAGATAATAGATTAACTTAAAAAGGAAAGAGATAAAAATAAAAGGTATACAGAGGAGGCGTAATTAATAGCGACCACCAAAGATTAATAATCTGGAATACGATGAAAAAACAACTAAAAGGAAAAAGAAAATCAAAAATAAGAACCTACAAGCTAGAAAGCAAAGAAAGATATCAAAATACTAAACGATTAAGAGAATGTAAATGAACAATAACATAGAAGAGTTGTGAAAAGAATTTAAGAAACCACTTACGAACAAAAACTATAAAAGTGAAGAAGAAAACTGAAAGGATAATCTACAAAACAAAGCGGATCAAAGATAAAATTCTGGGTACTACAATCTTATAATGAAAATATACACGCTATATTATGAAGAATTACTTAACAAGAGCAAAAAAAGACGAAACGGAAAATGTTGAAATTTAAACAAATTAATTTAATTTGGTTAATTTGTTACATGTTCAATTTAAAAAAAACAACTCATTCTACCATTAATATCCAAATATACAGGGTGAGTCATAACTCGACGGACAAACATAAATTGCATACTTATACTACGTCAAATTCTAAGATGAGGTTGCGAAATAATTTTTTTTTAAATTTTGTTTTGTTAAGAGAAATTTCCCAATCGTCTACAAATAAAAGACATTCGACATTTATTTGTACATAATGCACAATACAAAGACATTAAATAATAGTGGCTACAGATTGGAACCTTGAGGAACACCGGGCGTAGGTTGAAAGAGAGATGATTTATGAACCCAATGTTCAACATACATCAGATTTTTCAGATAAGTATGTCTTGAATAATTTAATAAGCCTACAATGCATACCAAGAACAATAATATTTCGCGAAGTTACTTTGTAATTTGAAAGAATGGGTGGTCTACTCATATTCTATCTTGATGTTGGGTGGTATTAATTGTCAAAACTCTTCTTATAAATATAAAAAAGTCTTCTTCAAATGGAAGATAGAACTCTAATCAGAAGCATCGAGAACTAAAGATGAGGGTCTACAAATCATCGAAACTATAATATATTTAACTTAGTAAATAATTCCTCCTTTATTTTATTAATAAATTATAAAAATCTTCTACAAGTCACACACTTTACCTTAAATGCCTTGAAGAAGCCCACACTAAAGTAGGCGAAAACGTTGGCGTAAAAAAAGACCAGTTGTTTTTGTTTTCAACTCCTATTGAAGGCCCTTCTGACTTGTAGAGGATTTTTATAATTTAACATATTTAACATTAAACAATTGGCATTCGAAAAATTGTTTAACCGAAAAACTATTGTTTCCAGCAATTGCATTTGTCATCAAATTGTGTAACTGAATACACTATACTTATTTGAAATAAATATTTAAACGAACAGTTTTCGTTGTTTATTGACATAATTTTTGTTTAACTTTCTATATTAGAATTGATTATAGAATCCAAAAATGCAATAATATATAGGGTGTTTCATTTAAATTAAGAAACTTAAATGATAATTTCCGCCAGTTCTTCCAGAAGTGCAATATAGCAATAATAGTAATAATAATAATAATAATAATAATAATATTTATTTATTAAAACTGGAAATAAATTCCATATTTATTGAAAATACCTATTTTCTTTCTTTATCTCATTATTGAAATCTTATGGCGAGTTCAGACAGCTGTCGAGACGCTGTTTCTGAACTTCCACCTATAACCATAAATACAAAATTAATAAATGCATTGACACATAATATAATATAAATAAATGAAATCATTAATAAATTAAACAAAAATAAAAATTTGTTTGCAATAAATACAAAAAATTAAACAAAACAGAATAATATTTTAACAAAATAGGTATACAAAAAAAAAGAGAAAAGATTAAATTAAATTAAAATTAAATTAAATAGTCAAAAGATTTCTTTTTAAACTCAAATATTGATTGGCAATATTTTAAACTTACCTGACAGTTGGCCAATTTATGTTTGATTGTTGAGTGAGCTTTTAAACTAATATTATTGTGGTAGAAATGTAATTTTGATATACAAATATCTATGCAATTTTAACAATAATATTTGATGATAAAGCATTGCCTTATATAAAATTTTTCTAATTTGCAATCAATTAAGTTCACGAAGTTTATAGGAGTATCTCTGCTATCTTTTGATACCATACAGAAATATAATATTATATTTTGTGTTTTGAAGAATTTGAATTCTCGTACTATCAAGGCTAAAATGCACCCCTAAAGTTCAAGTGAGATAAAACTAAAAATTCACAAAGAATTGTTTTTAACATTACCTAAAGTTTAAGAATTATCTATTATTATAAAGTAATTTTAAATTATAATGTATCCTCTGCAAATATTTAGAAACATCAGATTTAAAGATTAAATATATATATACCTAAATTTCTAATAGTAGTTGGAAGAGGTATTTATAAATTGGGGTTACTTTGATCACGTTTAGAGCCAAAAAAATAATATTTGATTTCATAAAGTTAATGGAAAGCTGATCACTAACTTTATATTGCATTAGTCTGTTTAGATCGTCATTTGGTATAATGTACACGCATTTCCAACCTTCAAGAAATATATAATTGAACGTCACAGCGTATAAATGGTAATTACAAAATTTGATTGTTTTACGAATTTGTGAAATATATATAGAAAATAAAAGTGGGCCTACTGTGGAACCTTGGGGAACACCGTTTGAAATATATCTATCGTTTATTGAAATTTTCAATAGCAATTGAAACAATTTGTCCTCTTTTGTATAAATAAGATTTAAAAAATTTAATACCTAACATCAGAATGAAAACTAAGAAAATGCATAACGGAGAAAAGTACAGGGTGTCATCATGAATATCAAGAACCGCAGTGACGATTCTAAAACGAGATTATTTGTCTGGTAATAAGTTGTTAGACTCCAAATTATAAATAATTTTCTTAGAATTTTTTTTTTAATTTTAGAGAAACATGACAGCACTTATTGGATGAATGTCATTAAAACTATTGATTTGTTTTTTTTTGGCAATAGTAATAACTAATGGATCTTTCCACGCATTTGGAAACAGTTTGGCGGCAAACATTCGTTGATAACGAAAAAATTTAAAATGAAATATTAAATGCGATCAAGGTTAAGATCATACAATTTTTTTTGAAATGTTCATAGTTGAAATCGACATAGTACGTTTTAATTCTAGCCACAGAAGAAGACCTGAAAAAAGTTAAAGCACAGCTGATTAAATTGTGATCAGAAAATTGATTATCATCAGACGGTGCCCGATACACAGCAGCAAACAAGAAAGAGTAGTTGACCGGGTTACGTATGAAAACCCTGTACCTATAAATTCAGGGGTTCAAACTATGAAAATAGTTTGGTAAGACAGAGGTGCTTAACTGAAAAAAGTTTGAGAACCACTGATTTACAAAATTTCGAGAACTAAACCGCGTTGAACGTATTTGATTTTTTGTTTGTTCACAAGAATAAAATTTTAAACAAAGTCTCATTCTTATAAATCTTATAAAATCAAAAAAATTAGCTTTTTAAGGCACAGTAGGTATCTATCGTTTCAGATACTATTAGACTCAAGTCAGTCGAAACCGGAAGGAAATATAAACCATTGGGTATTTTTTGTTGCTGTGATTTTGTCAAACACGATTTTATAATATTGTCGCTCACTGAAAAAAGTCAATGTAATCTAATTTTCTGATTTTATCAATAGATCGTACGATAATTATTGTATTTGCGAAATATTTTTGATATCGAGTAAGAATATTTAACAATTTGTGCAGAAAAAAATTAGCAATTTTGTTATTGAGTTGATTCAATAAATCCGAATTCAATTGTAAACGTCAACCTTTAGTATGCTTTAAATAAAAAAAACACCCCGAGAAGCGACTTCCTGGTGGAAGGAAGAGTGGGAGTAGGCGCATGAGTGTAAGTAACCGCACACAAACACACGCATTATTTACGAATGGAAATCACTTCTATTAGCGATTAAGTTTAACTTTGATAAAAGAGAGTATATTATTTTTCAAGTGGGGACTTTGGAAGTGGCTATGGAGGCAGTACAGTTTGGAGCGAATCAAACAACACCGGCCACCACTCTTCAGAATAGTTCGGTTAATAGCACTTTAGTTCTGATTTGACTGTAGAAGGAAGTATACGTAGAGATAAAGTGGAATTGCAGCTTTTGCACGCGGTTTCAGCGGCTTTCTGCGAGTGATATGTGATTAAGCACATAAGTCGAATTATTATTTTATTTTCTTTTGGTAGAGTGACGTGTGTTCATTGCCACTTGAAATTATCATTATTATTATTATTGTTTTGTAAATTAGTGTTTGTTGTTCGCAATTGTTTTTCTGTGTGCATTACCTGCTCCTTTTGCGGTAAGTAACAATTACCATTGCATGTTGTAATAATAATTCATGATGTGCCGTATGAAATTAGAAAAAGTTTTTCTCGACGCTTTCCAATCAGTTACGCATAACCTACAAATTTTTACCGATGTGACCCACATCGTCTAAACCTGAGATTCGCTAAAATTTTCATAAACTACTTAAATCATCGCCCGGAAAATCCAAGACCTACATTTCCTTTCTTAATAAAAGAGCTTTTCAATTTTTAATGCAATGACGCTTATATCAAAACTGCACTTACGTACGCAGTTATCATTTTAAAAAGATTGAAAGAAATTTAATTGCTCTTAATTACTTACTACAAACGTTAATTGTAATTTTCAATGTAGGTACTCCCAAATAATTAATTAGATATAGTTATAATAATTTTTTTCGGGGCTAAAATCTTAAATCAATATGACGTAATTAAGTCACGTTTTAATTGGAAACTCGATTTTCATATTTTACTCTAATTTATTAACTTTTAATAGTAGACTGCATTTTTATTGCATTATTGGATCAAAAGTTATTTTAACAAGCAAATTTTAAAAAATTCCTGACTTTAGTATACGTACTCAAATAATTAACGAAAAAAATCTTATTAATTTTGTTTTGTGACAAAGCAACATTGTATTCTCAATACTTCACACACAGTAATATTTTTTTAACTTTATTACTACAAAAACGTACCCAGCTAATTTTTGACTCGTATAGTACTTACTCGTTGTTGGTACTAAAATTTTAGCGCGATTTAGTTCAAATTAAAATGAAAATCTGATGTCGAAATTTGCGTTGCCATTTTGTAATTGTGAACTAGTCACTGTGTCACAATTGATGAATTTGTGTTTGACAACTAAAGTTCGTCAAATTAATTTGTACATACGTAGTATACGGTGGTAGTTTAAAAAATCACAGATGTGCAAGCAACTTTAATTTTTATTGTAATTTGTGCAAAAATCTTAAATAAAATAAAAAACCCTTTTAATTTTATTATTAATTATTTTATTAACAATCCTTAGGAATTAATGTACCTATGTAATCAAATAATTACCCAAAAAATCTTATTAATTTTGTTTTATGACAAAGCACATTGTAATATCAATACTTCCCACACAGAGAATTTCATTAACTTTATATCTACAAAACAAAAAATAAAAAGATTTTCTGTAGATACTTATCCAGTCATACAAATTATTGAGTATTGTTGGTAGTAAAACGTTTCATCATAGGAAACCGTTTAAATACTAAGTATATTTTGTCGATTTAGTTCAAATGTTTTGAGTTTTGAAAATCCAGTGTCGAAGTTGGCGTTGCCATTTTGTAATTGTGAACTGTGTCACAATTGAATTTGTTTCTGACAACCAAAGTCCATCAAACTAATTCGTACGTAACTTTAATTCTAAAAATCGGTTTTTATTGTAATTTGTGCAAAAATTTTTTTTAGTCATTTCATTAACAATCGTTAGGAATCAGTGTATGTAATCAAATAATTACCCAAATAAATCTTAATAATTTTATTTTATGACAAAGCACATTGTAACTATTTCCCACAAAGAGTATAGTTCATTAACTTTATTACTACAAAAACGAAAAATGAAAAGAATTTCTGTACCTGAAAGAGGTAAGTGATTTAAGATAACAATGATGAAGTAAGGTAATTTTTAACTCATTTCAATTGGTACTAAAAGAGTTTCATCATTGGAAACCGTTTGAATAAGTGAATTATAATAAAATGGTTGTCTGAATTTTCTAGATTTAGTTTAATTCCAGGCGTCGAAATGGCGTTAAAATTTTGTGATTGTGAACCAACCATTGTTGAATTTGTTTTTGACAACAAAAATTTGTCAAACAAATTGTATGTCACAATTATAAAATTCGATTTTTACGAAAATTATAATTTGACGTATAGGTATTGTAATTTATGACAGCATATCGAAACTTTGTAAAATGCACTAAATATTTAAATTCTCTTAGATTAAAAGTTCATATACCACAATATTACCAAAGTAAAATCTATTCAGTTCAAAAGCTTGCACAATAATATTATCTAAACGACCATTAGTTTTTTTCCAATTAAACCATGAAACAATTTTTGAAAATTCACCAAATAACAATTAAATGTTAATTGGCTAATCTAAGTCTTTATACAAAAAGATTTTAGTATTTCTTCTAATTAAAACCCGATACTGATTTTGTCTCTGATTTCCAATTAGTATATTAATTTAATAGAAAAATCTTTGCTACTTCGAATTGGAGATAATCAAACGTTAATTGGCTGACATTAATTTCTCAGAAATCTAATATTATTGTGACGATAAATATATGTAGAATTTAGGTGATTAAGGTCTAATTAATGTGTATTTTTAAAAAACGCCCATCTTTTTTTGCGTTAGAATATTTCGCCAAGATGATTTATTGCTTGACATTATAATTTTGACGGATTCTCATTCATAAATGAAGTTTTGGAATTTATTTTGCATAATTTTAGTTTATTTTATATCTACTACAAGAGCTGAAGCAAAAAAAATGCAACTAATGGCTCTATTCCATCATTTTTGTATTTTATTCTTGTGGTTTTTGGTGTTACCTAATCTATTTCAGTGTAGGGCTCCCAAAGATATCAAATAAATTAATCAGCTAATAGTACTTAGACAGTAAATTTCGGAGAAGGACAAATGTTAGGTAGCTATAACGTTTTTGTTAAAATCCAGCATCAAAGTTAGCGTTGACATTTTGAGGTTAATCATCAATCTGATAACCAATGCTTTTACTATTTCTATTTCGAATGTAGTATTTGTATAGCAGTTGTTTTTATCACATCATTGATTATCATTGACTACCTAGAATTTGATTATTAAATGAATCTAGTTTTTAATTACCTTATTTTTTGTTTTTGTTTGTTTTTACGTATACTTACAAAGTACAGCAAAATAACAAGTGGTGGTGTGATATAAATATAACCTAAAAATTGACATATCTAACCTAAACTTTGTATTAGCTGACTACTTTGTTAAAAAATTACCTACAAAGTGTCAAATGTCAAAAAAAATTCCAAAATCTGTTTAGCCCAATTTTTATTTGAACACCCGTTATATGTGGATAAATAAAAATATAAAATAAATGCTAAAAGAAAATCCTTGATAAATTATATTGCGTTTGCTCTGTTTTATTATTGCCTTTACTCAATTTTAAACAAAGTATTTGAAGACTTCGTCATTTCAATTTTCATACATTCTAATTACCTACCTATAAGTCTCTATGCAAATTCCAGAGAAAAACTTTTGCAATAGTTTGAAAATTCAAACAGAAAAAAATATCATTTGTTAAAATCCAAATTAAAATGTAATTGTTCTACGACAGTTTTTTTGCGTGAAAAATTGTTTACGAAAACTAATTCGATAAAACGGTTGATATTTTTTTAACAGGAAATAGAAAAATGAAAATGTCAATGGTGACATTGCGTGTTTTAAACACTTTTAATTTTAAAGCAATGAATGAACTATAACTCTAGATAGAATGTCTATATTTTAAATAAAGTTTTAATACAGCTTGAATACATTTTCTTACAATCAAAGATTTTAGTATTATGGACACGTCTACTATTTTCTTTAATATTTTGTGTCACTAATTTTTTTCCGGCTAATAAGCTATGAAATCTACCCAAAATGTGTAAAAACTTTACATTTTATTCTTGTGGTTTTTTTATTACCTAATCTATTTCAGTGTAGGGCTCCTAAGTATATGTACTAGTTTTCTGGTGATATCAAATCAATTAATCAGCTAATTGTACTTAGATAGTAAATTTCTGAGAAGGACAAATGTTAGCTAGCTATAACGTTTTTGTTAAAATCCAGCATCAAAGTTGGCGTTGACATTTTGAGGTTAATCAGAAAATGTCATTTTTGTCGCCGGATTTAAAAAACACACGTTATAATCAATCTGGTAACCAATGCTTTTTACTTTTTCTATTTCGAATGTAGTATTTGTATAGCAGTTGTTTTTATCACATCATTGATTATCATTGATTACCTAGAATTTGATTATTAAATGAATCTAGTTTTAATTACCTTATTTTTTGTTTTGTTTGTTTTTACGTATACTTACAAAGTACAGCAAAATAACAAGTGGTGGTGTGATATAAATATAACCTAAAAATTGACATATCTAACCTAAACTTTGTATTAGCTGACTACTTTGTTAAAAAAATTACCTACAAAGTGTCAAATGTCAAAAAAAAATTCCAAAATCTGTTTAGCCCAATTTTTATTTGAACACCCGTTATATGTGGATAAATAAAAATATAAAAATAAATGCTAAAAGAAAATCCTTGATAAATTATATTGCGTTTGCTCTGTTTTATTATTGCCTTTACTCAATTTTAAAGAAAGTATTTGAAGACTTCGTCATTTCAATTTTCATACATTCTAATTATAAGTCTCTATGCAATATCCAGAGAAAAACTTTTGCAATAGTTTGAAAATTCAAACAGAAAAAAATATCATTTGTTAAAATCCAAATTAAAATGTAATTGTCTACGACAGTTTTTTTTGCGTGAAAAATTGTTTACGAAAAGTAATTCGATAAAACGGTTGACATTTTTTTAACAGGAAAAAGAAAAATGAAAATGTCAATGGTGACATTGCGTGTTTTAAACACTTTTTAATTTTAAAGCAATGCGAAGGTTACGTTTTATCGATTTTCGAAACGTATATAAGTAAGCCGAGTGTTTGCGGTTTATTTCATGTATACGCGAATTGTTGCTTTCATCAGAAATTACGTTTGCAATAATAGAACCTGTTTATTAACATTTAACAGATGTCGTTAATTATCTTTGAACTAATTCTTGTAGGTACAATTAGTCGATTATTTTTCACATACCTAGGAAGATGCTTTCACTATCAATAACTGTACCTATAGTTTCAATTTTTTTGCTAAGTGTTGATTAAAACGACTATCATTAGAATAGGAGATAAAATCGCGTGAATAATTAGGAATTTATGTCAGCTGTCTTTTTTTGTAATTGCTTAACTTAGAAACACAAATTCAAGTGTTTTTTAGGAATATTTCATTAATATTTTTATTTATACAAAAATTAGGTATATGACAAGGCAATATACCTATGTTACAAATTAGTTCCTTACACCTTGCTCGCAAAAAGTTTTAATTAATTTTATCTAACGGATGTAGATGTTCTAAATGTATTGTACATGTACAACAGGTATCAATTAAAAGCAGAAATATTCAAGTAATTATTAATTTACAAATTTTATTTGAAATGGCGAAATGTAACGGTTATTTTTTTTATCTCATGTCGAAGACGGTATTGATAATTTCATTTGTTTGACAGACAAACGATTCAATTATTGCAATCAACGCCATCTTAAAAAATCGTTTACTTTCTATTAATATTTCAATATCTACGTACTTTTGAGTTTTAAAGTGATATAGTGACATTTAACTCGTATATACTTTCTTGAAGCTGCCTTGGGTTTTTATTTTGTTGAATTGGCATTAATGTAATACATATGATATATTATGTAGTTTTATATGAAAGATGTCTTAATTCTTATACCGTGTGTTTCACGGAAAAGTTGACGTAGGCATTTACTATATTAAATTACAAATGAACGTTTATATTTTTTATATAACAATATAGGTATTATTTAGGATAGATAAAATAAAACAAATTGATGTGATAACAATGAATATTCAAAGCAAATTTTACTGAAAAAAATTTTTTGTGAAGTTTTATTTATTAATTGATGGATTTTCATTTATTAAGCGGGGTACATCACCGAATGAGTTAATTTGTTGCCTAGTAAATTTTTTCCACTTTGTAACTAGGGTTCGATTCCGATTGAAGTAATTTTTTTATTAACTTTATTATCATTACAATACAATTTTGTAAAGTACATTTAACATTTTGAAAGAAGGTTAAACTCATTTTATAAAAATTGTATTAAGTAACATCAATGACAATTTTATTAATAAAAAATATTACGACAATCGGGATCGAACTCTAGTTGAAAGCGCCAAAATTACTAGGCAACAAATTAAGTTATTCGTCCACGAGGGCCACTTTTTTCGCGTAAATCATTATAAAATTTTTACTGTTTTTTTGTAAATACTCTTTAAACATTTAAATATGTTGCTATATTGTCGTCAAATTGTACCAGATATGCATAAATTTTGAACACACGGTATAATCTATCATACAATGTCAATGTTGTCAAAAATTATTATCCAATCAAGTTTGTAAAAAATAAAATCCTCGTTCTAACAAAACATACTAAAATCGCAAACCAAATTAAAAGCATAATAAGTATCTCATTAACACGAATAAATGTCGCACACATCCGACTCGGATACAAATAAAAAGTGAATGAACTATAACTCTAGATAGAATGTCTATATTTTAAATAAAGTTTTAATACAGCTTGGAATACATTTTCTTACAATCAAAGATTTAGTATTATGGACACGTCTACTATTTTCTTTAATATTTTGTGTCGCTAATTTTTTTCCGGCTAATAAGCTATGAAATCTACCCAAAATGTGTAAAAACTTTACATATATTTTTTTTTAAATTTAAGTAAATAATTTTTTGTTAATTTATAAACTGGCATGACATTAAAAGGGATGTGGAATTTTGTGTGTACACATACGTGGTAATTATTACAATTAATGTCTACATGATGAAAATCTTAGTCCATAAAAGAAATAATTTCTATCCAAACACATTTAATTGGTTGCCGGCTTGAAGAAACCCCCACTTCATGGTGCGAAACGTCACTCTAACCATTACCCTAGTTTTCCTTAACTACACATTCGCACATTCCATAAGGGGGGCCTCGATACGTCTCTGGCTACAATCACTCATTAAAATGAAAAGGAAACGTAAGAAATTGAAAACGTAATTTAATTTTCGGGGAAGCCTATAAAAATGAAATGGTGGTGGAATTGTTACCAGGCAATTATAAAACTTGCAAAACACTTTTTTTACACTTAAAATACAACTTTGGAACACACTATCTTAAAAATTCGTCTGATTTTCATTATTATTATTGTATCGATTACTTACTTCAATGTTGTACTAATATTGCATCCATGTAGAAATACAATATTGATCCCATATTGGTGCAACGAAACATTACAATATCGCTGGAAATATTGGCTTAATGTGGGATCACAATATTGGTTTAACTTAGTAGTACAGCGTAATAAATATTCAGTTTTTACATAATATCAATATATTGAAATTAAGAGTTTCTTACATTTAATGATTAATGCGATTTTACCCTAGAATAAAGTTAAAATAGCTTACGAAATTGAAATTATTTGCAAGATCATTCATAATGTAGTGTTGGTACAAACAAAATTGTTAGTCAATATTTAGACAATAACTATTAGTCCAATGTAATAAAATTTAAGTTTGTCTTATGCTATACACACGTGTTTAATATTGGAATTAGAAAAATTGATGCAATATTGTCGCTACTAATTTGTCCAATGAGTAATTACCAAAATTCTGTAGTCACAGGTGATTTTGATTTGATACATAATACTTTAAGCAAAAAAATTACCAAAATACAGTAAATGCTAGAGCAACCCCGTCTTTTGAAGAGAGAAGAAGCAAGCTTGTCTGTTTCTCCTCCCTTCGACTGCAATAAAAATAATATCTTCAAAATTATTTATCTGATTTCCATAAAACAATTTCTTTACATACTCGTATTTACAACAATATTCTGCGAATATTGGCTAAATAATAGTTATTATTATATCGATAACTTGGTAATGGTAATGTGGTACCAATATTGTAACTATGTAGAAATACAATATTGGTCGTATTTGGGGCAAGAATACAATACTATATTGCTGGAAATATTGGTTAAGTACTACACCATAGTAAACATTCAGTTTTTGTATTATAATGAAAGTAATAAATGAATGAAGTCCACAAAATAGTCTTGTATACTTTTAGAGAAATGTACTACAATAAAAGGTAAATTAGAAACCTCTCACTCGAATATTTTTGTTTTGATTGCTTAAGTTAATGTGACAATTACATTTTATAAGGAATTGTTACCAACCAATATGAAATTCTAAAAACTCTTCTTTTACATACTTAACATACATACTTTGGAATTGGCACTCATTTGCTTCCAAATATTTTCAATTTATTAAATAGGGGTTTCTATGAATCTTACAACCGGTAGGCTGCAATATACACAATATCTTAAAATTACTCGTCTGATTTCCATAAAACAATTTTTTTACAACAATATTCTGTGTACACCTAAGTAACAAGACAACATTCACCGAATATTGACTAAATAACTTACTTCAATATTGTGCCAATCTTGAAATAAAACAGTTTGTTATATTGAATCTATGTAGAAATACAATAGTGGTCCAATATTGGTGCAAGGAAGCATTACTATCTCACTGGATATATTGGCTTAATATAGGATCACAATATTGGTTTATTTAGTACTACAGCATAATAGTAAGATGAATTTTAGAATATTTGCTTATAAAGGAAACTTGATTTTTACCAAAGAATAGCTTACGAAATAAAAATTATTTGCAAGCAGATGCCGAGACTAAGATCAGTATTAAAAATAACTATTGATCCAATGTAATAAAACTTAAGTTCGTCCCATATTATATAGGGGTTTCTATGAATCTTACAACCGGTAGGCTGCAATACACACAATATCTTAAAAATTATTCGTCTGATTTCCATAAAACAATTTTTTTTACAACAATATTCTGTGTACACCTAAGTAACAAGACAACATTGGATCGAATATTGACTAAATAACTTACTTCAATATTGTACCAATCTTGAAATCAAACAGTGTGTTATATTCAATCTATGTAGAAATACAATATTGGTTCAATATTGGTACATGGAAGCACTACTATCTTGCTGGATATATTGGCTTATAATAGGATCACAATATTGGTTTAACTTAGTAGTACAGCATAATAAATATTCAGTATTTTTACTACGATGAAAGATGAACTTAAAAATATTTGCTTATAAAGGAAATTTAATTTTACGAAAAATAGCTTACGAAATAGAAATTATTTGCACGCAGATGCCGAGACTAAGATCAGTATTAAAAATAACTATTGATCCAATGTAATAAAACTTGTCCCATGTTTACAAAATTAATATTAATATGTGTAATAAAAAAATTAAATTACTACCAATACTTAATTACCGAAATTCCATAGATATGGAAATATAATTTGATTTGATATCTTAAACCGTAACAAGAACTTTGATAAAACTCCGTATTTATTATTATTTTATAATACTATAATTTACGTGACATTTTGGAGGACGCAATCGCTCAAGCCGAAATTTTTTCAAATATTTCCAAAAATATTTTTTACACGTAGTGTAATTACCTAAATACAACAATATAAGTTTGTTTAAACCTACTATTAAATTTTATTTTAACATTAAGAGAAATCCGTAGTAGCAGTGCGCCATCGCTAAATCGTGCACTATAAGTAAGCATTTTAATGCGTTAAATGATCTTAAAGTACCCATAAAATTGGCTCAAATTTTCAATCTATTAGCAATGTTTTGATTTAAATTAGTAAAAATAAGATGGGACTTCGTCGTGGTTGTGGTAGAATATTAATTTTGTATTTATTTTTATCAAAATTATGGTGTTAAATATGCTATAAAATGTATAAATTCAAACATAAAAAACAAAAAGTAAGCATTTTGAAAAAAAGTGATACTACAGCGACAAAGTTTTGTCTTTCATAAAACATTAAGTTTTACTTCAAATATTAAAAATTAAAAGCTGATTTAAGGGTACTTACAGTGCATGGTTTAGCGATGGCGCGCTGCTAATATGTATTCCTCTTAAGGAATTGTTATTGAATTGAATACTTCAGAGAAGGGCAATTTTAGTTTTCTTGCAATGTTTCCAACAATATTCTTTATACGCAACCGAGTTGCAATACAACATTAATTAATATTGTACCAATTTTGAAATCAAACAATTTATATGTTGACTCTATGTAGAATTGCAATATCGGTTTAATTGGTATAGCAATTCTATATTGGCACAAGGAAACTTGTGTGGAATTGCAATATTGCTTCAACATAGTTTAGATTATTTTCACCATATTCTATAGATGCAGTGTTATTGAATAAATTTACTAATTTAGGTAGGTGTCTACAAAGATTATCCGTAATTTTGATGTTAGTTTGGGAAAATTGTTAGACAGTATTGGTCAGACTTAATATTAATTATGCATAACCAAGATTGACACAAACTAAATTGGAACCGATTGAAAAATCTATTTTAGTTGAATATAAAATATCTAGTCATATTCTAATATTGGCGCAATATTGCGGAATCAAAACGTATACAAGGGAATTTTCAATCCATATTTGCCAATGTAAATACGTATTAAAACTATAAAGTTTTTTTCTTTTTATTTAGAAAAAAAATACGATTGACGGAATCGAACCAGAGCTTTTGTATTGAATATCGTCATACAATCACAAAGGTGTTTCAACCTAATGCTCCACATGATGTTTCTTAAAATATGCTTTAAATATTCATTATTATTAAATATATTTGTTTTATTTTATTCACGATTTTATCTATTAACAAAAATATGTTGTTATATTGTGCCGGAAAATTGATATTAGTTAGTAGGTACCTGGTAAATACCAACGATTTCGTGGGACACGCGATGTATGTATGTAGTTATAATGATTAGCTCGAATGTGTAACGTAGTTTTGGAAGGAATGATTTTTTTCTTTTCGTTTACCACATCCTTATCTTCTAAAGGAAAAAAAACCACTAACACCAACCACATAGGAGGAAAAATATTAATCAACTCTCAAGTTAAAGATTTAATTTTTTTAAATATGTTCAAGTATGAAGGAATCAGTTTCAATACAGTTAAGCATTAACTATCTGTATGTGAGCTTTAGTTAAGTGCTTTAATGAAGAACGCACCAGCCTATAACAAAATAACAAAGATTACATGTACGAACCTTAAGAAGCTTAATGCATTTTACAGTTATTTAAAATTTTAATTACCCCTAATTGCAAAACTCAAACTGCAAGAACTAAATTCTTCAATCTAATATTATTATTAAACGCATTAATATTTATATCTTAAAGATTATGCAGAAGAATTACTGATGCTCACGCTATAGAAAAAAAAATACAACAAACGCATACTTTCGCCTCCATTTCTTTCTAACGGAAAACTTGCACGATTCATATAATATTTGGCATAAATTAATAGGCATAATAGACATCGTAATTATAATCCTTTGGTGTTTGCTGTCGTTTCATCAATTTTAATTAAATTAAAAATTATTAAAACGCATCGTGCGTATAAATCAAAGATTACCCGACCGTATAAAAACCGTCGGATTTTCGTTTTTTTTTAAATCGGAGACAGATTTTTCAAACGTAATTGGCGTATAGCGGTTAATCCGGTCGGTTAATTGATATCTTTGGAAATTGGTGATTAGAGAGGAAAATGAACAAAGATTGTGTCTAGACTTAACACCTGCTTCGAAAAACGCCAAGAAAACTAAAAACCTTGAGTATTTACGGTTATCCAAACAAAAAGTTGTAAAAACTAAGGTTACTTATGCAATATATTATTAAGTTTGCGTTATTATAACTATAAAAAGCCAATCCTATTAATTGGCAATATTTTGTAAAAAAATGTGTATACCGCGCATTGCATAACGGAGGGCAACATTCTAACAGCTATTCACAAATATAATATGCCAGTAGAAATTATTATTATGTTATAGACATAGAAACCAGATAATTATAGTAAATTGTGTAGTAAAAGTCAACGATCTATCAAGAACGGTTAGATAAAATCTGGCTACCGAACCGTTCAATTGTTTATAACCAACTCGTACTTTTAACAAATCTTTTGTTTTGTTAATAAGTATTATTACTGTAAATATCGTCTTTCGAATAATGATTTAATTAAACAAATTTTTCGATCACAGATGGTCTTGCAAAAATCCATGCGATCAAGTTAGAATTTTTTTATTAATAACTAATTGAGGGAGTCATTAACACGTTTTAAGAAACTATGTTTTTATACCTTTTAAGTAACAATCTATCTTAGCCTACTTTGATGTTGTTTTCGCTACTGATAATCGCAGGAAATGCATAATGATATGTTTTTAAGCGATTTATAAATTGGGAGTAAATGATATGTTTCTTTCTGTTGTCTAGTGGCGGTTGGATATTATTTATTCACGTCACTTTCAAATTTGATTTGATATTTTAAACACGTTTACTTCGTATCAGTATCAATCTATAACAGTTTGTTGTTATTATACTTCCTTGGTGATTGCTGTACTGATGATCTCCAATAAGATGAAACACTATGTATGTAGGTGCTTGAATTTGTTCCGCAATAATCACGGACTACTTTTTTTACAGTTCAGTTTGATTGGACACTGTCCTGAGTTATAATATCAATTTTCCTATCTAAATCCTTTACGTATAATCCTTTCATATAAACTTCGATTGATTAATTTTTACGATTTCATTAAAGAAGGTGACGAATAAGTACTTTTCTCGGCTCAGAGCCGTTTTCTACTTCATATACGGAAAATAATGGCAACATATTATAAAAACTGAAAAAAAAGTTACACGTACTAAGTTCTGTAACTTTCTGCAATTAAATGTGTCATTTATGTATTTATAAACAACATGTGCGTTTATAAATGATTAATAAATTAAAATCTATGACATAAAAATGGATTACAACGGCCGTAACCGCTTCTTGCTACCGCTATATTTTGTTTTGATCTACGGTTATTGCTTTAATACTAATACATTAGAATTTTACGATGTATTGAGTATAAAATTATTCTAAGCAATATCGCGTCGAGATTGATTTTCTTTGATAAAGTTACGATACAAGATATATTTTATGTTGTGTGAAATTCTTAACAATGCTGGTTGGGAACAATAGATAGTAACAATCGTTGATTTGAATACAAGAATATTGAAATATGAATTGCATTTTATCAATAAACACAAACGTTGGTGCGGTCATGTTAAGTAGTACAGTTGGGGTCTATGAAAATGATCAGTTTTCGATCACAATCCGCCCCAATCACAACGCTTACTTATTTTTGCAGGTTTTAATGTCTTTTATTTTTCCAGGTAAGACAATGGCTGATTTCAACTGTTTACTTCAATAACATCTAATAATTAGTTCTTGTAGTAATGTCTTATCCGATTATCATTTGATTAACGATTATGGAAAATCTGATAAAATTTTTGTCATTGCCCAATAACTAATAACGGGCTAGGCGCATTTTAGTTTGAATATATTTTTGTTAAAAATGACAGCAAAATAATACATCCACTTGACATATTTACATAATTAGAAAGCAATTTCACGTTTAATTAGAATAATATACTTTAGCAGTGTTTTACTCGCTGAGAGTATTACTGTGTTATGTTAGTGTTTACACTGCCGTTTTTTAATATAAATTGAAAAACGCACAGAAGTCAAAATTACGGTTTTCCAAATGAATTTTTTGTTACTTATATCTGAGTTTTACAGCGCAAAATAAATATGATTTAAATTTATTAAGCGCTGTAAAATAATTTAACGCACAAGATTTGTATTAAATTTTTTTGCCGACGATTTTTAAATGGTAAAAATCTAAAATTAACAAATATTTTGCTGTCAATTTTCAATATCGGTCATACAGTGAACTGTAATTCAGAATACACAAGATGGCGCTAATCATTTACATGAAACTAAAAATGTTCCAAATCAATTTATTTTTTACCATTTAACAGTAAAAAAGTTGTGTAATTGTTGATTTAGTTAACGGCGGACGATTTGCGTAATTTTAAGCACGCCATGCGTGCTCTGTAAGTAATCATGACGTTTCAGGGTTTGTAGTTTTAATGTTAGTTTGATGCTACACCGTTTGTCTTATTTTAGCGAAAGTTGGTATTAATTAATTTTTTATACCAACGGATGTTTGTTTAATCCGAATAGTTAAAATGACACTAGAGAAGGGGTTATTATTCTTTTAAAAATAATTTTAAAACAATTTTTTTTTCAAATAAAAGTTGTTTCTAATTATAAACTATAAGTAAATATTTATCTACAATTTTTTTTGAATCAAATCAAACAAATAAAACTTTAAAAAAATTGAATCTCATAATTTGTTAAACTTATAGTTCATTAAAGATAGATCAAATTTTATAAAATTAAATAGACAAGTTACAATCTTCTACTAAAGGGTGCGTTTGATCTAAACTTCGGAATAACTTTTTTCGCAAATAGAGACTTCGACAAATAAAATGAGACCAAGTTAAGTAAAAGCACCAATAGTGGACAGGTTAAGAGGAAATTTTGGACTGGACACCTTAGATACTCAATATAGTAAAATATTGATTTATTATTACTTTACTTGGTAGTATAATTGGTTAATCGAAAAAGATGTTTAAATAAATTGTATCAAAAATAGTACATCCATATAAGGCATCCATTAGTGAACATACTGCCAAGATGTTTTTCCAATAGTGGACACTATGAAATGGAAAAAATATTACCAAATCACCAGTTAAGTACTAACAACATCCATTTCTCTTTAATATTTGAAGCGGTGTTCAAAATATTACGAAATCATACGTAATTTCTGGTCTTGGAAGAATGCCGAGAATTTTTGTCAAAATTAATAAATGATAAATTATTTTCATCTACAACAAATGTTTGTCTCTTGGTATCAATGCTTTTCAAAGCCACCACTGAAACCATCTCTTCAATTCCTTCTACAACACATAGAAAAATAAATTCTGTCGTTTTTCTCTTTCCACCTAAAAATTTGACCAAAATAAAATCTCCTTGCTTTAAATTATCTGTTGTTGCCGGCTGTATATTCTCCATTTCTTCACCTTCAAAGCTGTCTTCGTCTATTTCCTCAGTATGATCAAGATCGAGTTACTTGAAATTGAAGATTCTCTTTTTCTTTCCTGTTTTTCTTTTTGAAGCAGTTTCCATTTTCTTCTCTTTCTCTTCTTCTTTTTTCTGTTTTTTATCTGCCTTTTTTTTAAATATCCAAACATCTTAGTGTAACCACACCTGGTATTTTCTCTTTTGCTCTTTTTTCTTCATTTCTGTACTTTCTGGGGTTGGTAAGTCTGTTTTTTTTTTCATTTAAAGTAACTGCAATAGGACTTTCTGCTTCTTGATTTGTATTAAGAGTTTATAAATGTTGATTAGTAAGAGTTTGTTGATCTTCTACGTCTTGTGTATGTGGTGGTGTTAATACATTAATTAACTTTCCTACAACAACTTCTAACGTGGCCTTGATGCTTTTCCACAGCTCATAAAAAAATTTGTCTTCAATTGCACCATTCCATTCTTGTTCGCATTATATAAATTACTGAATTTTTTCTTTGCCTAAATTCTTTTTCCAATACAAATTTTTAAAATCTGTATTACATGGTTTTGTTACACTGGAAGCCTTTGGTTCAATTATATTAATTTGTGTACAATCCATGGGACTAATCCACACTTCTTAAATCCGTTTTGGATAATTGTATGAGTAACACTAGGTAGTATCTTTGGAAATTTTACTTTTTCAATTTATCTTCCATAATGAGCCATCCTCCACTCTTGCCCTTTTTGCTTCCATACTGATTTTATTGTATGGAAGACAGGCACAAACAGTGGTTGCAACATACGGGATACATCGCAACTAGGTCAATGCCATGTTTGCGACAAAAAGTAGTGAGAGGAAGAGAAATGTGAGAACTGTGCCCTTCCATAAAGAAGATAACTGAAAGGAGAATATTTTGTACTTTAACCCAAGGGAGAAAAATGTTACATATAAATTCAAAACAAAATTCCAGTGTCATGCAACCATTTTCAGAACAACCAATTGCCTATTGTTTAGGAATTGATGGAGTTTGAGGTATTTCACGAAACGATATACCACCATGGGAGGTGTTATGGTACCCGCTGCATTAACTGTTAACAACTCAGTAAAATTTTCTTTTTCGTCACTTCCTGCCGAAATGTATTTGTTTTTGCTACTCTTTCCCAGGTTTTGCATTTTCATACAAATTAAAGACTCTTCTGGGGTCACTCAAAACATCTATCAAATTATGTTGGTCTATAGCTATACTATATTCTTTTACTTCGTTAAACCATTTCTTATTTCTTCTTCACTTACTCTGACCCCTCCTTAATGTTAGGTTTTAACTTGTTCTTACCGAAATTGTAGGATGATACAGGGAAACCAGCTTTAGACATAGCTATTATTCATTGCACTAATATATTTTCCTGTTGCTCAGTAAAACGGTGCAAATAACACTATATCGTAGATCCAGTGGTCAGTGTTGGTACCAATAATGAACATACCATCTCCACTAAAAGGTTCCTATAGCGCTACATTGTTAAAACTAGAGAAAAATGTAACATAGTGAAACGGCAACAGCGTAGTTTCTAATAACATAGTATTATCGACATTTTCTTAAAGAGGAATTTCCTATGTGATCAAAACTAGTTATATCATGCTTTTATGTTTGGCTAATCAAATTTATATGTAATGAATTTAAAAAATAAAGTAGATATAATATATTTAGTCGGTACTTACTTCTAAATTTTTACTTAGTAAACCACTAAAAATTTGTCAAAAACGGTAAACACCTTACTTGCATTTACACAACTTTGCAAATGGCGGATAGACGCGCATGTCGCTAATCTTTTGTTTAAAAGTACTTTTGCTGTGTTGCCACATTTAATATTTCATACTTAATTTTTTGATGTTTTTATAATTACTGTCCACTATAGGTACATACTATGTCCACTTTAGGCGACTTTACGAGTTTGATCGGTTAAATAGAAATTGTCAAAAAATCGATAATTTTTGAACTTTAAAAAATTCTCCTAAACACAAATTTACTTGGATTAGATTGAAAATCTGTGGACTGCCATGGTAAAAAGTTGAAATGACATTGGCTACAATGGAGTAAGAGGCAGAAGTTTACAAGAACTAACAGAGCATGTGTCGATATCGTGGGAATCATTCCAAAATTGTTAAATTTGCGAAAATTTTGTAAACTGTATGAGGAGGCGTTTCGAAGAATGCATTAATAGTAATAGATATCACACAAAATACTAAGCCAACAAAATTTTACGTATATCTACTATCTCATTTTTATATTCTTGATTGTTTGTCGATATTTGAACTTTTCAAACAATCCATTTAACTTAGTATAAATTAAATAAACAATTCAAAGTAAGTGTTAAGAGTTTTATCTGGGAATACAAAAAAAAAATCATAAAAGGTACAATGGTAGATAAGACACCCTTAATCTTTGTATTTAGACTATAACTGTTACGGCGGATCGCGACCCAAAACTGATCATTTTCATAGACCCCAACTGTACAAAATAAAAATCGGAACTTTATTGTATTCCCTTACTTAGTAACTGGAAAATAATACTTTCTATATAGTAATAAAGATAGAAATTTAAAAATTTATTTTGGATTCCTCGCTTCTTAAGCGACAATTTTTACGTATATCTATTATCTCATTTTTATATTCTTGATTGTTTGTCGATATTTGAATTTTTTCAAACAATCCATTTAACTTAGTATAAATTAAATAAACAATTCAAAGTAAGTGTTAAGAGTTTTATCTGGGAATACAAAAAAATCATAAAGGTACAATGGTAGATAAGACACCCTTAATCTTTGTATTTAGACTGTAACTGTTACGACGGATCGCGACCCAAAACTGATCATTTTCATAGACCCCAACTGTACAAAATAAAAATCGGAACTTTATTGTATTCCCTTACTTAGTAACTGGAAAATAATACTTTCTATATAGTAATAAAGATAGAAATTTAAAAATTTATTTTGGATTCCTCGCTTCTTAAGCGACAAATTTTACGTATATCTATTATCTCATTTTTATATTCTTGATTGTTTGTCGATATTTGAATTTTCAAACAATCCATTTAACTTAGTATAAATTAAATAAACAATTCAAAGTAAGTGTTAAGAGTTTTATCTGGGAATACAAAGAAAAATCATAAAAGGTACAATGGTAGATAAGACACCCTTAATCTTTGTATTTAGACTGTAACTGTTACGGCGGATCGCGACCCAAAACTGATCATTTTCATAGACCCCAACTGTACAAAATAAAAATCGGAACTTTATTGTATTCCCTTACTTAGTAACTGGAAAATAATACTTTCTATATAGTAATAAAGATAGAAATTTAAAAATTTATTTTGGATTCCTCGCTTCTTAAGCGACAAATTTTAC
The DNA here is from genome assembly GCA_030710515.1 of Abscondita cerata. NCBI lineage: Eukaryota > Metazoa > Arthropoda > Insecta > Coleoptera > Lampyridae > Abscondita > Abscondita cerata. The sequence continues at coordinate 197,951 of JALBCR010003654.1, read as the reverse complement.
GTATATCTATTATCTCATTTTTATATTCTTGATTGTTTGTCGATATTTGAATTTTTCAAACAATCCATTTAACTTAGTATAAATTAAATAAACAATTCAAAGTAAGTGTTAAGAGTTTTATCTGGGAATACAAAGAAAAATCATAAAAGGTACAATGGTAGATAAGACACCCTTAATCTTTGTATTTAGACTGTAACTGTTACGGCGGATCGCGACCCAAAAATGATCATTTTCATAGACCCCAACTGTACAAAATGGTGTTTAAGGGGTTTGAAGCAATTGTTTAAGAGTTATTCGATTGTTTATTGCCAAAATCAACATTTTTTGAAGTTACATACCTTACGTGGTGTAGTAGCTAAAATTTTGAAACTTCATAACTAATTTTACTATAGCATGAACCAATTGCATTTATCAAATCATGTTCCATTAGTGGTTTTCAATTCTTTTTTTAAACATTTTCAAATATCACTATTTTTCTCAAAATTTTAAATGAAACACCCTGTATCTATCTTATAAAGAAAGATATAAGCTGTTTGTTTGAAAAAAAAACAAGTGGAAACCACAAAATGAACATGATTTGATAAATGCAATTATAGTAAAATTAGTTACAAACTTTCAAACTTTTAGCTATTATACCACTTAAGATATATGTAACTTCAAAAATAATTGATTTTGGCAATAAACAACCGAATAAAGCTTAAACCGTTGGTTCAAACCCCCTAAAACTATAATTTTAATGTGTAAGAAGCGAGAAATTTAAAAGTGAAAAAACATATAGGGTGTTTTATTTAAAATAACGGATTTAATGACACTGCGGAAAATCTTTAAATATAAATTTTCAAATTTCTATCTTTATTAGTTTAAACGTGGGATTCCGATTCCACACTAACGGACCACCCTGTATACAATGCCAATTATACCATGTTGTAATTTCTAAAACTTGAAAGAAAATACGTAAACTATAATAATGTCTTGGCCAATCAATCTCGTTAACACAAATATTTTAAGCGTGAAAATCCGTTACGATTACATTCAATCAATCATAACGTAAAGCTTTCAATTATCCTTTACAACAAAGCACATCTCTCACCACCCCGTATATTTAAATAGAGTTATCACACGTAGGTGGTCCACATTTTAACTCGAGTAACAGTTTATGCTTTATCATGTTTATAGCACATTATTCATTGTACGTAAAGATGACTTTGGCATTAAAGTAATTATTACCTTCATTGTCCGGTGATTACTTTTTTTAAAAACTTTTACAACAGTTGCTTCAATTTTCCGCTTCTACAGTGCACGTAATATAATTATTAAAATTATTTCGAAATTTCTGTAAACTAACAAGTGTTCTTCATCTGTTGTTTAAATAGTTAGAAGATGAAATAGCTAGATAAACATATCACTTGGTGCATTTATGGGTAGTAGTTTGAGCATGTTAATGAAGTAATGTATTTACACAAGTGTAGGAGTTGATACTTTCTCTACATATCTTACGACACGTATTTTACAAGTAATGAGACATCCTGCTCATTATGACAAGTAACTGTACATAGACTTGCACCAGTACTTATCTTTTGATTAGCACTACACCATTCAATTACTATATACACCTACTCGTTGAAACAAAAAAAAATCATTGTTTATCTACATATTCAATTCCGTTAAGTGTTTACATTCGAGTTTAGAATGAATAATCATAAAAGAGTTGTAAATTTAGGATTATAAAATTTTACATTTCAAACGTCTTTTTATTGTTAGATTAACAAGATGTTAATTACAATTTATTTCGTTTCGATTTGTGTTGCCATCCCACGCCTTTAAATTTTTTTTCATTTTCAATACGCTTGATTTATAGAAAAAAAAATTCTTATTCTCTGTTTTCGCGAATACTTTCTTCTGTGTCTGTAGGAACGCACTCGATCATCTTTCCTTAATTGCATCAATACTGGTTGATAATGTAAATTAAAGCACTCCCCACCCTATAATATATAGTAATTTGATGTGCAAATAAAAAAACTGGAATTTTTTCTATTAAATCCGACCGAATCGAATACCAAAGTAGATCGAGAATAATGTAATTTTCTTTACCCTTACAACGTCGTAAGCGTAACACCTGGATGGTATTACATTTGTGTATGTATCCTTTGATCGTTGAATTTCAAAGACTCTCGTAAATGTTCTACATAACAATGACGACTGACGAACATACAATCGTCTGCCTGCTTAAATTCCTTCAATAAAGATTGTTTGCGAAAAATATTTAACTTGTAACATTGAACTTCAAAAGCACACGTGCGCGTAGGCGTCGCGACGTTAAGGGATGATGCCGACCTTGACCCTATACGTATTGCGTGACGTCATCCGGTCGTTAATCGAAGGCAATCACCGTTTCTTAACAACCATCTCCGTTTTTAACGTCACATTTCAAATCCAGAAGGAGTCAACACCTTTTTGTTCGTCAATTTATAACCGTGAACAAAAGTTCTAAAACCACTGTCTCGTGTAAATCAGTAGAAAGACATGGTACCCATCGATGTTCTAACTTTATGGTAACTTAAATCATCAATTATTTATTGAACAGCACGAGTTCCGATATCCCACTGAGTAGATATTTCTCTTATTGCTGCTGATAATGGAATCAAGTTTGACTATTCCGGTCAGCACCCGTAGAACAAGTCGGTCTTTTTATGTAAAGTTTTTAATTAAACTTCACGAAAATTATGTCTTAAACAGAAGAAATATGTAAATAATGTAATCTAAAATTCGGAGAGAAATTTAAATGTTTTTGTGCAAGCCGACACTTATAATTCGGTGTTAGGAATAATCACAGAAAATTCCTGTCACCTCTTTAAGTTTCCATTTATCCATTGAAATGTTTTTGCTGATTTGAGATGAAGTTATGAAAACAACGACAATATGAGTCGACGAAAATTTTACTGAATATAGAAAGTTTTATGATATTCCATCAACTGCCAAAAAAGTTGTAATACAAAATATTGTTGCAATGTAATTCGCTCAATTGAAAAGCTATTTTGTTTAAAAAAATAATAATTAAAGACCAAATAATTAAAATTGTGTCATGCGTCTTACGTTGGCGCGCGGTGAAACGAGCAGATTGCGCCATAATGACGTTTGATATTTTTCCATAATCAGAGCTTTAATTGTGCTCCCAGCAAATACACTCTTCTTTTATGTTTTTACATAAAAATAATTAAATTTAATAAAAACCGAGAAATTATATCGACAGGTCTTAATAGAACATAGCCAAAAATTCCTGCAGCGTATTTTGTGGAGTTCTGATACAACAAAACCTAAACACGGTTACCTATGGAACTCCCTCCGGGCCGTTTCTTGCCATTCGTTGTCTTTATCAAATCGGTATTGACTCCGGCTTCTGTGCTCGAAATATCGCGCATCATAAAAAACGATGTTTGTATCTAGATGACCTGTTAGCGAAAGCTAACGACTTAGATCAAGCGCGCTAGTTATGTTATGATCTTTCAACAACTTTAAGTGAGGGATGCTTTCAGTTTCGAAAGCGGTTCTGCAAGGATCCAGGAGTTCTCTCTCAGGATTCAGATAAAAAATGCATTCAAATGTAGTTAGGAAAGCTTTCACCATACACGATCTCTGGTAAAATATTGCTGCAACAACTTCGGATGGAAAATCCTGTTCCTAACAAAATGGCGTTCTTATTGTACCGAGCTAGACTCTTTTAATGACTTCGAATTTCCACGCCATGCCTTGTGCAAAAGTTATATGGATTTTGAATACGCTTCAATTGTGTTTGTATATGTTTTCTTTCTGTCAATGAGGACCATAGTTTTCCCATGTTTTCAAAATTATCGGTTTAACCATATCTTCCCTCAATTTGTGGTCAGACTCAATTAGCCAGCCATCCCACTTTTCTTAAAACTTTTGTTTGCAATGAGTGGCTGATATACAGCAGTTCTCACTAAGACGCCAGCCGACATGCTGTCTTGGGACTTCACCTTGAATTTCAAATGATTGTGACCTTTGTTGGAATGGGCCGAAATAGTTTAAGGAAGATGCGTTTTTATGGTCAAGTTCTGTCTCCATCACTACCAAACTTCCAGATTTAAAAGAAGAGGCTTAAACCTTAATTGCATTTCGTCTACGTGATTTTCATATTACAGACTTTTTGGCATGCACGTTTAGAAAGGATCGTTCATATTGTTTCCGATTTTACAAAATTGTTTAAGGCCAAAAGAGAAACGTCTCTTCGGTCCGATCCATATTGATGAAATTAGGTCAACCTTATTAAAATTGCTTAAAATGAACCTTTAGCTAATTAACTTAAAACGTTTCAGCGTTCTCAACCACTGGACCGATCATCGTCAATAATCAAGTTTCTAGATGATAAGGACATTATCCGAGTCGGAGGTAAGGCCGAAATTCCTCAATACGATGCTTTGTCTGGAAACCACTCTTTATCCAAACTGATCGTTTCAAGGCAACATTTTAGACTGCTTCACGCAGGTTGTTAGCTTTGCTTCGATATCAATTTCGAATCTTAGGGGATAGGCAGCTTCTCAAGGAAGTTTTTGCTAAGGCGACAGCCCTAATTATAGGCAGTATACCTATGTTTCAAATACAACTTTCTCGTCTTTTCCACATAATGATTATAAAGGCCTGATAATGATTAAAAAAAGGTCGGGGTTGCAAAACAGTGAAACCCTATATCTGTCTATTCATTGTTTTGCTACCAAGGCAATTTATCTAGAATTGGTGACTAGTCTAACCACTGAATCCTTTTTGATGAAGTAGAGGCCAACTTTTGGCGTTTTCCTGATAATAATACCAATTTCGTTCGGGCAAATTCTGAATTGCAAGAATTAGCCACATTTGTTAAACAACAGACTCCTATAGTCAAACCTGTCAGTGTCGATGGCAGCAAGTGCCCCACAAAACTTGCGACTATAAGAACTGTAAATGGTGTTGTACGACGTTCATTCGCCAACATTTGTCCTTTTCCTATATAAGGGGATATGACATGAAAGTGTACGTAGAGCATACCAATAAAGATAGTATCTCTAGCATTAAGCAGCAACAGCTATAGTAGTATTAAGTGCATTTAGTGGTAAGTTGGTTACTTATTTATTTTTTTTAAATTCAAATTCAAAATTCAAAATCGAAAATAATAAATAGGTACTTGGAAATCTTGTTTGATGAACTTGTAATTAATCATCAAGTGCTTGCTGAAGAACAAAAGTTGAGGTTCCAAATGAAGAGTTAGATGGAGTTTCCGGAAACGAAATAGTAAACTCCAGTGTTAACGAAGATAATGAAGAATTTGATGAGATGTATCAAGAATTCCTAGCACACAATACACGTGTTGTAAATTACCTGGCGTGCACAAGCAGAGGATTGGACATTGACGTACACAAACACAACACAATGGAGATTTTAAACGATCAACGACGTCAAAACGTGGTCACAACTGGCTGTCAAATGCTGTCAAGTATTTGTCAAGCTTGAAACTGTCCGAAGGGTTGAAATCACATGGTCTAAAAATCCTGTTTCTTTCCAATCCTATGCGTGCGCATCTATGTTGCCATCACTTTTTTTTCTCAAACAAAATGAAAATCTGTTATCTCTTTCAGACAACTGAAATAGGTCTATTTATGACAGTATGCAAAGAAAGGATGTACCAATCAAAATTCATATTGGTGAGAGCACAGCCTACCGGTAAAAGCGACTGACCATCATTATCATCAAAGGTATCTTCAATCAAAATTTAACATTTACACAACGTAATTGAACAAAAATTTTCACCCTAGATACGGACGCCAGAAACTAATAAGATAAAACCACGTAGCACTTGTCAACGGAAATCACTATTTATAAATGTTGATCTGAACTTACCACGAATTGAATTGGTATCGTCTAGATTTGGTTTTAAAATCGTTGACTCCAATTTTTTCCTAAAGTTTCGCTAACAGGAATGGTCGGCCTCTTTGGAGGTCCTTTCATCTCCGATGTTGGATGTAGACTGATGATTTCTGCTTCGCAGCTTGTATTTATTCTGGTTGAAAGGAAATGATAAAAGGAGGAAACCCAGACCAAAAGTAGGAATCATAAAGACGCTGACAGAACGAGCTCGAAGGATTATTCAGCTGAACTTAAATACTCCAAAACTGCATTTGAGGCTAACGGGTAAATCAGCCGATCCACTACCGCCTACGCATATCTTCCATACCTATCCAAAGTCATAGAATATCAAAAATATCTTTATACTAACCAAGAAGATCCATACACATCCAGAAAACTTCAATCTGGAATCCAAACTTCAAAAACACCCCGCTCCCTTTGAACCAGTATAACTACAAGCTGCAAAGTAAAAATCATCAGTATGCATTCAACATTTGAGATGGATCTCTATTACCAAAACATTAGGAAGAAATTCCAACCAACTAGACGACATTAGTTCACCAACAGGTGAAAGCCTAAACAAATGTACCACATATACTGCTAAGATGACAAATTTAAAGCGAAATGAACTTTCGAAGATAGACTGCTCTATTAAATGCAGAAGTGTTATAAAATCTGTAGACATTAGACCACTTACAACTGTTTTAGATGAAGATGATATTGCCTAAAGGTCATATACTACCAATAATAATAATTATATGCGTGTTAATGCGAATTAATAACTATGAGTGACACGAGTAGTACAGATAATTTCAGAGGCACTAAAGTAATTAGCACTTAAGACGGAGAACGATCTTAAGACTGCATTGAGGTTACTCAATTTTATTTTAAGTGATATCAACCATTATTAGGAGTTTTACAATGAAGTGCTGAATCGTCCGTTGCATTTTTGCAACAAAAATATCCATTTTAGCGAATTTACACTCTAGAAATTGAACTTACCATGTTAAAATTCGTAACAGGACATGTCGCCGTTTCCATTTCATCGTATGCCGTCCATGACGTATCACATTTGGTCGACTTTTGCATCTCGTACAACATTTGTTGATTTACCTATGTTTTTAACCAAATTCTCAACATTTTTCCTCTGATCGGGGGTCAGTGGCATAGGTTGCGGGGTTACCATTATCACATTCTTTTTTACATTATGGTTATAAGCAAGTGATAATCGGTGTCTCATGGTTTATCAAATTGTAATAATTTGTAGAAATCTGTACGTAAGATGCCAGCCGTGAACTCTTCAACATCGCGAAAAAAGCTAAACTTATTTATAATGTAATGGTCGAATTCCTGGCAACTGAATTACACGATAGCCAGCAATAATTTCATCTACATACACGTGTTTCGCCTTATTGATGCTCATCAGTATAGGGTAGCAAGTCTACAAAATTCAGTGAGAATAGCTATAGAACTTCAATGCATCATGCGGCTGCATCATAAGCAAGTGATAGTCGGTGTCGCCACTTTATGGACATTGCCGTGTGTTTTATTATGATTATTCCTATAGTCACAAAATAATAATAATCATTCATAATTAATAACAACATTGGTAAATATATATCAGAAAAGAAGTTCTTATCTACCTAATGAGTAAGTTAATAATACATCGAACAAAGGCCAACAAATTAATTAATCAAAAAAACTAATAAATAAACTATTTACAACTTTTATTTACAAATTAACGTAATGAATATCTGCAGACGATCGACGACGACGAATCACAATGCATACACATTTTAAAAAATACCAACAAAATAATAATAATAATTATTAGAGTTTTTGACAAATTCAACTAAGCATTTAAATTAAAAGATAATCTGAAACATGATACTTTCAGATGTAACTAGTATATTAAAATATAAGTAGGTACATTCAAGCAAGAATTTGAAATTGAGGAACAAATGAGTGCTTGAAAGGTCATCATCATCACACCATTCTGTCAATAAAAAAGTAAAATTTTGAAATTGAAGGACATTGACATATTTCTTACAGAAGGTTACTTATCTTTATTTTTTACGTAAATATTACAGTTGACGAAGATCAACACACTAAACTTCGTAGAATAGACGCAAAATAGAAACATATATTTTTTTAAAACAATCGATGCAGTTTATTGCGTATTCCCTGCAGTAGCTTAAAATATTATATTCCTACACTTTACGTCAAACAAGGTAGTATATAAATATTTTCACAGGGGTCAAACGGTTTTAAAAAGGTTCTGAGAAAATCTTTTGAGGAACTCGTATAATTTTAATAATTAAACGATTAGTAATTTAGATATAAGAAGAATTCAATTAAATTTTTCAACGTGATAATATATTCAAATTAGTTTTTGTTGTTGATTTCATTGACCCAATAGATTTAGGTAATCTAGGTGGAGGCGCTTAGGATTAAATGCTGTTTAAAAATAACGTGCACGAAAAAATGTAGGCGTTATTGTTTCTGTTGTAGGAGAGTGGGGGTTGAGGATTTTTTTGTTTGCCAAACTAGTTTTAAATATCGTGTTGATTTAGATATAAAATATTTTTGAAGTAGCAGACTCACGCAATTTGCGTGTTACATTATTTTCTTACAAAGTGGTAGACGATAAAACAGCTGATGGGATTTTTCATTTGGTCAGTCTGGTCGGCTTCTATTTTGAGATGTCTACACTAAATTTACACGAGAATGCTTGAATTTAAGAAACGGCCAGGTGTTGTGACATGTTATGTAAAACATTTGCGTCAGTTCGGTTTACTCTCATGTTCTAGTAATAATCTCCAAGTTAAATTGTCACATTTATCAAATAATAACGTGTATTGTGATTCTGTAAATTAGTTGGCAAGAGTAGTTGTGTGCGTAATCTACATATGTATTTATTGCAGTTGATTTGGAAATAGTTAGGACCTAAGTTGTTGATGAAACGTTTTAAATTAATGGACGACATAAATTTTCGGGAAAAAAATTTATAAATTTATTTGTCTATTAATGTACTAATAAATTATCGAACGTTTATTTTCTAATTCATTTAAAGAGAGTAGGTACTTTTTTTATAAACTATTAATTTGCTTAATGCCACGTTAAAGTTTTGACGCTACCTCGACCAAAACTATTTACATTAACAAAGTAGATTTCTATGTTATTTCCTAATGGATTTGCTGCACTTTAAAATGCAATTTCAACAGGTGTGGTATTCGTACTCTATACGTTTTCATTTCTTTTATCTGATCGGGCACGTACTATAGATACTATTTAAAAACGATAATATTACGAATTTAACACTCGGCGCTTATTATCAATTTGTTTAGGTGACATCAATAAAATCCCACAATATACGAATGGCTACGGTAAAATGCGATAGTGTCAAGAATTTAAAGGTTATCTTCTATGCACTATACGTTAATAAATTTAGTTAAATTTTGACGTCAGCAATAAATCCTATTTACAAATGCGATATGTGTTCTTTTAAGGTTATATCATTAAGAAAACAACAATGAGTGTGTATATGTAAGAAATTTTTCAAAATGTTGTCATCGTCTGATAATAAATCTTAGTCTTTTGTTGGTAACAATGTAAAAAAACTATTATTAAAAATATGCTACATAAAATAATCAATCTCACGAATTACTCAAAACCTCTGTCTTCATTCGATATGAATAACACCTACTCGGAGTTGATTTATTTCTTGGTGTTGCAAAAATTTTCGAAATTTTGTGTGCATACCTAATTTAAGCACATAATCATCGAACAAACAATCCTTGAAATACTTGATATTAAAATTAATTTGTCCAATATCATTAAACGCTTGTACCAGTAAGTTTCTAGTTTACTAGAGAAAAAGCTGCACATTTATGATTTCACAGAAATTATACAGGGTTGGGATAAAGTATAGAACCAAGTAGATATCTTTAATGAAAACAGAGGATATCTTTGAATTTTAAAGGGAAATGCAATATTTTAAAATTTAAATGGAACACCTGTATATTTGTTACAGGTTTGTTGTTTAGGTATTAAATAAAAAAAAACGCTGAAAAACCTACCCGTAGCTCCGTGTCGTAGAGTGGGTCGCAAGAAGTTGAAGACTTCTAAAGCGACAGCGGGCGCCACCTACATGATACTAGTAATTATCCTTAAGCAGTAGGATTTAAGAAAAGTACAACAAACAAATTGTAGAAGAATGACTGGATTAAAGATTTTATTCTGACGAGATTCGCCAAACTAAGGCGAAACACCAACAATTTAAAAAATATTAAGAAGCACAACACATTCACCCTCAATCATAGTCTGATAACATAAAATTTAAATTGAGAATTAGACGCCAAGAGTTTATTTAAGCGTCAGACACAAAAGCTAAATGACCGCACGTAGCGACACACGATATACTAATAAGTTATTGTACTTTAGAAATAGAACGCCCTAACAAAGCAGACTGACTTCGTGTCATGCATACACCAAATATTTAAATTAGTTCTACAAATAAAAACAAATGATTCGACGTTACTAGAACGCCCTTGAGTTCACAAATGGTAAACCCAGTGTTTATTTGGTATCTTAAAATGTAAATCGTAATTTAAATAAACGGTGAATTTACCGAACAATTAATAAAGACAAATACTTAAAGCTAAACTTATCTCACGTAAATCGGTGACAGCTTCACAAGAACGGTTACATATCATTAGACTGGACTAATAATCTGTGTGATATCGGGCAGCCTCCCTAAAGCGGTTATCTAGGTATTGGTGACGAAGAACGCACCGGGTCAATACGGCATACATGACAATCAAATTTTAATTTAATTACCAACGTTGACGATAACGTTCACAAAGCATACATAATTCGGTAGTAGGCAAATATCTCAAATCTTCGAGGGAGGAATTCTGTAGTAGAAAGTTATTTCAAATCTTCCAGGGAGAAACTCTGAAAATTTCCAAAATGGCGATATAGTCACATGTTGATCACTGATAACACTTTACTTACGGCGTTTACCAAACATTGATGGATTAAACGAGTTCTCCAAAATATTTTACAGAAACTCACATGGACATACCTAATAACAATATTTTAGCGGATTAATTAGACTAATTACTAAGTCAGCTCTTCACACACCCGTTTGCACCCGCTAATCTTTACAACAAAAATGAAAACTTTAGCTATGTACGCGTAGGAATTTCAACAAGGACGCTTTAAGTACCTTTCGTCGCCTGTTGCCAGGGGCTAATAGGACCGTAACCAACAGAAAATCCGAAAAATAGTCCGAAAAGAATTACGCTAATAAAAATTACTGTCACAAGGTTATTACTTCAAATCAGTACATACTAGGTTTACTAGAAATAATTTGTAAGAACGAGAAATAACTCACTTTCAGTTGTAAAATAAGTAAATTTATTTACTTTAGACTAATGAAGATAATAATTTAAACAAAATTATTTCAAAATGCTCGTCGTTTACCTCCTGACAATACGACACGTATTAGTCCACATTCATCAATAATTTTAAAGTAAATAATTACACTTTTCGGGAAAATTTCTGCTAGTAAATTCTTGAATAGCGATACCAAGGCCTACTACCATGACATGTTGTTTTTATTCCTTATTTATCTTGATAGAACATAAATATGTTATACATGGTTGAAAAGTATTTTTTATTTCAAAAATGTAAAAATTCAATATGGCGCCTATAAGAAAAGTCGAAACGTCTTCAATTCTATTATTCAGAAAAAAAGAATGGTGTGTGCAAGGCGTTTGGGGTCGTGTGTCGCCTTGCTTAAAACCGGTCTAAAAAATATGGTTGCCGCCCATTACATCACACAACACTGTAACTAAAATCGAAAATTTTTAGTATTTTACAAATACTTAGAGAATCATGAAACTTCTAGCAAATGTTTTTGGGATTCTGAAGTGTTTCCAATAACTCAATGTAAATTTTATGCTCGTCAGGACAACCTGTGTAGCCTAAGTAAAAAACATACATCGTGTAATTAATGGAATATATCCAGTAAAATACCAGATAAACAAGTACACCACTGACAAAACAAATTCAAAAATGAATACTAATTTTTCTTCAAGCTACATAAAAACGACATATTATTGAACTACTGATAGTTGCTAAAACAACTTTTTACAGTTAATTTGTTTTCACAATTATTTAGGTTGGTACCTCGGTAAACGTGACAGTAAAGTACGAACCTGATTTGTCGAAAATAACTAACAATAAACGCTTTAAGAAAAAATAGTATATTTTACTTGTAGTTAAAAATGTAATTATTGAGCTTAAAAGTTTGCTGCCAGTGATAGCTCCGTCCTTGCACCTCTACTTCTATTATGGCGACTTAAAAATAAAGGAGCACGGTACATGTGTATTTCATACGTATATTTAGTCAGAATGTTTAGTAAAGTCGTAAAAAGTCTAATTTATACTGCCATGTCAAATTTTAGTTTTGCGCAGGAAAATTAATCAATGGGTTATGAAAGCTTTACAATTTTTGATGTATGCGTTCATCCATATTATAAAAAAAAAACGTACGTCAATTTTCTTTAGAGTTTTTTCTTCGTGTGTGTTTTGTTGGGGTTTTTGGTGCAAATATAAAATATGGAAGGTGATCAGTACCTTACAGTACTCCATGGTCAACAAGAAAAACATGTTGTTCCTGAGAATCACCACTTTGGTTTCCGCACCTGGTCATCAAGACGCTCCCGGATAATTAGGAATAAATGTACAAAACAATTTCACAAAACACAATCACATACAAATGTGAATACTAGGGTGGGTAAGAGTTGGCATGTTTAGGTTTTAGTGGTTTTCCTAAACCTTGAAGTAAATGCTTTGCCAAGACGAACCAAACCACACTGTACAGGTTTATACTGATCTTCTGTGGCACCATACATAACACTTACATCACAATACAATATTTAAATTGTACCATACGATTAAATAAAATCCATATTATATAAAATCACGTTATCATCACTTCTCTAAGTAGTCTATCACTCCAATTAACCTTTTCCTATTTTGACAGGGATGGGGGGGATTTAAGGTAGATGCGGAATTAAATTTATCCTGATGTTACGTAACACCAGGGTTAAATTTCGTTGGCAAATACATAAATTCTTATTTACCGTTTCTCATTTGCTTTTCTGCAATTTAAAAAAAATATATTTGACTGCAATACGGTGTAAAATTCTTGCTGAATCTGTGTATAGCAATTCTGAGTTGGGTAGCAATTAATTTTGTAATCTATAGTTCGTTAATGTATAAAGAAAATTATTAATGTTTTCAGTACTGAATTGTGCTGGGCCTGTGATTGAATACACCACTAATAGATATTAGCGCTTGTAAAACGCTTAACATCAAGAATGTTTGTTATGTACCTACAATTGTTGAACATTTTTGTGTTATTCGTGGAAATTGTAAAATAAGTGACCGTTAAGAAGTGGACGTTTGAATCCAACCTGACAGCATAATACAGATACTACATTGAGGAGGTCAAGCGTTCAACGGCCGGCAATCTGTGATTTCTCAGAGAGTATTTAGGAAAGTGAAAAATTTCAATCCCCTCACAAAAGAAACATTATCGAATCTATAAAATCCCTAATCTATTTTCGAAATTAAATCGGGTCAATTACTGACGCAGTTTATGTAGTTGAAAACGCGTCACTGGATTCTTATTATTGCTCTTTTATTTATGTTCGGAAATTTATATTGTGATTGGTTTTACATAGAGAGACATTTGGACAAATGCCATTCGTATAGTACGTCCTACATTTATAATGTACGATTACGAAGGTGATGGCACGTTCCAATAATTTATAATTAATAAGAGATAAAATTATTTTATTACTTACGCAAGTAGGTTTTAATATAGCTTCCTCTTAAGCTGCTTAAAATGGATATTGTATATCGAAAGAAGAATTTTGTTTTTCTTTTAAACTTTCCCGTTTTTATCAATAATGGAGTTTTTATTTATTAATCTGAAGTTAGATGAAAATTGAAAAGCGTATATTTTTATTTTTTGTATAAAATTATTATTCTTGAAACCTATAATATTTTGTACAGTTTTTTTACAGTTACGTCTATAGCAAAATTTTGATTTTCATTCGATGGTAATATTTTTTTGATCATCGTTATGAACAACAAAGAAAAATGAAACATTTCTTGTAGAAAGAATTAGAGTATAACAAGACACGTTTATGATTACAGTTTGTGTTACTGCGTTCTTCAGGTAATCATCTGTAACCGCTTCGAAATAAACAAAAAAAATGTAATAAAAGAGAACAAGAATAATTGTATACACAATAAAACGAATAATTAATTACAACAAACTATTCTGGATAATTCAATAAACTGCTAGGTATGACAATTAATTCTAGGGGTTACTAATTAATTTCCATCCTACACGAGAAGACAATTTTTCAAGCTAATACCGAAAAAGAAAAACGTGTATAATTTAAGCTTTGGTGGGACGTCCGTTAACCACCGGCGTCAACCCTCATTTAAAGTGAAACCACCGGCAATTACAACCTTGACCATATATAACACGTGCCGGCATGCGCGACCTTGACCCTGGCAATCAGACCTCGACAGATCGATGCAGCTCCCTTTATTTCTTCCGCACATTTCTTTTTTCCCTTTTTTTGCAAAAGATAAAAGGATCGGTTTTAATAATTAATTTGCCTCTTATTTATGTTCGGGACAAATTTATTGTGTGTGCACATCGATTAGTTCAGTCATCGCGAAAATAAATTTACAGTTTGTTCCCAAAAAATTTACATCAATGTCTGTGTTTGTTTAACAAATACTAATAATTCAGACACAGATGTGCGACGAAAAATGAACCATGAGATCAATGTATTTTTTTTTAAGTTTTCTGATATCAGTATCACTTATAAAGTAACATCACAATTTGGATATTTTTTAACAAAGTAGTCAGGTGATTCGAAGTTTAGGTTAGAATTCAAGGTATAAGGGATTTCAATGCTTTTACCAAAATGGCGTCTGTGGGGCAAACAAACCTTTGTTTTCATTCGCATGCGTGTAATTTCTGTTGATTTTTTTATACTTTTAGTGGTTGTTTTAACTAAATTAGTTATCGGATCTGTGAAAGAGTATTTTAACCCAATTTATGTTTAAAATTACAGATAACAGGGATTCTAAAACACTGTCACGATTTCCTCTACTGCCACAGTTCACTACACAACCAAATGCTGGCATTATGGTACATCACTAATCAATTAAACTTATAAACTATATTAAAATCCTATAACTCAATAATAAAATAGATCTAATTATACGTAAGTTTGCCCTACAGTAGCCATTTTTAAAGGTATTTGACAGCTATTTGACAGCGCATTGAAATGCCTTACACAAGAAAACTTTAATTTATGTCAATTTTTAGGTTATTTTTTTATCACGCCACCATGCGGTATTTTGCTGTACTTAGTGTATACACTGT
This sequence comes from Abscondita cerata, assembly GCA_030710515.1. Lineage (NCBI taxonomy): Eukaryota > Metazoa > Arthropoda > Insecta > Coleoptera > Lampyridae > Abscondita > Abscondita cerata. The sequence goes on along the minus strand of JALBCR010003654.1, from coordinate 182,569 downwards.
AAAAACAATTAAATCAATTCAATTCCATGGCCTGCCCAGACAAGTTTTTAATTTGAACACTAGATAGCAATAAAGCAATACATCTATAGGATTCATTTACTAGCAGAACAGGAGACGCAATCGTAATGAATAAAATAGCACCAAACATTTGTTAAGGGTGCGGGTGCGCGCACTCTCAGTAGTTGTCAGAGGTTTAATACCTTGGGGAAATAAAACACAGTGCTACTACTACCGATGTTAACACTTCGTAATATAGTTTTATTCTATCATAGTTACAATAATCCTTGCACCAAGATTTCCAAAATAGCACGAATTCAACCGAGTACATGATCACTTGACAGCTGTTTCGTCCTTTTGGGAGTCTTCAGGAGTGAGAGAACTCGAGTGTAAGTTCACTATTGTACAAATGTGCGCTGTCGACTATATTCCCTACAGGAGGACATTGTATACGACAAAGTTGTAATGCGAATGCATTTTCGGATGTGTTAACAGATGTTGCAACACTTATTGTTCGGAATTACTTAATATTTAAATAAAGAAAATATAATCATGAATAGTAATAATAATTTTTCTTTTCTTTAATATTTTCTATTTTTATTTTAATTTCTTGGTTACTGTTTTTATTTCTTCATTTCAGTATTGCTGTTCTTTAACATTTTTTAGATGTTTATTCTTTTTGCGCATATGACCAAACTATCTTAGACGTGATCTTTCGATAATATCTAAGATTCCTTCTATTTCTCATTTCCCTTGTTTCAGAATTCTGAGTATTTTCTTTGTAACTTTGATTTCTGTTGTGTTTTATATGGATTTTACTCTTCATTGTGTTTGTTAGTTACCAACTCCCGCTGGCATGTACGTCTAAGTGCACATTGCTTTAGAAATTCTACATTATTTTTGTTTTTTCTTTTTTTGTTACACTATTCGTTCTTTCACTTTCATTTTTCTTCTTTGTTAATGTTTAGATAGTTAAGTATTTATTCTTCTTCTTCTTCTTCTTCTTCTATGTGATGTTCGTACATTTTATGATTTCTTTACTTTTTACCATTTTACTATTAGTGTTATTTCTCTTCATGCTTACGTTTTATTGTAGGTTTGTTATTATAACTATCTACCTTTTTTTAGGTAGATAAAATGCCTTATCCGTCTCTGTCCGTTTTTCTCATTTTTTCGCAATTTTTGTGTCTTATTACCTTAATAATTTCTTTTATGCTTTTAATGATTCGGTATATATTCTATTATAGATTTCTCTTTTCTTTCTGTTACTTCCCTTGTACGTGTATCTTCTAATGTTTGTTCCTGAACATTTTCTTTTGATCTTCTATTACGTTTATTACTCTGCCGCCCGTGTTTTTGTATTATTTCATTCCAAAAATTTTCACTCTCATTGTTACAGTCGTTTTATTGAGTGAGTGTGTATGTGTTCTTTTCTATATCCATTCTTTTCGTTTGCCTTTTCTTTTATTTGTTCTTGTGCAGACCCATTTCCATGTTCAAGTTTATTGTTTGTTTTAATATCTTACTGTAGTAGTTTTCTATATTTTTCTTCTGTTACTCTCTACATCATCTCTCTAACTGCATTCAGGCGTTATCCACTCTAGTATTTTTTTTGCTCATATGTTATCTGACACGGTACGCCTTATTTCGACAAGGTCACCTCGATGCGAGCTCATGTCGCGCGAGCCCATCTCAACGTAACACTATATTTGCGCTCATGGGTGTTACGAATGGTTTTTGGTATTTTTCGTTTGTTTGTATATTGGAGACAACTGCAAACAATGCATGTGATTGATATATGATTTACATCAAAATCATTTTTTGCAAATGTTAGGAAAATTAATTGAATAAATAACAGCTATATAGTCTGGTAAAATTTAGTGTATCTGTTATTTACGAATAAAAAAAACCGCAAAAAAAAGCCGGGAAATCCAATACCGGAAAAAAACCCGATGCCTATAAAAATGTATATCACGACAAGCTTTGAATTTAACAGAATATTGCTGTATAATCAATAATAATAAATAAGCTCGCATCAATGTGAGTCTGCGTTGAGATGATCTCGCGTCGAGATGATTTTGCGTCAAAGCGGCGATGTCGAGATGGCGGCGTCAAAGTGGCCGCTTCAAAATGAGCTACTTCGTATCTGACATACGTTATCATGTTAATAGTGTTTTTTATTTCGTTACCTATTACTTATAGCTTAATTCAAGCGATATTGTTGTTATGGCAGTGTTGAACTGTTGTACTGATTGTCCCTTTATAATATGTTGAAGTGATGTATCTATTTTACACTATTGAGAGTTTTTTTTTTCATTTTACATGTACAGTTCTTATAATTCTGATAAATACACACAATTAATATTACACGTTATAATTTATATCAACTCGCATTCAATGACAACTTATAACTGATCTCCACAACTACATGACTATGCTTCTGTATTTGTAGAATAATGTTGTACAAGATATGCGAATATTCATGAGGACAAAAGTTCTGGTCCTTCTGGAATCTTTGATCAACTTATTTATTCTCGTAACTCCAGTGGCGTAATATTACGTTCAATTCAATTTCTAAACTTTATTCAAATTTCAAAAAAATTTGTAAGAAATATGTTTTTTTATAATTCTTCATAAAATTCAGGTGTTTCGATACTGGTTACATAAATAGTTATTTTTGGATACTTTGAGATTCAGCTTATAAGAATACGTCACACACATATACATATAACTGTTTAGTTGTGTTGGTTTTGGCGTATCACAAATAGCTAGAGATAGGGTTGCCTGAAAAATTAAACGGGAGGACTACATACATTCAGCAATGTTTAAGTATTTGAAAAATAAGAAGAGAAGAAGTATCATATAACAATAATACTAAATCATTGTTCTATGTCGTTTTTTGCTGTTTTCATTTACAGTTTGAATGAAATATTTAAAAACAAGATTTATTTCTCCTTTCGATTAATAATATTAGTACTTAACCCGTATGATGAGGATTTTTTAAATTCCAGATATAATTACTTCACAATGTTATGAGTTTTGTTTATGAATCACCAGAGATTGAGTTTCTGTCGAGACTAACTCGTAGAACTGTCCACATTGCGTTGCAATGAATAAACATTCATTTAGGACTATAGAATACAATACAAATATTTTTTTTCTCATGCAAAATTTTCACCGAGAATCACTTGACAGCTGTTCCGTCCTTTTAGCAGTCTTCAGGAGTGAGATAACTTGAGTGTAAGTTCACTATTGTACAAATGTGCGCTGTCGACTACATTACCTACAGGAGGGCGCATCATATAGGTACGACAAAGTTTTCTTCTCGTGCAAAATCTCATACCACGATATTAATTTTTTAATTCCTTGTTTCGTTAGAGTGTCCGTTTTCCAAAATTCGTAACCCTTTTTCAGTCGAGTCTTTTGTTTGTGCAATCGTAGCTTGATCTTTTAATTGAACTGGGTCTAAAGAATCAAGTTCTTCAATATTGTGTACTTGATCACGCATTTCTACAAGATCATCGGTTGTGTGCATCCAGCAGTTTTTATACGTCATCACTATCAACTTCTAAATCTATTTGTCTGGGAAGTTCGACAACTTTCTCAATCGCCCAATTTTACTAACCCCGCCGAAATCCCGGTAAAAATAAATTGACAGAAAACATTCAATTCCAGGACCGGTATCTAAAAAAATATCGCTTTCAAAAATCCTTAACAGAGAGTTCGTTTTTTTACTCATTGTTTCATGAAGACAATCAAAAAACCATCTCGTTTAATATTTGGCGTGTTGATGACTCCTTGATCTATTGATTAAAGCAAGCTGATGGAAAAAATACGTCTTTCAGTTAAAGTAGGGTGGCCTGACGGGTTGTCGATTAATTAATTAATTAATTTAACGGAACTCTTTAAAATTGATTACAACGTTCAATTTCAAGTATGAAGTGTTAACCAATCCAATACTCAAACAGGGAAACCTGTCACTCAAGCTTTAATTTTTTGTTGCTCTTGGATTGCTAGAGCGATATACGAAGAGAACATTTAAATTACAATAACCAGTTACTTTTGCGCCAACCATCACTGTCCATAAAAATCTGAAATGTTTTATCTTCCCGCTGCCCGCGCAATGAAAGCTCTTTTGGGCATCTTCTTTCAGAACAGGTCAGTTTCATCCACGTTGAATATGGTGACTGGTACTAAGTTGCTTTGGATAGAGAGGGGCAGACTCTTGGTCGCACTTCTATATTTTGATCAACAGGACATTTTTTTACAATAACACTTGATTATCACACCGTACTTTTAACTTTGTTTCTATCTCTGTAATAAGACCATGATCAGCAACTCAGTTTCCTGGGTAATTCAGTGTAGTAGATCTTGAACGACGTGAAAGGTGAAGCGAGCGAAATTTGCAAAGAGTCCAGCGAAAATATTATTAGAGTTCTTTAGAGCAACTCATCGAAAGGTATCAGATGCATTCAGAACTGTTACGAACATCAACATTTTTTTTAAATCACGAACTCTAATACTACTAATTAACAGAAATCAATTTTATGAGTTACTCTGAAGTATTCAAACTTGAAGTTGGGTGTGAAGTTACCAGCCCAATTTTTAATTGTAAATTTTGGTTCATTCTTCATTTGAGTGGTTTGACTTCTGCTGTTATAGACGTACGCATTCAGTTTCCTTATTTATGATCAACACAAATACGAGTAAAGCGAAAAAATGTATAGATGCGCAAATCTGGCTAACATATTTCATAATGGTTTTATTGTAGCATCGATTACTAAAATTCTAATCTTGATTTATTGATAGTTTCCTACCGACCTTGTAAAGGTCAGCAAAATATTATTACTTTATGACTTACAAGAATGCGGTCCTAAAAAACGCAGTGTTTGTTTGACCAAATTTAAAAAATTGGTCGAACGATAATAAATAATTAATTGTAAATAGAACATTAAAACACGTATAATTTTTTGTTGCTTCAGAAAGTGGTGTTTACAATCGCTTTTTTTTAAGAGTTAAAAGCGGAATGCCTGTTCGACTGGTATGCAAATACGTTCAAAGAAATATTTGTCGGCGAGGGAGTTAATGCTGCTAATGAGAAATGACTAAGATATATTGTGTAACGTTTTTTTTCTTCTTTGGTGCGTGGGAGAAGTTCCCATCTCCGGTGTTCAACACATAACTTACTCGTAGACAGGACAATAAATTTGTCTCTAGGCAGTTACAAGTAGATGGTGAAGAGCAGCCTTTGTCGCCTTTCCCAAAAATGAACCGCACGTTGTTAAGACAGTAGACGCCCACAAAAAATACCCGGTGCAAAAACGAACAGGTAGAGATGTGGAATGTGACTCTACTTGATAACATGAACGATGATGGTGAGTTGAATGTTTCTTCGCATACATGGACTGATGGCTGTCGGTTTAGAGTTATGATGCGTTATCCATCCGCCTACTGGTTGGAATATTTGCTGACCACGATACAAGAAATTCAACTTTTTGTTATAATCGGTGTGCTCGAATCATTTCATTATCGAATTGTAACTCGACAATAAATTTAACATCTTCGACCCGCTATCGTGATTGCGCTAATTAAGAATCTTAGTAAAAGTTTTTAGATGCCGAAAATTGATTAATAAACTAATCAAAGACCGTGATACAATAACAGGTGCAGCAGCTCTTCTATTAAGCAACTCTTTACGGTAGCACCCGCGGTTGCTTTTATTTGTACGGTTATAATTATGTAGCAACGGCGCAGGTATTCCGTAGGTCGTTGTCTGACACAATGAATTAGTTACTTATCTGTAGGTAGGTGGAAATCATTTTTTTTTCTCTTCAGAAACCACGCGATAATATGAAATAGATTATATCGACTTCTCAAATATTTAGAACAAATTGGCTAATCGAATGAGAGAAAGTTTTTTTTTTTCGCAACGTTTTTCTTCTACACCTACAACATCGATTGCAGTTTCAAGGTTAGAAATTGTTGTGCTTGGAAGACTTTGAAGGTAATGTTAAGACGTTTACAACAGTTGCAAAAATATAGTCAGGAATAGTAATGATGTTGAGGTGGTAACAAAAAAAGTAATGAGCAGGAAGTTAATGTATTTTTTTGCGAGTATGTAATTATCGCTATCTTAAATAATAACAACAGCATTTGTTAAAAGAAAAATTAGGTTTTTTTTTGTTTGAGGACGTTTCAATTACAATGGTGATTTGGGTTAAAATGACCTTCGATGCGAATATTTTGATTAATGTGTCGTGAGAGTCTACTACTTTTAGTGGGTGGATTATACTGTACCGCAATTTTTTTTCGTCCATGTTTAAATTTTCGTGCAAAATTATGTAATCCGTTAAAATATGCAAATTATGACTTAGACAAACACGTTAGGATACACGTTCTTGAGGGTGTGCCACGATGAGCCTTATTGTCAGTGTGTGTGTTCAATCAAAATATTGTCAGAAATTTAGTACCTACTTCTGGTTATACACAATTAGACGATTACAATTTATACATAAATTTATGACTGTATCCGTTCTCTGCACCACGGTAGCCGGTTACGTCGATGCTAATTAGTAAGGGTAACACCGGCGAGGACAGTCCAAAACTTCTTATAAGCGATAAACGGTGCCCATTCCATGTTTTGTGAACCATTGGTCCACAATCGTTTCGCCGAAGTGAAACGGTCTTTACTGCCACCCTTTGCTCTTCGTGTTCGGTCTTCTTTGAAGCATGCTCTATAAGTACGCACTACAGTACTCAGACTCCTTTTTGTCGTAGTGGCAATTTCTGTGAAGGATATACTGGCCTCCCTCAAACCCACAATTCACCCCTATCAAACTCACTAAGTTTATGAAATTTGCGGGCCTTCTCACTCAGGTATTGTTAAACAATCTACTGTAACCAAGCAATTATCGACAGCAGCTAAAAAGACCATGGCCGCCTAATGTGATAAATTAAGAAATTGTAACACAAAAACCAACTTGGTTTATTACTGGGTGTTCTTATTTCTATGTCACCGTGTATGTAATTTGTATTTATATGCAGTCCAGTGCGTTTCTCTGTTACATTTGTCCAGTACAACGTTTAGGAAGCGGTGGGCTGGTTATATGTAACTGGAAATTTCCTAGTAACAACAGGAGACCTCATGAATACCAAAAAATGGGGAATAATCATCAAAGCTTCTTTTCTAAAATCAAGAAACATTAAAATATATACTCAGTTAATGCAGAAACTGAGAGTGCAGTTCAAAATATCTATTCCACAAGTTATTGGAGCCACTGATTGCACTTTAATGGAAATAAATTCTGTTGGTGCAGAATTATACAGGCCTCGGGATATTAGAGAAAAAGTTCTCCGAGTTTAAAAAGTGCTGCTAAAATGTAAAAACTGTTTTAAATATGTCAGGTAAGTAAGTAAACAGTCACAGAACAGTAACCGAATAATAAAACCGTGAAAATGATGTTTCACCTACAAAAAAACAGACGAAAACTCATTTTGCGGCTCTAAAATGCAACTTTCCGATACAAACTACAGAAGACACAACCTGAAAACTTGAGATTAGAGATTAACAGAAAGCTCATTGTGTCCAACCGAAATGCAAGTTCTGTCCCTAAAACAATTCGCTGCTCAGTAGCCCAGAAGTTTACTTACCTTACATATTTATAGCAGTATTCCCATTTCAGCATCACATTAGACGTAAAAGTGCATCATTGAAAACTCGGAAAACTTTTCCTTTTGAGAAAGCGAAAAAAGCGCGGGAAACGCGATTTTGAAAAAATGAAGTAGTTTTTGGTCCATATCTCTAAAAGTCAGTTGTTTTTTTGGTATAATGGGTTGCAAGAGAAATTTTTTTTAAATTTTCCCTTTGGCGATGGCATAACAAAAAATATTGGTCTAATTAATTTACTGGAAAGGACCAAAAATTTCGGTCATCAAAAACTGAACAGAATGGGCGTCTTTCAGAGACTCATGGACAATTGAAAAGGGGGTCCATTTGTTGCTCAAAACCAATTTTCGAGCTTCTCTCTCTATTCAGCTTTTTTCGTCCATGCCTCCTCAATCTCTCTCCATTTGTTCAATTCAATTGGTATGGAGATATTTTTTGAGGGTAAATGGCCGTAACTCGTCACGCTGGCCAGACGGGTTGACAAGTACGTAAGGATATGTTTAGATTGTTTGTTTTTGGTGAGGACATTAGGATTCACTGAAAAGGAGATTGTAAGAGATACTCGCGTGGGCAGGATCGCGTCCCTGATCTGATCTGCCCTATGTTGGGATGTACCCGTTAATAGTATAAGCATCTCGAAAAATATAGAATTTTAGAGTTAGGTGGAAATTGTAGCGCGCAGAATCCCCGCAAAACGATAATTCTGGATCGCTTGTACGAGCATAACCCTTTACGTGATTATGGAGTGGAAGTCCGAGGGGGTCGGATTCTCGAAAACTCAGATGTATATTTAAACTTTGTGGTTTTTTCCGTTTGCTCTATTATTTCCCACTTGATCCCTTTTTCGGACAATTTCCCCGGACTATAACGGCCTATTGTAGAGGTAGAACTTAAGCTACAGGTTAGATAAATTGATCTTAAGCTCTAAGACAAAAATGTGTTTCTTGTTTCGCTTTTGGCTACATCTTAGCTGAGAGTCTTGGTAGAGGTAGCAACCGCGCACACAACTAGTAACTTTATTTTATTAATAATAAACTTATCTGTGCCCGGAAGATTTTTATTGAAAAGAAAGAATAATGCAGTGCGACAAAAATACTAAACGTGTAAATTACACAGCAGAAGAAAAAGATGTTCTAAAAATGCTTGTACTAAAGTACAAACACATAATAGAAAACAAAGCGACAAATGGGGCTAAAATTTAAAAAAAAAAATGCAGCTTGGATTGATATAACGAAGGAATTTAATGTTCCAGGGGCTAATTTACAATTTCTAAGGAATTTTTTGGCATATAAATGTATCTTCTAGATAAACCAGCAATTGCTCGAGTTACTTTTGCAGCAATTTTAGACACTGTTCCTTTATCTGCTTGTATGAAGTTCCTAATACTTAGAAGATACCCTCCTGTTGCATACAGCCTCAAAGTTATAAGAAGCTGGTTTATTGGGCTTACTTTGTAAAAATCATAAAATTAATTTTTAAAATCCTACATAAAATTAAATGTTACTTACATATTATACACAGACTCCAACTGATCATCTATTTGATCAAGTACATACAATGTGGTTACCTTTGATGATCATCAGAGAAACTAGGCCTGATGTAAATATGTCGCGGAATTCTTACAACAACAACATCATCAACAATGCCTACATCATCAACAGCATCAATTAAACGAATTACTTCTATGATTGATTCCACAATCACAATTTACTCTTCAAATTGTAGGACTATAGAGCAATACACTAATAATTTTTGAGGTTAAGCTCTTTAAAATTCGTCTTGAGACCTCCTACTATGGAACTTAAACTTATGATCCAAATTCTCAATCTTAAGTCATAAGTTTGACATTCTTAACCAATATAAGCACCAAATTTATCTTAAGATTAAAAAATAACTTAAGATGCACCTCTACAACCGTCCGTAAGTCTACTAAATTTCTTGGCTTTAATGTTATAACTTATAAGTTTCATTTTTGTAGCATTACGCTTAGCTTTATGTGGCAAAACTTTTATTCTCACAAAAAATAGAAAGTTTTAATGTTTGACAGTTGATATAGACCTAGCCTCTACGAAAACCGATACAAAAAATTTGAAACTACTGAATAGTTTTAATTCATTCTTATCTAAACGTCCAGCACTAAACATCATAGATCTAATGTTATAAAATTTTTCGATTCCGCACCAACATCTTCGAAGAACGTTTTGAAAAGCATATACGAAAGATTATAGAGAACATAATCCATCCATATCAATTTCTTTATTTCAATTTTTTTAGCGATTTTTCCGAACTAAAACCCATTCTGAATATTTATTGAGTTGTTTTTAAGTATATATGTAACATCAAATGCAATCAATTTTTCCGTGCTGACGCAGTCTACCAAATAAACAGACCGATCCAATAGCAACCAATTGAACTTTTTCTATCGGTTATACCTAAAGTAGTGTTCATTTGTTCTGCAGCTGCTAAATTCATTGGGAAACTAACCGCTTTCTCGCCTCTCCATTTTTCCTTACTTGTGATCCAAATCGACCTTTTGAGCGACTTCAAAACTGAAAAGTTCAGTCTCACCCTTAGAATGAATGAGAGAGGGAGGTTTCTGAATTTGAACTTCCGACTCATGAGGAAGTATAGTTTAGGACTCGTGTGGAAATTCTACATTTCAATACGGAATATTTCGTATTCTTTTCATTATTCTAAAAAAATCACTCCATCATCAAACTCCATCGTGCTGAAAGAAAAACATTCAACATTCAAAACATTTAAGCTCCACGGATGTTTGTGATCCATCGTTCTCATGGTTTTATTCTTCTCAGAAAATTACGATTTTCTAACAGTCGATAAAGCTGAATTTTGTACAATTAGGTACTGTGTATGATTTTTACCTGACTTACGATAATAGTTTGAATTGGATTTTTTTTCTGATTACTTACACTTCCTGTATTTCTATTTGACATTTGAACATTACCAAACTGGAATGCCATTTTGGGTCACCCTATACAAAATATGGATAAAGTTTTGGGAGTGATCATACTCCGAACTTCGTTAATTCAAGAACATCGTTACAGTGAATTCTTTTTTATTATTAATTATTCGTTACAGATTACTTAGAGGTTAGTTTTTACTTGGTTTACAACCCAAATAACACTCATTGGCGGCGGTGAAGGGATTCTTGGTACATATCAAATGCGACATTATAGATTTTAATAGCTTTTAAATGTTTTAGTTCCTTTTGGTTTGCAATATATGATCTTATTAAAATTGATATTTTTGTCCCTTACCATCCAAAAAGGTCCTATATTCATTTATTTATTTATTCATAAAAATGAGTTGAGCAATTTATTCAGAAACTTTGAAAATAAATTAAAGTTGTGTCTCAAATTGTCTTTTACGCATAATTTTGAACTAATGAAGGGAGTAAAAAATTTAAATAACATAAAAGAACTATACCATTTAAAAGCTGATAAATATCAAAACTTTTTTAAATTTTATGTAATTCCATAAAAAATTGTTTGTATTGAACTGAAACTCGAACAACTTTCGTAACGACTATTTCTGATATCTTTACAAAAAACACCATTTTTGAATATTTTAATGTTTTATATGTCAAATTTGACATGTACCAAACTCCCTTCACCGCCGCCAATAAATGTTATTTTAGTTTTAAACCAAGCAAAAACTAACCCTTAAGTCGTCTCTAAGGTATAATTAATAATAAAAAGTTTTCCATATGATGTGATTTTTTGGAATTCACTGTATTAGGACGTTAATTCAAGTGCATGTTGATACTGATGATCGTATCTAATTCGCACCTATGCATGGTATTTTAGTTAAATATTTGAAGTCAATTTACAAATTATTTAATAACAATGTAATGACAGTTTGCGAAATTTTGTACAAATAGATATTATACAAACTTTACTATTTGTGTAAATATGAAACGCGTTTGGCACTTGAATATACATGCCCGTGTTGTTCAGAGCTAATGTAAATTGTGTGAAAAAATAAATAAAACAAACTTACAAATAATATAATTAACCAACAACAAAAATCAAATTCTAAAGCTTAATTAACTTTAAAAGCATAACCTTTGAAGCTACGGTTTCGTATTTTCTAAATAAATTAGGAAAACGAACCTAATATTTTACAGTGGAAAAAGCTGTAACAATCTTTGAATATGTGCCAGAACAATGGATGCTGTCCGATTTTATTACACTATACAAAATGCATCAAAGTTTATATTAATTCGACTTAACCCAAACAATCATACCAATTTAGTTTTTCTATCATGATATAAAGTCTGTATAGTGGATTATTTTTTGTTGGAGTACAGGCCAGTGAGATGACAACAATTGTTTCACTCTGTGTGAATTATAACTTCAAAAATAGAAACATGTCGCGGTATGTGAATTAACAAATCACTTTTGTAATGTGCGTCCAGTTATCACTGTGCATTTATCTTGAAAACACAATTTATAATGCGAGGATAAATGACAGATGTATAGTTGTTTTCTTATTATCATAAAACACAAATGATGCGTCAGTTTCCGTATCGGCCAAATAAATGATTTTGACGTTACCTTGTAGATACAATCAAAATAAGCCCTTTCTTATTAATTTCACTTAAGAGCGGACTTCAACTCGCAGTCTTCTGGTGATTCATTATCCTTTGTATATTTTTTGCAGCGTCATTAATCATTTTCATAATTTTGGCAATGTTACAACTAAATACCGAGACTCGTCGATGCGTACAGTACCTATGAGATGCAACAGCCAGGTGTTCAGGCGCTACATAAACAGGAGTGGCCAATTAGGCCATCAGAGTATATCTTGTGGGAGTAGTTTGGAATGTACGTGCATGTACTAACTGTTATTTTAGGAGAATGAATCAAAATAACAGTATTTTTAAGTCTGGGAATTATCAAATTTACGCATTTGTTTTTATTACGTATTATTGCCTTCCAGATACGTTTTCAAAATATGGGTCACATACATTTCTAACTGTTTAAAATTGAAAGCCGTGGTCAAGCAGGTGGATTTGTCGGCGAGTATTAGAGAAAAAAAAACGGACACCAATTCACCTACATTAAATGTAAATTAATTCTCTCTAATTAACATTCGATGCATAGATGCAGTTTTAATTTTATCGACACCAAATTTAGCGGATCAATTTGTTTTTAGCCGAAGGGTTCAGAAAAAAAAGGAATCGATTTTTTTATTCGATAAACTTTAAAATTAGTAAAGGTTTAGTTAAGATCACGCTTGAACCGTATTTGTTTAATTAATTTCTTCTCCAACTGGGTAGCCTACCTGTTTCAGAAACAAGTTTTGTATACATATATTTTTTTTGTATAAAACTACAGATTAATTTGATTCAAAGTTTTAACAGTGAAACGTTTCGATAAGATGATGAATCAGGAACACCTACTTAGAGCTGAAACCATCACGAATGGTATTAATTCTATTAAATAACGAAGTGCATCATGTGTCCGATAACTCAGCGGAGAAGGGTTCAGGGTTGTATAGATACTACTACTACTACTACTACTACTACTAAATACGAAATGTCCAAAATCTTCACAAAAGGAAACTATCGGATTTCCACGCCAAAAAAAAACACGTGGGGTTCGATCCCCTGTCAAAGTGATGCTCACCATTTTTTTTTCGATTTCAACTAAGTTGTGCATTTTTGTCTCAAACAGCCAACCGTCATTACTTAGATGGAGTTTTGAAAAAGTTGCGCAAAAAAATTCGCTAAAAGAGACCACAATTGGCGGGACAACTCATGGTTCCTTCACAATGACAATGTGCCTGCCCACTCTTCTTTGCTAATTCACCAGTTTTGTGCGAAAATCAGATGACTGCCCTCCCCCAACCTTTGTATTGCCCAGATCTTGCTCCCTGCGTTCAGTGCTAAAACGACGCCGTTTCGACTCTATTGATGTCATCAGGACTGCATGATAAAGTGGAAACATCGCTGGAACAAGTGTGTGAATAGGCAAGGGAGTACTTTGAAGCAGACAAAGACTAATAAGTTGTATATATATATATATATATATATATATATATATATATATATATATAAATGAATGTGTGTGTTTGTCCTCGAACTCTTCCTAAACCGTTAGTCCGATTGGAATGAAATTTTACACACTTCTGTCGATCCAGAATAGGTCTCGAACGTTTGATGTTTGCGATTACCCTTGCGGTTTCCGCGGAAATCGCGAAAAACCGCGAAATTTACCACTTTGTAGCCGTTTTTCGTCGTACAGTGGGTGTGCATGTTTCTGAGGAGGTCAAAATGTATGGAGCGAAGGTAGCCAAATGATGTACCTTTTTAACAAAAAAATTTTTGGAAATATAATTTTTTGAAAATCCAGTGAGGAAATGGGTTAAAATCAGATAACTGCTAGCAATTCTTTTATTTGTCGTAGCGAAGCGCGCCGGGACAGCTAGTATTAAATAAAAAAAAACAAAAAGTAAGTTATTTGAACAAACCTGGTATTGATGTTTTTACAAACAGGTCAACTTTTTTGTCCAGTTGTTTTTCTGTTTTTAGCGGAACAGAAAGATGGATATTTCTGTCAAGTTAGATTTTGAAACTTTCTCACCCTGTAACTTTTTTGCATGCACATTTGTACTGAGGTAAGTTAGGTTCCATCGAGTTATTTTTAGCCCCAAAATATGTGGTTTAATTTATGACCTACCTTTTAGTTACACCCTGTATACTACATACTTTTCTGCCCATATACAGTTTTCCCAATCTGAGTAGTATGGGTATCTTATTAATACAGATAGAAGGAATACGTACTAGCAGTGCGCTCCCACTAAATCATGCACTATAAGCTATAAGTAAGCATTTTAATGCGTCGAATGGTCTCGAAGTACCTATAAAATTGACTCAAATTTTCAAGTTATCAGTAATGTTTTAATTGAAATTGGAAGATATAGAAAGGACTTTGTCGTGGTTGTAGTAGAATTTTGATTTTGTATTTATTTCTATTAAAATTGTGGTGTTAAATATGCTATAAAATCTACAAATTCAAACATAAAAAACAACAAAAAGTAAGGATTTTGAAAAAAAAGTAATACTACAGTGACAACGCCCCAAGTTTTGTCTTTTATAAAACATTAAGTTTTACTTCAAACATTTTAAATTAAAAGCTGTTTTAAGGCTACTTATAGTCTATGTTTAGCGATGGCGCACTGCCAGTACGTATTCTTCCTTAGGCCACCCTAGAGGCCGAAAAAATAGGCTTTTTTGGGATTTTTTTCAGAAATATTACAAAATAAATCGATATTACAAAAATGGGACTTTATTATACGTATCATTAACTGCATACAATATTTTTTTTTGAGGTAATTTATTTCAAAATGGCGGCGGTACAGCGTTTTTGCGACAATTTTTTTTTCTATGTTTCACGGCCGGAATAACAGCTCCTGTAATTTAATGAATTATGATTAGGGCGTGAATTTTTTCGATTATATATAGTACTAGCTGCTGCCCCAGCGCGCTTCGCTACGCCAAATAAAAGAATTGTTAGCAGTTATCTGTTATCCTCCCGAAGAGAAGCGAAAAACCATCACTGATTTTTAAAAATCATATCTCCGAAAGTATGCGTCCGATTGCAAATTTTTTTTTGTTGGAAAGGTACGTGTTTTCGTGGCTACCTTCGCTCCATACATTTCTACCTCGGAAACATGTGCGACGAAAAACGACTAAAACTGGTCAATTTCCGCGGAAACCGCGAGGGCAATCGCAAAAATCAAACGTTTGTGACCTATTCTGGATCGACCTGAAGAAGTGTGTAAAATTTCATTCCAATCCGACTAACGGTTTAGGAGGAGTTCGAGGACAAACAAACAAACACACACACATTCATTTATATATAGATAAGCTAGAGAAGTGCGGAGGATTTTTTCGAAATATTGATTTTTGACAAAATGGCGCACTTCTAACGTGGAAAGTGAGAAATTTGTCTAAAAAATCGTCAGATAATTGTTAATAATAATTCTATAGACAATGTATTTTTGAAGATCTAAATTTCAAGTCAATCGGTTGAAAATTTTTCCGGCCAACTACAAAAATGTAGTTTTGAGATAAACGCGTTTAAGTAGTAGAAAATCATGAACAATTCTGCAAAACCTTTAATCTGGGATGCCTGCACCATACAATTGGCCTTTCAGATTATCTTCCTGCTCTTGCATTTCTTTTCTGCTTGATTTTGCAGCGATTCTGGCCTCTTTTACCCGGTCTGATAGCGAACTTTCTGCAAGCTTTATGCGCTGTTTGTCGATCTCCATTATGTGTAAAATTGAAGAAAACCCGTCATTAAATGCCCAAACTGCAATTTCCGTAGCTACATCCAAGACTGTTTTCCCACTTACAATTTTTCCGACACAATATTTTTTGGGGCAAATGCCCACACAGTCGAATTAAAGCCTTCGTTGTTATTTTGTGTATAACCGCCGATGCATCGAGTTAGAAGATCTTGATTGGTCATTTCTTCATAGGTTGGTTTGATAGCTTTGTAGACTTGAATTGGAAGAGCTGGCTTGTGTTGGTACTCAGCCAAAGTATTCGTCGCTTTGGCGCGTTGCCATGACCACCATGAGTTCTCTCCAATACGACATTTGTCGTGCTGCGGTTTGGCATACGGAGATAATTTGTGATCCAGTGTAGCCCATATACTGCTTCTCATGTTTTCGACTGAATCACTGTTTCTACGAATTGCTAATCCATAATAATAGATAGCTCATCTATAAGTTTTCCATTCAATTTGCCCCTTCCACCGAGACCTTTTGTCGTCTTTTTCAAATTACGTAGTCGGGTGCCCATTTGCTTTTGCACGTGATCTATACACTCTTTCTTGAATACTGTGAGATCCTCGTATGGTTTAGCATCTGTAATGCCTTTGAAAGTCTTAGAACCACCGTCACCAATGTAGTGAGCGTATTTGACCTGATGCAAAGTTTCAGAGTGGCGAAACATCTCAACAACTGCCATTTTTCCTGCCGATCTATCGTGATTCACAGCGCATTCTCTTACATGACTTTCTGCCCACTCCACATATTCGTCAGTATCTTTTTTTTAGACCAATGTTCACATGCCTTACAGTATTTTGATTTCACTACACAATCAAGGATTTTTCCAAAGTTATAGCCAATAAGAGTCACTAACCCATACAGAAACGTAAATCCACGTTTTCTTCTCGAACCATCGCCTGACACTATAATTCCATTCTCTCCGTTTTCTTCTTCTTCCGCAGCTCTCATCATACTATTCTGACAAACTAAATTGATTGCAGTGTTTATTTTTTTGACAACCTTATCGTAAATGGGTGAAAGATAGTCCGAGGTAATTCCATGAATGCACAGAATTTTCTGATTCCGTGCCAACCAACTCCAAGCAATCGCATTGTAATTATTCTTCTACAGTTGATTTCATAGCCTTTCTCAACAAGTGGACAACTCAGTATCTCAGTCTTTGTACACTTTTCACAGGACACTACAAGTTTGAATCCCAAACCACACTTACTGCTTTCAGTAAATTTTACTTTCGATTGAAATATCTTGCAAACGACAACGTCGGAAATAGCCGAAAAAACTGCAATGAAGTTAATTATACGATCACCAAACGCTGGACTCACTTCGATATCGTATAAATCTTCCGATTGCTTCAGTTTTTTTGTCGATGAACTTGCGTTCAAGTCGTCTGGTGCTTCAGCCTCGCACCGATTCAACGGTCTTCGTCGCGATACTTTTGGTCTTCTGACGCTGGAAACCAACGTTTTTGTCCCTTTCTTTTCACTGTACAACTCGTCACTCATTATAAGAACAAATTTTTTTTTTATTATACTATCGTGTAATGTAAGAAAACCTGAATGAATATTACAAGCTTCTCTCACATGGATATAATTTGAGGAGATATTCCTGATTACAAAGAAGGGCCAAAAAGCAAAGTGTGTGTCCCATGCTGCTTGTTAGATACTTTTTACAAGCAGGTCAACTTCTTCGTCTAGTTGTTCATCTATCCTTTGAAAGATTGATATGTCCGCCAAATTGAATTTTGAAATTTTCCCAATCTGTCCTCTTATTAATTAAGCTCGATGGAATCTTTCTTTGTCACTTACTGTATGAATTAATAGTTTTTTTCTACATAGGTATAATTTTAGGTGATATTCCTGATTACAAGGGAATTTTAAGCGGATCAGTAGGTCAATATGTTGGCTTATCTGATGACAATAGGTTGCACTTAAGCTGTGTTGGTGCTACTAAAAGCTCTTTATTTTTTGTTGTAGCCTAGATCTATAGTTACTGAAATCACGTGACCTTGAGTTAAGCGTTACGCAATATGTTTGTGATGCCAGTAAACTATAACAGGCAGCGTTTGTATTGGTGCATTTCTGGAATCTATAATGTCTAATGAGATATAAGTTTTTGTTGAAGACTCATAGGAAACAAATGATATATGAGTGTCTTTCAAGGCACGAATATTGTGATTAAATTAACAACAGTGCTTTGAACATGCATCTAGGAATGTATTGCGATTGTACAATGAATTTAGAAGAAGTTGAACTGCTTTTGGCGATTTCCGGAAAAACCAGTTCTTCAGTCACTGCTGAGTTGGTACGACTTTTGACTAAAGAAAAACCGCGCGTGAAACTAGATGAAAAATTATTTTTCTTTGTAAATTTGATTGTGAAAGGACCGTATCCTACTTGAGTAAGCTTTGTGATGATACGTACTTTAAAACGTCATCTGTTTTTCAAAAACACATCATTACAGTGGTTTCAGGCACTATAAAGTGTTGCCAACCAGGAATGGTCCAATTTTATGCTAAAATGATTCTCTGAATGGCTTTCTTTTTAAGATACAGCGCTTTAAAGTTGTCAACCCTACAGGGCTATGTTTTTGTACTTAAAATTAACTTAATACGTCAAAACAATAACAGAAAATCTAGGATAGCAATTTACAATGGTTTAACAAACTCAACTTTTATTAACGACATTAATTAACAGGATTCTCAACGTGCCCCCAACTAACGGCTATGCACATTTCAATTCTTCGATTAAGTTGCCCCTCCCAATTGTAATTTTCCAGAATAATCCAGTTTTGGGCAAATCCTTCCAATAAGTTCTTGTCTTGTAACTGACTTTCCTCGCTGATAAACCAGAGTTTTCCCATGACCCCAAAAGTAAAAATCCAATGGATTAAATAAAATCTGGAGACCGTGATGGCCAACGGATAGGCCCGTTCCTCCCAACCTTAAATAAATAAAATAAATGATCATCATATCGGCGTATTCTTCGTTGCTGTACTTAAACGGCATGACGAATTTGTTATTTGAAAGGTAATTAACATAACTCGTGGACAAATACCAAACATAATTAGTTTAATGATTTTATTCAGGCTCACCCCAGCCGTAGGATTACAAAAATTAAAATAATTCATTGGATCGTTTTTGAAATCCATGGAAAAACTGTGCTTTACACTAGATATGACAATGGTATGTATGTAGAGAACTTGATCACATCATGACAACTTTAAAGCGCAATATCTCCAAAAGGAACCCCTATATGAAAAAACTTCAGACAATTATTTTAGCTCAAAGAACACTTGTACAAAGTTAGGACCATTCCTGGTTGGACACTCTGTATATTCTCTGGTTTTAGAACACTATTGGCAACCTTTTTGAAATTGTGGTAACTTCAGTTGCAAAAATACATTGATGGTGGAGGGGAGTATTTTCATATTCTTAAAATTTCCTTGTTTTTTCAAATCATTTAAGTAGGACATACCGTGCGTCGCAACATAGGATTTTTATTAAGACAAAATATAGAACGGATCTACTTGTGCTATGATATTTTTCACCGTCGCGACACGACGTGCGTTGTGTCAGTTGAAGTAAGAAAGAGAGAGAGAGCGGTTTATGTGTGTGTGACAATTGTCATGTCTACCACAACTGTAATATTCCTTTTGACATTTCTCAACCTAAAAATTTATTATTTTGTTTTTTTGCGAAAATTCTAATTGTTTAGTCGCTTTGATGTGATCGCTTTTTCAAGTAAGTACAACTAATTCTTTTACGCATAATTATTTTCGTAAATTAATTTTAGGTTATAAACAAAAAGTACATTATAAAGAATATTAAGCTGATTTAAGATGCAGTTATAACAATATGATTAAAAGTGTCTATGAAAGTAGGTATAATTATGTAAACGGATTCAGGTTTCATTTTTATACAGCATGTTAAGAACTTCACGATATAAGACCGATACTTGTGTAAAACACGATGAAGGAAGAACCAGGAGACGACAGTTTCATAGGCAAGGAATATTATTATTTTAGTACCTACCTAAAAAATGATTTAACTTGGAATATTATTTGCAGGAGTCGTACAAGCTAAATGTAGGTAAACAAAAATGTTGTGATTATTTGAGAATGCCAAATAGTTAACAGCTTTGAATGTTTGAACCTCGGTTTGAACTCACAAAAAGAATAAGATTTGTATTTTAAATTATTTTCTTTGTTTCATATTCTAAATTTAAAATCTCTGCAAATGCACACATGAGATCTATGCACACAATCGCCAAACCTTTGTAAAATGAATTTAAATTATGTTTATTAATAAAATTGATTTTCTTTGAAAGTCGTGTAAAAATTCTTTTTTTTTGTGATTTTTGGTGGTCCTGCAAAGGACCGTTTTGGTTTTTGGTAGGTATGCAGAAGTGAAACTACATTTTATTTAAGCCAGCAACTGCTTATATTAAATGCTCGAACTGCTGTCCATTTACTGCTAAACAATGCCCTAATCGATTATAAAATTGCGTTGCACATTAGAGATTACGTTTGCCGGAACATTAAAGCAAACTTCTACAATTCTGTCCTTTAATGACTCGACAGTGATGTGTGGTCGATCTGAATACACTTTAGAGGCAATGTATGACCATAAGAAAAGTCATTAGGAGACAAATCTGGTGATCTCGGTAGCCAAGCAATTTCACCACCTCTTCCAATCCAAGTTCTGGGCAACGCATCATTTAAGAGGCCTTTTACCAGATTAGCACTATGAGCTGGACACCCATCGTGCTGATACTAAACAACAGTACCCTCTTCAGCAACTTTGTGCAATGAGGGTAGCACATGCTCAATTAATAGGTCACGGTACTTAACAGCAGTAAGTGTACCCTCAATAAAAAAGGACCTATTACGGTATTGAAAATATCCCAGCCCAAACATTTACTGATTGGGGATATTGGGTGTGAGCTGGTATAAACAGATGAGGGTTTCTGTGCTCCATAAACGGTAATTTTGAATGTTTGGTGTTCCATTTAATGTAAAGTGCATTCATCAGTAAAACACAGATTTTTAATAAAGTTATCGTCATTATTAGATTTTTCCATTAAAATTTCACAAAATTCTTGTCTTTTTTCAGCATCCGTTCTGAAAAGCTCTTGATGTTGAGAATAATGGTGGGACTTATACTTGTGTTTCTTTAGTATTCTATGTACACGACTTTTTACTTAGACCGCAGTCAACACTTAGTTGTCGAACACTTATGATCGGATTATGCTGAACTGCTGCTAGTACATCAATCTCGTCGTTGTTGTTGTTAGGCCTGTCAAGCTGCACCAGCTTTGGCCGCTTGTGAACACTGCCATTATTTTCAAAGGTTTGAAATACTCGCATGACTGTACTAGCGCTTGGAATCGGTCAATCTTGAAAAAGTGCAGCAAATAATGCTGAACAGTTTCTATAGCTTTCACCAATGCATACCCAATTAACCATTTGAACTTTTTCAGCAGTTGTATACATACTCATTATTGCAGAAAGTTATAAAAGTAGCGCTAATAATTCAAATTTAAGTTGGTTGCTGCTACTTCAGAACAATGAAAATGACACATACCGACGTTGCATTGGTTGAAAATTTCAAAGCACTAGTAGATCCAATCTATATTTTGTCTTAATACAAATCCTATGTTGCCTTCTCCGTGGGACACACGGTATACACGAAAAAAGTTAGTTTATAAAATCAGTGTAAATTCTAAATTCAAAAACACTTCACCAAGTTTGCAAAAACTAACAGTACAATTTGTAATTTTATAGATAATTCAGCAAAGTGAACGAATTATAGAGTATTCTAGAACACGTGACCTAAGATGGAGAAGATGTAGCATAAAACATATAAATTCAAATTTACTAACATCTAATTTTAAATTTAAATTGTTAACATTTATTACATTATTAAAATTTGTAATCACAAATAAAATAGTTTTTCTTAAATTTTGTACTACGTTTGATCGTACTGAGCTTTAGAAGATAAATTAATTGTCCATGTAAAACTTTTGTACTTACTGTATTTACATAGCTTTTTATTTATAACTGCGTAGGCACACATAGGAACATAAATATTTCTAATTGAAAATTAAGTGTAGGTACTAAGAGGATTAAATGTAAATTATTCCCTGATCTTATTTTCGTTAAGCAATAAATTTTGTAGAAAATATAATTGTGAGTAGAATTTTACAATCTGTTATTGATTCAGAAAAAAGTTGTCACTTAAGATTACCGGAGTTTTAGTGTAATAATTATACAAAAACGCATATAGTACCTATGTATTTGCAGTAGTTAAAGTACGCAGCAGAGGCATAAAAAACGAAGTAAAAGATTAATGTTTTTTTTAATTAAATTAAAGATATGGACAATGTATCTACATATTTGTAATAAATGTTATTAATCAATCACATTAAAGCAACTTTGTCGACAGATGTATAAAAGCAGTTACATAAGTTGATCCTTCGATAATTATACCCAACTACAGTTACACTTAGATGTCGCAACACTTATTGTTATAAATCAAAAATACTTAACATATAAATAATCCACTCTCTTCTGATTTTAGGAGAAATGTTTTTGACCGATACGATACAAAAAATAAAATACGTCTTGTAAATAATGTTGATCCTTATGAGTTAAACGAAAATAGCATAACATTTGATAGCGAAGCATTTCCTGTTACTGCGATGGATATTATAAGTTACTTAGTATTAACACATAGTTTTTACATCCAACAAAAACTGAACCATACAAAAAAGTGTACTTGTAACTGAAAATATCATTTGTAGTCCGAACACTAAGTTTATTATGTTTGATGTTACTTTTAATTAGAAAATTAAAAATAATATTTATAGGTCCAGCATTTATCCACTTTTTGCTTTCGCATAATTCATTGAGCTGTCTTTATGTTTAAAGTATAAGCTCTTCAGAAATGGGTAAAACTTTACATTATCGCTTTTACAGCGACTTTCCACTTACAGCCTTTATTTTTTTATAAAACGTTAGTAAAGATGAACTTTCTTTAATAACTAAATGTAAACAAACTGTTTGTATATCTTCGCCATCTTGAAATTTATTTGACAGCATTCTGGAATACTCTATTGATAATTCAACAGGTTATGTTATTCATTTCGATTTTCTATTTAGGATTTGGAAACTTTACTATGCTCACAGCTATACAAAATATCAAAGGTATTTGCAAATACTATAAATAACCTATAATTATATTTTAAATTACATGTATTTTATTATACGTATTATACATCGAAACATTTGGCAGTTAATATTATGCATAAGATAAATGACTTAATAGAAATGTATTATTCTTATCGATTGTAAATATAGTATAATACATAACATATGAAAAAAGCGTGTACCGAGAACTGCATTCAACTAAATACATGTAAATAGGAAAATTTTTTGTATATAAAAATTTTGTACCACACCTAACACTATTAATAATTAATAACAGGACATTACATTAGCATCACAAATGTTGCTCAATTTATAACTACATATAAAGGCAGAGTTATGAATTGCTAATAGGTATTTTAGTCTTTCTTTTATTACATTAATAATAGTTTTATGAATATTGTACTAGATTTTTTTTTCTTTTGGCTTATAAAACTGTTAGATAGTTTCCAAGCTCGTAAATGAAAAGTAAACAATAGAACTTCAAATCAAATTAAGCAAACGCTTCTTCAATTTTATTTTTTTTTTGAAAACAAATTTATTGTCGCAATTAGAAATGCATATTAACAGTAATTTTACACTTGATCAGAGGCGAATTAAAAACTTTCAAATTGAGAGCACCTGTTTAATAGCGCTAGCTTAAGGCTATCTTCATTTACAGCTTTACGATCATTGGTTACTATTGTATAGTTCTTTTTTTCCTTTGAACGCTTTCAAAAGGATAATTTTTGAAACGTCAAATTATAAAATCGTAAATGTTATTTTAATATTTTTTGGTTTTGTACGGTCTTTCAAGGATAAGATAATCGGGCAGTAAATTATTGTTTTAATGTTTCTACCACCACTGTGTTAAACGCAATGAGTTCTCAAAACGAGCGAAATTATCAAGAAGAAACCGATATTATATCTTTCGTTCTCACATTTATTTTTTAAGTAACTTATTTACGAAAACTTATAATAGATCCATTATTTTATAGGTCACGTTAATTGTATAGTTTTGCAATGCTAAATCAGATCAAAAAAGCGCGAATAATTATTTTATAGGTTCTGATAGTAAAACTCCAGATGGAAGAAGAAAAATGATTAAAAAACCGGATGCCAATACTAGGACTTCGGATTGTATTTTTGTAGAGTCACGATTCGAAAATGTTAGTGCACACAAGATCAAAATCAAACGGTAAACATAATTAGATATGCTTTGGTAATAGTGCAATAATTAAACAAATTGATACAGAAGCTAAAATTGTAATCATTTCCATGGGAACAATAAAAACGTTCACGGAAAAGAAGATTTAATAAAAATGGACAAAATGCAAATCAATTTACTTTAGAGTTTAAGTACGAGTACAATGACTCCAGTTAATGGCTAAAGGATGAAGAAATTGTGGTTTGTATCTACCTAATAAAGCTCAACTATACTTTTGTAAGTTGCATAGTAAATTTTGAATTTAAGAAGCACTTAATTATATTACGAAGAGCAACAACTCACCGTCAATGTATCAATTTTGCCCCCATAATTTAGACGGCACTACTGGTTTGCTCAATATTTAGAGAGGCACTGAAATATTTTAAATGCTGCAGAAATAAAACTACTCAGAAGAATAGCCGCGTAAACTAAAATAGACAGATGGAATAATCAAGCAAACGTAGAACAAAAAGGAATCTAAGTTGGTGTCGCCACGCATTATGAATGGGAAAAGGTAGTCTGTTAAAGAGTGTGATGGAGGTCAAAAGACAAAGTAAAAGAAGAATGGAAGGGCTAATCAAAGTTACCGTGAAATGGGGTGAATCTTTTTAAGACATAGATAACATGATCAATTGTACGGTGACTTTAATCACCACAATAATTTTAGCCATAGGAAGGTAATAGAATTTAATCATATCCCGATTAAATTTTATTACTGCGTTGAAAAGTCATGAAAGTTTTAACTTTTGTGGTGAAATTGATCACCCAGGGTGATATTGATCATCATTTGATTTATTGATAAAACAATTAAAAAATGCAAAAAAATTAAGTTTTTAAGAGTTTTTACTAGCAAAGACCAAAAAACTAAGAAATAGCAATTCAAAAATTACTGACGATATCCTTAACTGAAAAAATAACAAAAGGAACTTGTTTGTTAAGGTATTTAGCGAATCACAATGAAGTAAAAGGTCTAGCTGTTTCCGAAAGATATACTTAAGATGATCAGCCCTGCAGTTAGGTCTGGAAAAATTGCGATAATATCTTTACCATTTTCTTCCGCTCTCGAAATTGTTTTAGTGTTGCCAAAGGATTTCATACTCAAAACTTAAAACTCATTTTCCAAAACCTCTGTACCACAGACAGTTACCATAGTTTATAAGTATTTCAGACGCACCTTTACCAGCACATATGTGCCCTTTTTTGTATTTTGTTTGTTCACTTCAAAATAACCGATCTCCTCATTGTTTTCTAAAATGGTATGAAGTTCGTCATTGTTATCAGAGATATCGTTTATTCATCTCTATCAGAACTACTAGTTTTCCCGCTTCCACTATGAGTTTGGCCCGATTGTTAGGTGTAATCGACCAGTAAATTTTGGACTACAGCTTTTTCAGTATTTTCTGTAGGTAGTTTGTCCAACAAGCCATTCTTGTTTAATGGCAAGATACCTGTTGCTTTAAACGATGAGATAAGATTTCTTTTAATGGCATTTTGCTCAATATTCTTTGATAATCTGTTATCCATTCGAACTAAAGTTGATTGCAGCAAGTGAGGAAAATTTTTTTTTTACAATTGAGTTGCGTGTGTCTTTTTCACGCCTAGCCATCTTGAAGTCCACATCCAAAGGTTGGCAGAGATGGGTGTCGTTTTTACGTAAACAGACGAAATAATATTATTTTCTTGGCATACTTGGAAAAATCTTCAAAGAAGTGGGACGTCAAGTTATTACCGACTAAAACCTTACGACTCTCTTGTCGCTTTGCGTACGACAGAAAAGAACATGAAAACCGATCCATCCAGCTGCACCCGCTGCACAACATCTGCCCACACAACAGGGAGCTAATTTTGGGCCATTTTTAGTCCGCTTGTGCCACAATTTTGCAGGCGATATATAGCGTAGGGAAGTAATAAAACGCCGGAAGCAGATCCTACATAAAATTTTTTTTTCAACGAACTATACCGAATTTTGTATATTTTTGACCGCAGCCTTCATCTGTTATTTTTTGTAATGCATTTCAATTAACTGCTCATCGTAATCTCTGTACCTTCTTGCAACCAATTTTTTTTGTAGGTCCTTGGTATGTTGATCTGCAAAAATATATAGCGCTATAGTATCTATGTTATACATAGAGTACCAAATTATGTCATATTAATAAAAAAAAAAACGCTCGAAGAAAAATAGTATATTTTACTTGGAGTTAAAAATATAATTGTTTCGTATGGAAGGTGATCAATTTTTAGATAACATTGTCACAGGGTCGAGACGTGGGTTTCTCACATAACCCCACTGTCTAAACGTCAGTAAATGGAATTGGTTCACATTACCTTGTTAGTCAAAGTCAAGGCCAAACAGAAAATTTCAACACGCAAGGTTATGACATGCGTAAGTTTGGGAGTCGAATATATGCAGAAAGGGACAACAATATATGTGCCCTGACTTGTTAAACTTTATACTACTGTTTACATCTAAAATCTTATCAGATCTTTCGGATGGGGAGTAGATTAACCATTCACCGTATAGTCCAAACTTGGCGGCAAGCGATTTTCACTTGTTTTCCCACCAAAAGGAGTTTCTCGGCGGCAAGTGCTTTGCCACTCGAGACGAGGTAAAAGAAGCAGTTACAGACTGATTATCCTTAAAGGCGACAGACTTTTATGACTTAGGTATACAAAAGCTCATAGATCTGCCATGTTTTAGATGTGTTATAAGAAATCGGACCTTACTTTCGTATATTATCTGACGAGATTTGCCGGTTTGGACTAGTGTATCGGTTTCACTTTTTTCCTGAACAAAGGTTTAATATTTTCAGGATCATTGGAAGCATTCGTTTCATTACAGTTAAATATTTGACTGGACATTTACAAACGATTCTTGTAGCTTCTAAATTCTCCACTCAGTTTGAAAAATAATTTCATTCAATCATTACCAAATGCATTCTTGACGAAACGTGGAGTTGATTAAAAGGCGGGGTTGGTGGCGATGTTATGTTACCACAGTTCTTTTGTAATGGTGAGCACTTTTACACTGACCGGCAAAGAGTTTCTATCAAATGGGAAAAAATTTTGTAATTGAGGTATCTGAAAATTTCTTTCGGCAAATAAATTCAGCATATTAAATGACAAATGTCATGTGACCACTGTCATGGCGGCAAATTTAAAAATATTTCTTAAATATGTAAAAAGTGAGGTTAGATGACAAGATATTGATAAATGCCTAAGAGAAAAGTTGTTCAGAATTAGATTATACGTCTATGTGCAAAATTTTAAAAGAAAATAACGACTTTTCAAAAATATTAGTTTTCCGGCATTTTTTCTGGAAATATTGAGGAAACAAAATTTTTTGTGTTTGATTTGCATAAAACACAATCAAACCAACAAATAAACTTTACAATCCAGTAATTTTTATTTATTAGTCTACCAATGGACGGTAAAGAACAAAATACATTGTTTTTTTAGGACGGACTTTGTTGCAATGGCCTACAGAAAACAAAAGGTTGAGATTACAAATTTAGAATTATTTTAAAATAGTCCTAAAATGATCAATTCTTCTATTCTAAACCCAATTTAAACAATTTTTTACAATATTGCCTGGATAATAAGCTCATACAAAAACATACAAAATTTCCGGAAAAATGCCGGAAAACTGATATTCTTGAAAAGTCATTATTTTCTTTTGAAAATTTTGCTCATAGACGTATAATCTAATTCTGAACAACTTTTCTCTTAGGCATTTTTCAATATCTTGTCATCTAATCCTACTTTTTACATATTTAAGGAATATTTTTTAAATATGCCGCCATGACAGTGGTCACATAACATTTTGTCATTCGATATGCTGAATTCTTTGCCAAAAGAAATTTTCCGGATATCTCAATTACAAATACTACGTATCATGAACGTTCGATTATCTTCTCGAAGCTACAATTTTTTTACAAATCTTTGTTGATGAACTTAACTATTCACATTTACAATTAAATATGGTTTCTGAATTATCGGGATAAACCTAAAAACAACTTAAGAGAACCACTTTCCTTCCAATTTAATGTATCACCCAATGTTCGAAGTTTACTTTCCCAAAGTTTATGAAACTACAATATTCGGAACATGTAAGTTTTTCTCTTTTGTTCACTTTACTGCACAAGTGCGGTAAAATACAATCAACGTGTTAAATAGTAGGTACTTTTAATTTGTTGTTAAAAATATGTTCAACGTTTTAATTTACATTATGGTTTTCAATCCATCAAATGTCTGACAAAATTATGTAAAAATCAATAATAAACATAAAACATTAGATTCACAGTCGAAGGTTGTGTGTAAGAAACACGTTATTACTGAAATCGAATTAAAGGTGTATAATTTATAATAGTGCATCATTACCTAATTTTTTATTTGGCAAACTTGAAGCACTCATTAAAATTGCACTCGATATTCTTTCGACGTTCTAACAGACCTAATTACATTCAATTGGGGTAATTACCAATTTCTTCTTCATCAACAAATTGCATGTTATCGCATTTCATGACCATACCCCATCTAATTCAATTTTGCATTCAAGATTCAACATTTTTTCGTATTCAGTTGCAATTTGTAAAATGAATTTTTTTACATGAAAATGTAAATGTGATTATTTAATGCTTCAGCATAACGTAATAGTGCTAAATATATAAAAGATATTGTTATATAGGTGTCATCAGAATAAAGAAACAAACAGGTTTATGTTTATGAGTTGTCCGGTATATTTTATGACACCTATATAAAATAATATCGTCTTGCAATAAAATGTAGTAAAATCTAAAATTTTATAAAAATCAATTACATAATAATTTGTTTCTTATTTAGGAGCTTTATTTTTTTGTTACCTTGCTACATCACATAGTATACGAAGTTGAAAGGTTTCAGATAATTTTTTAATTAATGAAAAACTAATGGAAATTTTAGATTCTAATCGATTTTGCAATAAAAAATAATTTCATTTTGTTTTTATTTCCAGATTTGTACTTCATAACACACAACAATCGTCTCAACTAATAAGGTAAGCAACTCATTGATTAATTGTTTAAAGTTTAGTACCTATCCATGTAATTAACCTAATTCGAAAGCACGTTAATTGTTCATTAATCCAAATATAACTGAATTTCCATGTCTACGAGTATTTAATTCGAGTTAATTAAAATTAAAACAAGATCATAAAACGATACAATAAAATTGTACTAAGTAGTACCACAAAGAAAAAAGTTATAATGCACCTGTCTCAATGTTGTAATATTAATTACATAAACTTGGTGGTAATAAATGCATTAAAAACCTAAGCATAAATCATACGTGCATATGCAACGACTTAAAAATAAGAAAAAACATTATAAATGTCGTGTGATTATTTAGATTTTTAAAATGAAAAAAACGAAAGGTGTTCGACAGTGAAAATATTGGCAGTGCGTGCGTATACTTTGCAGAAAAAGAAAGTTTTAAGTTTTAATAATAAATACACTACACGCTAACAAGAAGTGTGGGATAGTCGGGATTGCTACAAAAATCATGAGACTGCACTGACAAGAATAACGAACTATCTGACAGTTTTCATAAATTTTTACTCCTACTTTATACACATGCTCACTTTTATAAATTGCAAAGTTGTTGAAGGAACGCGCTTACAATTTTCTTTTGTGCTAGTGCCAATTGATAATGTAAACCGTGTATCATCTTAAATGTTAATTTGTTTCATCAAACATTTGCTTTGTCTAGTGATTAACCCGAAATTATGTTATAAGTATATAGTTACACAAGTCAAATATGTTTAAATATATCGTGTCTTGTGGAAAATTTGATTTTAAAGCTAAATAAGTGTAGCATTGACTGATAAATAAATGTTTCTTTCTTGATTAATAACAAACGGGTATTTTTCGTTTGCCGTGGCAGAAAGGTCCTATGATTCCTAAATGAATGCAATTTGTGATAAAATGCTAAGAAATAGCGTGCGGTAATGGATTCATTAACACACCCTACTTCTTGATTTTGTTCCTGTTTCACCATAATTTAAAAAAAAAGTAGATTTACCAATTTGTATACCTAAATGTTTTTTTCCAATAATAACGACTTGGCGTCATTTTACATTTGACAAAATTGAAATATGAAATAATATAATCACTAACTTGTATTTCTTGCATAAATATTAATTCGTTGAATAAACTTGAGGCTTCCTACAAAATTGTTAATTTGGTTTTAAAACAAATGAAATTGTTGAAATTACCGACGTTTCGCTTTCGCTTAGAGCCTTGATAAAGCTCCCACATTGAGAGCGAAACGTCGGCAATTTCAACAATTTGAAGTGTTTTTGTGCTTCCATCTCCACCGAAAAGGGTCTTAAATTCACAATTATTAATTCGTTGATTAAATACTTTGCTTTTTCGAACACAATATTTTTGTTATAAATTAACGTTATTAAATCTGAAACTCAAAAATAAATTTAGGAGAGAAAAATTATAAAGTATCAGTACTTGTGAATCATATATGAACAACAAAACATTTTGAAATTTTAAAATGTTTTAAAACGAGGTGGAGGTATACACATCTAATTATTTTTAATTAAATTCTAAATTACTTTAAATTTTGTACTTGTACAGCGACGTAATTTTGTAGGCTAGGGAAGGGCAGGTAGCCAAATATATTTTCTGTAATTTTGAGCCATTAAAAAATTAACATTCAACAAAAACTTTATTTGGAAATATTCAATATCTATGTGTTACACGAAACCATTTTGCCTGCCCGAGTCGGGCAAATAAAACACCGAAATAGATACACATTTTTTATTAGTTTTTAGTGGGCAGAGATCCTTTGGAATTGTACTGAACTTCGCCCTAATGTAAAATTTTGTTTTTTTAAATAATAAATTTCAATAAAAACAATATTATTATTATTATCGAAATTTCACATAAGACTAGTAACCAAACCCATTTGAAAATGGGCCTAATCTAGACAAACCTGAAATTAAAGACGTGAGGTCACCGCTCCAGGTCAGAGGTCAACTTGTGACCCCGCCTAAGATCAGCGCCTGGACCTCCTGAACAATTTGACGTATCGATCTCCGAAGTCGGTTGAGTGGTTTAGGAGGAGAAGACGAACATACACGCACACAGACAAACCGGGCCACGATTTTATGTGGATAGATTCCTTATGGCATGTGCCTTTGGAGGTTTGATGAACTTTGCTGCTAGAAGACCTTTCGGATGATGTGGGCGGTTTTGAGCAAGCTCAGGAGATTATGCTTTACTGGGATCTCTTTCATGGTTGCACACACGGTGTGGGAGATGAGCCCCGCTGCCCATATCCTCTCGATTTAAATTTAGAGGTCTTTATATTTGAGTTTTTCTCCGCCTCTTTTTCTACTACATTGCAGTCGGATGGGATGGCACTGGTATTCTGGTTTTTTATTTTCATGACAAGATCTGGTTTGTTTGCCTTTATCGATCGGTCAGTTTGAATTTGAGTATCCCACAGCATGGTAATTTTGCTATTGTTCACAACTGGACCTGGTTTATGCTTGTATCATCTATCTGTTACCTTCAGAATTTTTGTTTTCAAGTAGTAGTTGGTTGACATGGACTGCTGATGATGAGGGAATCGTTTTCTACTTTTAGATCTCCAAATGTTAACCATTCCCATGTTTTTTCTTTGCTAATTTTTTTTTCTACTCCCTTGAGTATTTGGCCAGAATTTCTTTCTTTTCCACCTTATCATTGCTTCTTATCTTTCATTGCATCTTTTATATGCTGTTTCAGATGTTGTTGATGTTTCAGAGCTCTCTCTTCCTGATGTTTCTTTCTTTTTTCATAGTTCTTCTCACCTTCTCTACATATATCGCAACTTCGTGGCTGTTTTCTAAATCGGTCAGGCATCTCTTTCGTATCGAGACGTACTGTCTCCCTACATCGGATGGAGAATGCATTGCGCCAGGAGTTTTCTTATTTACCTGTCGAGTGCTCAGATTTCCGCAACAAATGCAAATGACAAAATTGCATCATACGGGAACTGCCAAGTTGTAATTGCTGATAGCTTGTTCTTGGCGCTCCACTCGGTTTTGATGATTCCTCTCGTCCTTCTGAGATATTCATGATGAGATTCTTTTTCATCTTTTTGTGGTTTATACTTTCATTTTCTTCTACTCCAAAATATTTATAAAACTCGTGCTCTTCAAGTGTTCTTATTTCCGTTCCTTCATCCAGTTGTATATTACGTATTTCTACTGTTTTTCCCTTTATTATCTCAACTTCTCTTCTAAAATCACTGAATTCTTTAACTATTTTCAGTTGTATTTTGAGCTCCTGATTATCTCTGGGTATCAATTTTAAATCATGTATTTATAAAGTTCTATATTAATTTTTTGACATTCGGAGCCGGTGTTTGATTTATTCCAGACAGTGAACTTACTGGGATCAATATCAGGTAGAAGAGCAACGGTGACAAAGAATCATTTTGGTAAATTCCATTCCTTATCACCTACATTGTTGACACAGGTGGTTTAAAAGACTTTCGTGAGGAGCAACTATGAGGGAGGCTGTCAAACGTTTTTTTGTAGTCTATGTAAACTTTAATGCAGACTTCACAAACAATTGTTTTTATAGAGATCTGCGCATTCAGAATTTGACCACATTTGACACATTTACATTTGTGAACGCACGTAAGTAACGAAACTGTCACTATTTTACGTAATAATTTGGTAAATTGCTTTATACCTTTTAAAAAAACTAAGATTTTTTATAATTGTAATTTTTGAATATATTCGACATATACATACAGTGTGAGTGTAAAGTATGGAATAAAATTCATTAAATTTTTATCCTTATTTTTATGCAATTTTCATCGGACAGGTCAATTTTTGTTTTTAATTCCCATCTTTTGGTATAAATCAACCTTTTCTATCTCCACCAGTGGCGGCGCAGCAGTGGGCAACTTGAAAATTTTAAATGGGAATGGAGGTCAAAAGTTACATTTTTGGAAAGACCATTTCAACCTTTATGCAGCAATGTAAGCATCTTCAACATCGGTCGATTAGAACAGAAAAATTAAAAAAATTACTTTGAATATTTTTCAGCATTAATATTAATGTCTGCTTGTATTTTCTATTAATAATAATCGAAACAAGCAATAGTTTCCTGAAAGTTCATCCAAATATTTCTTTAAGTCATTTCTTTGGGTATAATTTATATATTTTGTATCCCAACCAATGGCGGTGTATCGTGGGGCAATTTGAAATATTTGATAGACAATAAGGATAAATGGTTGTTCTAATCGCCCAATTTTAGAAACAATTACATATTAAAAGGTTACTTTTTTCCTGTTCTAATCGACCGATGTTGAAGATGCGTACATTGCTGCATAGATGATGAAATGGTATTTCCGAAAATGTAACTTTTGACCCCCATTGTCATTTAAAATTTTCCAGTTGCTCCCTGTTGCGCTGCCACTGGTGGAGATAGAAAGAGTTGATTTATACCAAAAGATGGGAATTAAAAATAAAAATTGACCCGTCCAAGGAAAATTGCGTAACAATAAAGATAAAAATTTAACGAATTTTATTCCATACTTTACATTCACACTGTATATTGAAAATTTATATGGTGCTACCATGGGTCGACTGACATGTTGGTTTTATGCAGATCGTACATTTTTGTTAAACACCATTAATAGAAATTAATTTTTTCCGAATCGTCACTAAAGTACAAAAAAATCTGCAGTAAAGTAAATAAAATCGGCACTAAAGTAATTCATTATACGACAATTTTAAGTTCACATTTTCGACGGTAGAGATGTATGTAAATTTTAGAATCGCGCATGCGCGGTGGAAGCATTTGACGTAAAAAAGAAAACAGCTGATTACATTTGTTACTTAAAGCATAAAATTGTCAGGTTTTGTTCAAATTTTGGGATTTCGGAAAAAATATAATACGTACCTCGGCACTAAGGTTCTTTTTCATGACTCACGCGTTTTGTTTGCCTCGGCTATCGCCTGTGCAACTAAAACACATTTGTAAAAATCAAACTTTAGTGTTTTGATACATAAATAATTATTTTTTATGTGTGGTGTATTAGATTTTTCTTTAATACATGTTTTATTACGTTATTATTATTTTTTAAATTCTTATTGAATGTATTTTTATCATTCAGTAGGTCGTATACTTGATAATTAGATTCTACAGTTTATAATAAATGAGCAAACATTTTTTTGGGCAAAACATTCGTCAACAACCATAATGCATTAAAAAATATTATTTAAGCAAGTAAAAGATGAAACAAGAAAAAGGAGATCAATTGATGCAATTGGTAACACGTTGACGTAACTCCTATGGAGTTCATCGGTATTTGGTATTCCTTTTATTTTAAATTACTTCAAAGATATAAATGGAGGTGGATCCAAACGGCTAAATCAATGGTCATCAAATATCTGCAACACATCATGCTTTACCTCTTGTATGCAATGTGCATGTGCTCCATCCAACGTGAACCAAGAAGTACGGAATTGAATTTTCCAAAAATATGCTACCACCGTTCTTAGAATGTAGAAGTACTGATTGATTTTGATTGACCGAAAAATGTACGAAAACTTTCGTCTGTCTATATTATCTTTCTCAAAAAGTTTGGATCGTTTTTAATGCGTATCAGCAGTCTCACAATATTCAATGCGACGTTGGTAATCATCTAGATTCAAGTTTTGCAGTATTTTAAATTTAAAAGGATACATAATGTGATCAGCCAGAATCTTTTGCACCGCTAGTAAATTACGCCTAAATAATATGCTGCACTTTGAATAAAAGCTTGTGGAGATACGTGGAAATAGGCTAAAACGTTTACAATATTTTTTGCATTCGAAGTTACAGGCTTTGTCAAATTTCGAATTACTTGTGAACCATAATTAATAAAACGATCTTTTGATTCATTTGATTAAATTTTTTGCATGTTCTTGCTACAATTCTGACATATTGTTTATGAAAAATAAATAGTGACATCAAAACTTCATTTGAGTATTGATTTCGCACCATCTTAACTTCATTTTAAATAAATATTAAGTGAAAAATTCAAATGAATCTTAAACATTTGTCAAACATAGTAAACAATTAAGTATTTGTCAAACCACTTGAAACAATATTCAGTCTGTCATATTTAAAAAAATAAACTTTGGCTTTTTTGTGTGTCACGTTAAAATCATCAATTTTAAACCGCCCGGTATAACATGAATTAATGTATTTTTAAGGCTTTTGCAAAATATGCCTAAAATTTTGGCCTTCTATGGGTTTAGAGCAGCTAAATTAAAATTTAATGGTACCAGTTTTCTGAGGAAAAAAAATAAAATCATGATTATCTCTATAACTAAATATTTTTTTCATGATGCAAAGTTTGAGGAAATTAATTTCGTTCTCGCCTCTATTGATTGGCAGTTTCTTTCCTCGGTATTTGTAAATATTAATGATCTTGTTGATGAATTTTATTCCATTATGTATCAACTGTTTGAATTTTTGTTCCTAAAAGAACATTTATCCGATCAAAGTACCCTATATGGTTTAACAAGTCCTTAATAAGTTTAACCAGACAGAAAAAGTGTGCGCATGCTAAATTTAAGAGTACTAATGGGAACAATGATTACCTAACTTTTATAATCTGCGACACGAATGTAAATCTCTTAGTGCCATACTTTATAGGGAATATTTAAACGGTATTGAAGTAAAGATTGCTACTAACATAAATAACTTTTGGCGATTTGTAAATCACCGAAAAGAAACTAAAAGCTTGCCTATAGAAATGTTTTTGTCCAACAACCGTAGTAACAATTTAAATGATACTGTTAATTTATTTGCCAATTATTTC
Organism: Abscondita cerata; assembly: GCA_030710515.1. Taxonomy (NCBI): domain Eukaryota; kingdom Metazoa; phylum Arthropoda; class Insecta; order Coleoptera; family Lampyridae; genus Abscondita; species Abscondita cerata. The sequence goes on along the minus strand of JALBCR010003654.1, from coordinate 146,336 downwards.
TCGTCTGTCTATAATTACAACATCTGTAACCAGACTTCAAAATCTGGAACCATTGGTTACGAAAAGGTTGATCCCAATTTTAAATTTATAATAAATAGGAAAATGGTTTTTGAAGCAATTAACAATTTACGTACCTCCTTCACACATGGTCCTGAAAATATCCCTAGTGTGGTATTAAAAAAATGTATTTATTCTGTTATTATACCTCTTACCATAATCTTTACCCGTTCCATACAAGATCACTGTTTTCCTGATAAATGGAAATTAAGCTATCTATCCCCAATTTTTAAATCAGGAGACAAGCGTGATATTAAAAATTATAGAGGCATTTCTCTACAATCAATCATTCCAAAAATATTAGATTGTATACTAACAAAGCAACTGATGTGGGCATCTAGAAATCTGATAATAAATGAGCAACATGGATTTTTATCTGGTCGCGCTACAACAACTAATCTCATGCAATATCATGCCTTTTTGTCGGAGGCTTTGGAGAATCGTATGCAGGTTGACGCTATTTATACTGATTTCGCCAAGGCTTTTGATAAAGTAAACATCAGTACTTTGTTAATGAAGTTAGAACAGTACGGGTTCAATGTGATGATCGTTGAATGGTTAAAAGTTTTCTTTGTAACAGGAAGCAAATTGTTAGAATCGACAGTCATTACTCTAGAGAAATAAATATACCTTCTGGAGTTCCCCAGGGTTCTCACATGGGGCCTGTACTGTTTTGCTATTTATAAACGATATAAGAGATTGTATCACTAACTGCCAATGTTTATTGTATGCGGACGACCTTAAGTTATTTAGAACTGTAAAAAATATTCAGGACTGTATTTTCATTCAAAATGATTTAAATGCAATTCAAAATTGGTGTGGTAGAAATGATTTGTTCCTGAATATTACTAAATGCAAAGTCATATCATTTTATAGAATTAAGTATCCCATAGAATTTAAATATTGTATCAATAATATTTTAATTAGAAGGGTAGAAACTATTAAAGACTTAGGAGTCACATTGCCTGGAAAATGTTGTGGTTTATATTGAGAATTGGTAAAGATTTATCTTTCAGGTGTGTAAAAATTCTATTTTGCTCATTAGTTCGTTCTACTTTAGAGTACTGTTCTCAAATATGGTCCCCTTACATTAAGTATTAGATCGTCGATATTGAAAAAATTCAAAATAGATTTTTAAAAGCAATATCTTTTAAATTAGGGTTACCAGCATTCAACACTAACAATATTTTAATGCATTTGAACATGTCTACACTAGAAAATAGACGTATAATGGCCGATTTGCTTTTTATATACAAGTTGGTTCATGGACAGATAAGATGTTCTACTCTTGTAGAATCATTTGATTTTTGAAACTCAAGTTATCATTGTAATACAAGAAACAATGTTTTGTTCAGAATTGGTCATTTTAATACTTGGTGTGCCTATTACTCTCCTCTTGTACGAATGATGCGTTATGTCAATGTTTTACAATCTGATCCTCAATTTGATCTGTTTTACCCAAATATTAACGTTTTTCATAGCAGAGCAAAATCTGTAGTTCATTTTCTCCTCTAGTGGTATAGTTTATTAGCGTAGTAAGAAAATATTATTAATTATTGGTACCTTGCAAATGTTATTTCATTTTGTTTTGAAATGGATGTATTTTTATGTATAGTTGTATACCTAGTTTATTACCGTAGTTAGAAAAATTACTTATTGTTACCTTGCAATTTTTATTTTTATTTCATTCTGTTTGAAAAGGATGTATTCCGTTTGGATAATAATAAAATTTGAATTTCGAAAACCAGGGTAGATATGTATAGGGAATTCTTAAGAAAAACCCATCATACAGAAATTGCAATTTCAAAAATTAAAATAATATACAGGGTGTTTGAGTAGAAGCGGTATAACCGTCAAAACAAAAATATTAAAAAAAAAAAGATTTTTGACCCTGTATAAAAAGACTACCTTTGAAGAAACGAAGTACACTTTGTGAACCTTAAAAAATAATTAAAAGATTCAAATGCAACTTTGCAATCGGTATTATTGTAGAAGTGCATTTGTCACTTTGACAGTGGCGTAGCATATTAAATTGTTCACAGTTTATCCAAAATTTGGTGTCGAGGTAAGCCAAACTCATTTTTGTCCATTACTTTCAAACAGTTTATTATCTCTTCTTCTTCATCAGCAGACAAGAACGATTCGACTCCACCACCTCCGTTACTTCTCTTGAAGTAAATTCTTTACAACCCAAAATATGGTGTTTTAGAATAGGCCTGGGAATATTGTAAAATGTAAGTGCTCCCCTGGTGGTTTTGTTGCCATTTTTAACAAAACTGACTACATTCTCACCATTGACTGGAAAAAAGCAAAATTTGAAAAAAATGTTAAGGCTACATTAAATATTAGCATTTTCAAATAAAATATTAATTTAGCATTACACAAAATGAAAAAAGCAAAATGACCCAATAATTAATTAAAGAATAAAAATATTGATGATACTTAAAGTGACTGGGGTAACTGAGTCAATTTGAAGAAACAAAATAAACTTTGCGAACCGTTAAAAATTTAAAAAATAATTAAAATTTTCAATCGCAACGTTCAATCGAAAATATTACAACAGTGCATTTGTCACTTTGACAGCGGCGTCGCGTTTTTAATTATTAACGGTTTTTCTCGTCAAATTGATGAGACAACAGTTTTTGATTAAGCAACTTAAACTTATACGGTAAAACTCAAACCTATTGGTGAAAAAATTATAACAAAAAATTACATTTAATTTGTTACAAATCAAAAGTTTATCATTTTGTAGTTTTATGTTGATGCTAATTCATTTCAGTTCGGTGGCACGTTTGCAATCTACAAAATTTCAACGCCGACTTTGACCAATAGTGACAATGAGTGTGAAATAATTGGATATCGAGTGCACCCAACTTTCGCTGAAGATTTGTTATTCAACAATTAAAAAAACATCCGAAAATGATTCAAAATTTAGCCTTGACGTTGTTATTCGTCAATCAGAGGAAAACCAAGACATCAAAGCTGAAACAAGAATTATTATCACCCACCACCCCCTACCCAATAGAGAAAAATACTGATTATGTAGCGCATTAATCGCAACTTGTGTTTAATTTGACAGTTTGCTGCGTTCCATTATACAGGTTATCCCAACGAAAAACTTGACCCTTCTATAATGTAAAAACTATAAAGTATTTTGAAATTCGCCGAGACACGTCGATTTTTGTTCTTGAGGGGTAGCCTTTTGGACAATCAAGCCAACTCGATATGTTCATCCCCTAATGCCTAGCCACCCCATCTTTAAAATTTCAAATGAGACTACCCCATTTGTGGCACATCATTTAAAAACCATTTTCATTGCAAATACAATGACACTTCGTTTTTATAAATCGGTTGAGATTTGACTGAATTATTGGTACAAACAAAAAAGTTGACAAACTCAAATACTCGCCACTAAACAGTTTTTATCGGCTACACACGACCCCATTACTTACATATTTTTATTCAAATGTCTATCAGTTTACAAAAAAGTCAGAAATAAAAAAAAAAGCTGAAGCAAATAATAGTCAGATTTATTTGATGATATTGCTCAAAATGACCCCGTTAGCTTGCAAACAATAATACAGTCTGTTTTCAAAATTCTTTTCGAACATTATTGAAGACATCCGCAGTTGGCATTCTTCTACAATTCTCTGACGTAACACTTGTAATGTTTCAGGCTGCGAGGCGTACACTAGTGATTTTAAATAGCCCCACAAAAAAAAAGTCTAAAGGGCATAGATCCGGAGATCTTGGTGGCCATTCGACGGGACCTCTTCTGCCAATCCAATGTCCCGGGAAATGGTTATTCAGAAATTGTCGACTAGCCACAGTATAAATGCGGGGGCGCACCTCATCTTGTTGGAAGGTTATTTCATTTTCTAGTAAATTGTCGTCACTTTCTAAAATCTCTGTTATCCTAGGATCAATTGTATCTTCTAATAATTCTAGATAAATGTTTCCATTGAGATTACCTTGAATGAAAAATGGTCCAACAATATGGTCGCCCAAAATTCCAGCCCAAACATTTAATTTTTGAGGAGTCTGAGTATGAAATTCCCTAATTAAATGAGGATTAACATCACTCCAATAACGACAATTGTGTCTATTTACTTTGCCATTCAACATAAATGTGCATTCGTCGGAAAACACGTATTGTAGAGAAGATTTGGATTCTGTAGAAGTTGTTCACTAAAGTATTCGCAAAAATTCGTTACGGCCATCAAAGTCATCTTCATGTAACTCTTAGAACCAGCATCATCTTAAATGGATGAAACTTGTATTTTTTCAAAATTCGATGAACACTGCCAACACATGACCCAAAACTGCCACTTCAAGTGGTTCATTTCGAACTGGACCAATTACTTCACATTTCTTGTTTAAAAGCGAACCCGTTGCAACGAACTTGTCAATCAGTTGTTTAACGTACTGGGGGCTTACATTTTTTCAGGATGATTTGCGTTAAAAATTCGTGCTGTAGCTTTAGCGCAATCATTATTTCGATAATAAATTGCAACAATTTCTACTCTTTCTGCGACTAAAAAAACTATTTTTAAAAACACGTTAAAACTTTCAAGATCAAGCTGAAATTAACGATTTTTTGGTCACAAGCAAAAACGGCGACTTTTTGTGACAGTGTTTTGTTATTCAGAGAAGATCTGATTTTCTATAGACTCTATTAAAAACAAAAAAACAATATCTGACTTATTATTTGCTTCAGCTTTTTGTCCTCTTTCTGATTTTTAGTGAACTGATAGACACATCAACAAAATAGGTAAATGTGGTCGTGTGTAGTCGATAAAAAACTTATGAGTGGCGAGTATTCCCGTAGAAATTACTACGCGTAAGTTGGTTTGTCATTACTATTCGTTTGTACCAATAATTCAGTCAAATCACAACCGATTTCTAAAAACGAAGTGTCATTGTATTTGCAATGAAAAGGGCTTTAAAATCATATGCCACAAGTGGGGTAGTCTTTGTTTGAAATTTTAAAGTTGGGGTTACTAGGCATTAGGGGGATGAACTTATCGAGTTGGCTTAACTGTCAAAAGGCTCCCCTTAAGAACAAAATCAACGTGTCTCGGCGAATTTTGAAATATTTTTAGTTTTCACGTTATAGGGGGTCAAGTTTTCGTTGGGATACCCTGTATAAACGCTCTTTCCTCGTTCAAACTAAGCGCTCAACGTACCCCGTCTACAGTTCTCTATTTATTTTTTATCATTTTTATCAGAACTACAGATTCTCTAATTTAATTAAAAAACTTTTTATATTTATATTGCATAAGATACTAATTACAATAATAAAACTTGATTAGTTTAGGAAAAGAAAAACGCTACTTGATGAAATCATGATGGCCTTGCATGTCAGAAAGGACCTTCCATTTTGAATTTTGTAACCTTGTTAGACTATCGCCGAAAATCTTTCTTTTATGCGAGACAAAAAATTTCTGTGTCAAAAGTAAACGTCGTAGTCTATTTTGGTGTTGCATAAATTACATTACTTAACTTAATATAAATTCTTCCCACTTTTATAATAGGAATTATTAAGAATAAATGGTATTTATGAGATTTGAATTAAAATAAATTTTAAAGGCAACACCTTGCATTAACAATATGTGGGTACAGGTTCAAGATGAAGAGGTGTTAAATGTTCTGGTATTTAAAATTCCTTAGGCTTGCCCACTATTTTGCGGTTAATTATTCTAATAATAATAATCGCAACTTTCTATATCAATGAATATTTAGTCCAAATATTTTTTCGTTGGGTAGAATAAAATCCGACTTTTAGTATTGTTAATAGATAAGAAAATTTATTTATTAGGACATAAATTAGGGCGCGGCACTTTCCTGTTTATTCGCACCCATCAGGTATATTGTTATTCTATAGCTCCTGAATTATATGCCTAACGGAAACTAGTACTACTACTTGTCTTGATCTGTTTAGTATTCACCTGACTCTGAAGTCATTAATATATCAAGCGTATGTATGTATGAGGTTTTTTTGTAATAATTGCGGTGTCTGTTTTTGTTCTTTTACTTATTGCTTCTCACTAATCATTATTATACCAGATTGCTTACCGTAAATTTCAACTTCTGATGCAATTAAGGAGAACTTAATTTTATTTAAGCAATTAACATTAAGTTAATAAATTAAGACGGCAATTTTTTAAATGCGACATTTAGTACACTCTTTCGTTGATGTATGTAGCTACAAAAAACATTTAACAGTGATATTAGCATATGGATTACGTTTTATAAAAATGGTCAATTTTTTTTTATTTAAAGGATCTGATACCTGAAATGAAACAACCGAAAAAAATATTGAAAGAATTTTAAGAAAAAGTTTAATTACGGAAGAATATCCAACATGTGCTTGAAAGATGTATTCAAAAGTATGTCTAACCATACTATCTTTGTTTAAATTATTGTTGTATTATCTTTCAAATAAATAGAATCAATGAAGTTCCAAAAAAAAGTGGTAGTTAGATTTCTGCATTAAATGTTATCTTCGTTAATAATAAATTCGGATCATTTTCAAAACGTCGCCTTGGAGCAATGGTAGGTGCCACGATGGTGCAATCTGTACGTCTCACAATATGCAACAAGAATTTAAAAAATAGCTGTTTTTCCCGGCTTGATCAATATCACAAAACTAAAACATAAAAGTTCAACCTCGTGTTTTTTACCTTTTATATCGCGGATCGATAATTTTTCGATAATTCATGTTGGAATGTGAATGTTTGTAAGTTCAGCTAAGAACAAATGTTTTTAAAACTATCTTAAAATTAATGCAAAAAGCTAAACTTTCTCAGAAGAATTTGGTATCAAAAGATAAAAACTGAGTCATCTAAATTTTGAATTAAGAAGATGTTGCAATTGTAATTCATGATACCAAATAATAACTTAATAACTAATTTTTAAACAAACTTCTTTTTTTTCATTCCATATTAATTATTAATAATGTTTCTGTATATCGCAGTTTGATAATTTTAACCGTGATTATAAATGTCGCTCTATTTATTAGTTGTAGTTGTTGACAAGACAGTTTTATTCCGAAATATCGATTGATGTCAATACTACACCACGTGATTTTCTCTTTAGCACATTTGGACTTTTTAATTACGTGTTTCACGTGTAATTATTTCTTTTTAAAAGTTTAATTAAAATCACCATTGATTGAAACCACGTGTGTAGCTAAACTTTACATGTTCACATTATAATGATTTTGTAACAGATGTTTAGCGTAGTAACTTTTGCTGTTAGTCTGATTCTTTTTCAAACTGAAATAATACATTCAACACCCAAGTAATGCATTACATTTTTTAATGTCACCAACATACGAATGCTATTAAGATCTGAATAACACACAGGTTTAGCGTATATGTTTTTTTTTTTATATTTTTCTACATAGTTTCCATAGAAGGCTTCACACTTAGTCCGATGGTCTTCCAATTTTTTTAAGCAGCCCGAAAAATATTTTTTGGCAACTCGTCAAAATAGGCACCAATCACCTTCTCATTTGATGTGAATTTTTTGCGTGCGAGTTCGGGCACAAAAAGATATCGCATGGGGCCACATTTGGTGAGTATGGTGGATGGGGATTGTTCTAATTTAGCGGTGGCATTTCGGGAGGAATGAGATGAAGCAACACTTTCTTACGTGGTAGGTGTGACCGTTTTTTCTTTAGTTCGCCATAGTACCCCTTTCCAAATAGTCAATATGGATTATATCTTGAAAATCTCAAAAAATAGTTGCTTTGATCTTATTCGCCGAGTGACCAACATTCTTTCTCTATAGTGCAATATTGCCTGGTAAAATCCACTGTCCTTTGCTCTCTCGAGTAAGGTGGTGGATACAGGTTTCGTCAACAAGCACATATCGGCGAAAAAACTAGACTAGATTACCTACGTTGCAACATGGCCATACATTGGTTTTAAAGTTAAACACGAATTTTCATTTAGCCGAAACCTTTTTCATATACAAATTTTTATGTACGAAGCGTGTTTTTTAATTAAATACCGTTTTGAGATTCCATAGCTGCAGCGGTACGGTCGGCGTTTCGCGCATGCGCACTGTGTACCTGTAACTGTCGGTCATGCGCAGACGTTGTTCGGCATTTTTCGCCGCTGCGTACGGTTGTCTGTGAGTGTTGAAAATGCCTCTGCCTATCGAAAGTCCCACCGACTGCTATAACGGTTTGTTATCCGTTTTTGTGGTTTTCCTAAACCTTGAAGTAAATGCTTTTTCTAAGACGAACCAATCCACTATTGCACACGTTTTTGTCACCACACTATACAGGTTTATACTGATCTTCTGGGGCACCATACATAACACTTACATCACAATACAATATTTGTATAATGTACCATACGAATAAATAAATAAAATAAATCCGTTTAATTAACGAAGTTTAAAGGAGGGATTCCAATATTCATAATTGAACGGATGAAGCTATATTATGGCTTACGAATCTAAAGGACATCTGAAGTTCAGCAATATTTTGTATTGTTGTCCTGATTATCTGTTTTTCCATTATTTTGTTTTGCTATTTCTTTAACTTACTATTTTTTTTCCTCATTGTCGTGACTGGCGCTTGGACCGGTCCATTATATGTCGTCATGCAATGACTGTGCTGTTATGTTTTATGTTCTTATTTACCTTCTATAATGTTTACACACTTAATTAATATTATTACATGTGAATACTAAAGTGGGTAAGGGTTGGCATGTTTAGGTTTTAGTGGTTTTCCTAAAGTAAATGCTTTGCCAAGACGAACAAATCCACTATTGCACACTGTTTCGTCACCACACTATACATGTTTATACTGATCTTCTGGGGCACAATACATAACACTTACATCACAATACAATATTTAAAATATACCATACGAATAAATAAATAAATAATCCGTTTTCTTTGTACCAAACGCCTAAAAACAATCGATATTTGTTGTGACATCTGTGCAGTTGGTACGGAGAAAGTATTATGAGTGAAGGAATAGTACGAAAGTGGGTCAGGCGGTTGAAGATGGCCGCTCCAATTTCTAAGGTCAGGAATGCAGTGAGTGCGGTTATCTTTAAACGCACTTTCGTACCATTCCTTTAGACTCATAATGTTTTCTCCAAATACTGTACAAATCTCATGATGAATATCGATTACTTTAGAAAACGGATAACAGACTGTTATAGCAGTCACCGGGACTTTCAATAGGCGGAGGAATTTTAAACAGTCACAGACAACCGTAGACATTAGCGAAAAATGCTATACTGACATCTGCGTGTGACCGACAGATGCAGGTACACAGGACGAATGCGCGGAATGTCGTCGTTCAGCTATTACTAGATCATGGATTTTTTTAACAATTTCCTTGGTAGCGACTGTTTGTGAGGGCCCGGGGCGTTTACTATCACAAGTGCTAATATTGCCAGTTTTACATGAATTAAACCACTTGGAAACCATTCCATGCGACAGAGAGATTCGGCGTAAGATTTCCGTGGCTCTTCTTGTATCTTTCATAGTTTTCTACGTAAAAAATAATGTTTAATTAAAACACGAAATTCACGTTTTTCCATATCTATGAAATAACAACAAACTGTATTCTTTCTATGACTGTCAAACTATTTCACTGATTGGAATGAAACTTGTGAATAGGCTTCTAAAAGGTTGTAGTCTACGCTAACGTTTTTGTTTTGCCGATATGGCGTACAAGTTCTTTTAAAAACTGTAACATCTAAAGCCGCAAAGTTCAATCTTTACAAGAACTTCTTCTTTATATGTTTTGAATTCTACTATTTTTTTAGCGTTTTTAAGGTTTACCACCCTTATGTTGCGGGTGCTTCTTCGGGCCAGTGACAGATCAGATTGTTATGATTATTTCATAAGTTGGTTTAAAAAATACGCCTTGAGTACAAATTTATCTCCAGATCTAAGTAAATAATTAATTTTTTAAATATTAAATTTTTGCATTGAACTTTTGCAGCAAAAGAAAAAAAATTTCTACAAGGGAGAAAAAACCGATCAACAGACTTAATTTTTCTGCCATGCTTAATTTGAAGTGCCAGTAAGTTGTATACCTTTAGTCAAATTATTTTCTTTGTTGTTCAATATTTTATTATCATATTTTCTAGATACCCACAGGTGGAAAGTAAATTATATTATCTGTATCTTATGATCGTTGTTTTGCATTTTTACAGCTATCCATATTTCTACTAATGTTTTCAATGTCAATTTTTGCTGGTTGTTTTCGATTTTTTATCTGGTATTTTCACTAGCCTATCAATTAATACTTTGAACCAGAATTCCATTTGAATTGACTTAAATTTTTTTATTTTTTTTTTTTTTTTTTTTTTTTTTTTTTTTTTTTTTTTTTTTTTTTTTTTTTTTTTTTTTTTTTTTTTTTTTTTTTTTTTTTTTTTTTTTTTTTTATTTTTTTTATTTTATTTAAAAACATTTCATTTTTTTTTTATTTATTTTCTAACTTTTATAATAAAAATTAAAAAAATTATTTTATATATATTATTTTTTACATGGACAAAAAACTTCTCTATTGCGTTTTTTGCGCTTTCTTCAGTAACAATTTTGGTGTATTTGCGGGATAGGACCACAAATTGTGGGTGTCAAAAACTGAACAGAATGTGTGTCTTTTAGAGACTCCTAGAGTCATGGATTTTTCCGCCAATCCAAGCGAATCCGTTTTTTTTTTAAATCATTTTCGAGCTTAATATTTGAAGAAATATCCATTTTCCAAGTTTGGTCAAGTGGACTAAAATTGTAACGCGCAAATCCCTTGCAAAACTATCAGCTTGGATGAAAGGATTTAAACTTTTTCGGATTATGGCAAAATTTTGGGAGGGGGCAAGGATTTTCCTACAAGTCTATGTGGTTTTTTTCCATTAGCGCGATTATTTTTTGCCTTACACTTTTTTTCAGGACAATTTCCTGACTACAAGTTCTTTCCTCGTTTGCATTTTTTTTAAATTAATTTTGAATTTTATTGTAAATTGTTAGTAGTTTCTTTCTTCCTCTTCTATGCTACTTGTTTATACTCCAGCTACTTCCACTACTTTTCGAAGGGTCTTATCTGTTATTTTTGTCCATAACTTATAACCTGTTGTTTTTAAGCTTGTGGCTATGTACAGAGTTATTCACTATAAATTACCCAACCGTTATTATCGGTATTATTGCTCGTAGAAAAAAAAGTTATACATGAAAGTTATATGGTTCTAACTGAATTTTCTTAAAATGCCATCAATAGTTCAGTTATTCGCTGTTTACAGGGTGCAACAAAAATATGATGTATTTTTTAATGCAACACCCTGTATATTATTATATTTTGAAGAGACCTTTTTTTCTGATTTCAAAAAATATATTATGTTGTCTTTATATTGAGACGTTATTGGTTATTAATTGTAGAATATCACAGTTACCTATAAAACCACTGGTAGGACATCAAGAGTAAGCTTGGATTTTCAGCCAGCTGCTTCACTATAAACGATTTTGGTGATTTAATTAATGAAATGTCAATTATCAAACACAACATTTTTCATATACATGGCTTACTTTGACAATATTAATAATTCAGTATTAAGTAACTGTGATATTCTACGATTAATAACTCAATAACGGCTCAATATAAAGACAACATATTATATTTTTTTGAAATCAGAAATAAAGATCTCTTCAAAAATATAATAATATACATCATATTATTTTCTTTGCACCCTGTAAACGGCGAATAACTGAACTATAGATGGCATTTTAAGAAAATTCAGTTAGAACCATATAACTTTCACGTATAACTTTTTTTTCTACGAGCAATAATAACGATAATAAGGGGTGGGTAATTTATAGTGAATAACCCTGTACTTTTTACATATATTTTTATAATCCAGTTATTAATTAGTAAAATTAATTAAAAATATCGCCGGTTATATCTCCGCAACTACGATGCTACGGATGCTCTTTAATCTTGTTAAGATAGCGATCATCTGAAAAAAATAAATTTTATTTTCTTTTGTTACATCTTCTTATTGCAAAAATTTCCATTGGTAAAAAATATTTTTTATATATTCAATGGGTATGACTCCTCCGGTACGGTTTAATAATTAATTATTCCTTTATAGACCTTTTAAAAGTAGAGGTAAAAACACTGCCTTTTATATAATTACCTCTACGTAAAGCCCCCTTCTTCTTCCCTGTTTTTGTCTTTTGTCTTGGTCTTTCTTTATCTTACGAATATTTCGCTAACATCCCGTACCTATCAACCGTTATCTCATGCAAGTTTTGAGAAATAAAGATGATTTAAGAATCTATCAAGTAACCATTTTCCTATTGGTTATATCTTCCTGTTAATCAAAAGCGCTGAAATTTGATGTAATACTCCTGAATTTGCTAGACAACCTGAAGTTACATTTTTCGTAGGTGCAACTGATTTTATATACCTTTTTATTATTTAATACCTTTGTACTAAACAACAATACTTTCTCTGGAATAAACTAAGTAGTTTTAAATAATAAAAAGTAAACGTGACTAAATTTACCTCATTCATTTCAATTAAAATTTAATTAACAATTTTATGTATCCTACTGTAAATTTGGATTCAAATCTAATTACTCAATGTTAAAATATCTTCACATTTAAAACTGCGATCACGTATCTGCTTATTAAATTTAATTAAAATGTAATGGCAAAAATAACATGAATTTGGGGCGGTAAGTTTCATTATTAAAACAAAAACTGGAGACCCCTATCTGTGAATGACATCGTTACACAGTAATCACTAACTACCCCCAGTGTAAATAAATATACTTTTGTATAAACAATTATTTTAATGCGTTTTCACAATGATGTAGCAACATTATTTAATGTAATAGTTAAAGTTATTGTACTTATTCCTGCAATATCAAACATCAATTAGTGACCACCGTTTATGATCAGTATCTTGTGCATTTTAGTTAATTTTTTTTTCAAAATCATGCTACTTCCTGTTATACCGGAAATTGACCATAACTTCCATATTTTTAATGGAATAAAATTTAACAAATCATTATTGAATATTCTTCAATATTCTCCATTATAAATTGTCTGGAGAAAATTAAAAAATCACTAAAACGGTAACTAGATTACCTCACGAATCTGTAAATTGACATAAAATGGACAACATTGTTTCAATCCTTGTCAAAATCAAGGCTTACTAGATAGGACTTTTAGAGTTTCATTGGAATTTGATAAATAATATGTATTAACAAAAAAACAGTGAGAGATAGGTATATGGAAAGTTGTACCAAATTGATGCATTCCAAAAAACGAACTTTTCAACTTCCGTTTACCCCAGAAGAGCTTTCCCCCGTTAGTCCCTGTATACATTCTCTTATTATGTACTTCTACTCATTTAGTTCTTCTCTGTAATTTTTTCATAGTAGTTGTGTCTAGTTTTACTGTATTTTTCCGTATTGTGAGACTTTGTTTTATAATTGATTATGTTACCTACAATATTCCTACAATTTATTTATAAGTTAAACAATTTTTCCAGTAATTTTCTTTAATTAACTTTTTTTGCTTTAAGAAATGTGGAAATAAATAATATTACTTAACAGAGAAACTTCGCGATAACTCAAAAAAAAAACGAACCGGTTAACTTTCATCCAGTACAAATAACTAGCATAGGTGATTGAAGATTTATTACCGATGTTTATCATTGTTTATATATTTATGGGAACCATAATTTTCGTCTCGAACAATTTATTTCCTGTGTCGATATTTCTCTTTTCGCTCACAACGAAAAAATTCGCGTTGTTGCATTCTCGAAACGATTCCTTTTGGTAACAAAAAAATTAAAGGAATTTGTAGTATGCAGTAAACACATTTCATGGTTCAAGAAGATTTATTGCAAATATATAACCAAATGCTATCTAAATTTAAAAGGTAGTTACCTTGTTTGTCCATTTTTGACATAAAGCGGTGCCCATATTGAGGTTCTAAGTTGCATTTCTAAGAATGCTCTCCACCTGACTGGAATTGTTATAATACCTATGTAATTATCATCACTATGTTTGTCATTTAATTACACTAATGTTTAGTACATAAACACCCAGATGTTGCAATAAAGATTTTTATCAACACACATATTGTTGTTGTTTTACTTCACTTCCTTTCTAAGTAATTACTAGAAACGATACCATTTATTTGTTCAGATTTGTGAAACGTCTTTAAGTGAACCGTAATGGAAAATGTGAAGTTTAAATTGAAAAAAAAATAACTGTGAAGGTAATTGTAAGTTTATTGTATATTAAAAATGTTCCGTAATTAACGTTCTTTCGCAACTTTAACACATCTGGATTATCTCATGCAGAAATATTAAAAATGATTTTTAATTACTTAATAACGATTGAGGATAATTTTTAATTTGAGTAGATTTAATTGAATGTTTAAATTACAAAAAGGCTTTATATGAAAGTTTGAACTACATTATATTGTGAGTTGATATTATTGAAACGATTAGATATTGTTGCTATTTTAAACAAGATTATTTTTACAACGGCATACTGGTCCCTAATTGATTTTATATAAATAACGACGAAGTTTTGTTCTGTTTATTTAAGTTTTTTCTTGCAACAGATACAGCATAAATTCTGACTTTCCACACGTCAAAGGTGTTGACAATAGTTTTGTAAAGTGCTTTCAACACTTAGTATAAAAACAGAGCATTTTATGTAGAACAGGATTTTAAGAGTAATTGATTATACGCGATTAATTAGTCGCTTGAGTTTTTGTGGATGCCAATAATTACAAATTGTTTCGAAACGATAATTTTTTTTTGAAAAATTAGAATTTTACGATCGCGTGTACTTTGCAAGGTAGAAAAACTCGTTTTATTTGCGTATTTCGAACATGTACGCCGCCTTTTATTAAAGCATAATTATAGTAAACATCACTATTGGTAGCGCAACAGCTGCAGCAGAAGCTACCAGTTCGTGTTCAGCTTTAATTTTATAAAAACCTCTTTCTACATCCTGGGTATCATTTTGTTGTAGTTTATTATTTTCACAATTAACTACATATAGATACAGTTGGAGTTATGCGTTATTCTAGGGATCATTTACACTAATGGTTGGTTATATATGTGCACTTGTATTACACTTTAGTTGGTCATAATGAGTACTTTTAGATGTGTAAGAGAAATCTCGTTACATAACGCATATCACGTAGAAATTTAATCGTCCAAATTTTACGAAAATTAATTTTACTCGCGGTGCTGTATCGATCTTTTTACATTAAAATTTTCAAAAAGTAGTTGGTCAGAAATACAAGTACTACTGCGATAATTCCTTATAAAACTTGCGAACTCCGATTCTGTATTCGAAACAGGGCGCACACTGATTTAAACCAAGTCTCAATGACCAGTTTGTCATATGCTTATATGGTAAAACGGCTTCAAATATTTAAACCTGCGAAGGTGGATTATTTTTTTTTTTTGCTTGTAGTACCTATAGATGTGTATGTTATTGCTTTGTGCGTACATTCACTCGGGGCCTCATTTAATGATATTTCGAACACTCCACTAACAACTTATTTTATTAATCATATTAAAAATGACGTGTCAAACATTGCGTTTTATACAAATATTACTTTTGACACATTGAGAGCGTTATAAATTGAAGAAATGAAGTGGTACACCTTTTTGGAAATGGTTTTTACAAATGACATGATTATTACCTACTAATTAGTCAGTTGAAAAATATTTTACAGCAAAATTTTGCTTTTCGGCTTGGACGTTGCCCATTGTCGTATTTTGCTGCTGTTAATTCTATAAATTTTCTTTTGTTAATTAATTGTAACAGTTATAGCAACCTTTCTTTCACCGTTGTAGACAAGAGAAAATGTTTTACATGAGGAAGTTTTCCTTTACTGTATACACTGCACACTCAACAGAAATAGTTACCTACGTTCCCGCTAAATTTAGGTAAATAGAATCGTTGTATGTGTCAAATTTTTAAAACCAGTATTACATCACTGTAGTTTTAATGTTTCCAAATTCTTATACCTTAATCAATGGGTTAACTTTTTCTGATTGTTAAACGTACTATAAATAGTTCTATCACTTTATTAGACGTTAGAATGTTACGAATATTTCCAATAAAATAAAATAAATATAAATTAGGTGGGACAAACAGATTTAGTCGTGTAAGAAAAACTCCAAGTTACTTTCTGTAGCTTGGGAAAATTAGTGCTATAGATTTTGACAGATGACAGTTTGAACTTATTCGTTGGTTTGTTTTTTTACATTAGGTACCTATGTTGAAAATGGAAGAACGTGATGCACGAGTGTAAAAGAGCAAAACTTTCGTTGAAGCTGATGGCACTGATTGAATTAAACCCACATTTACGGTCACGCGCTATCTTTTGTAGTCAGTTAGGTATTTTCCAGAAATTATGTACACTCATGAAATTTAAAACTTGGACACCACAATTTCTGTAAACAAAAGTTTGCACATTGTGAAGCGGGCTTAAGGGTATCATTTACAATTCTAACAGCAGGTAGTCTCAGCAGGGGTTATCTTATAGAAGGACTGTAGAATGAATCATTACACTAAGCACGTTTTAGAAAATAGGTAATTTACGTTGCTTACTTAATTTTTTCTTTAAAGAGTATATTTGAAGGTATCGCTAATTAAACACCATAGCTCGATTAATTATCGAATCAAAATTTTGTTTAGGAAATGTTTACAAAATAAAATTAGAAATAATTTTGATTTAAAAACGTCTACAAGCAATAACTTTTCAATTAAATCAAAAACTAAACATGGTTATTTGGGTTGACTGATTATTACTTATTTTTAAATAAATCTAACCTAAATAATAATTAAAAGTTATTAAAAAAATCATTAAACTCTCTATTCATAATATTTAGTCCTTACAAAATGTATATTTTATGAAGTTTCATTTTTTTCTGTAGTTAATATAAAAAGTGAAAATAAAAACTAAGGCAATTCTTATTGTCAACGTATATATTTAGTTTTTTGACAAGAAACTCTCCTGACAAACGATGACCGGAGATTCCTCAGATAATTTTAAGACAATTTAACCCAATTCACCTAGTTCGAAAATGCTTCCTAAGAGAGCTAGAGCTCTTTGAAAATCGTTGCGGCAATTGAACGTTTTTCGTCGCTAAAATCACTCGATTCCAAAATTCCAAGGTTCGTTCACATATCGCCTTGCAAATTCCAGACGACGTCTCATATTTTCGTCACTGAGAACTTCTTTCGCAGCAGCATTATACTTCTTTATTCCCATCTCCTTTAATCTTTTTGTGCAGTTATACGGCATCCGGGAAAATGTGTATCTGCTATAGCCCTGGAGTATGTAGCAAATGGTTGTTCTGTTACGTAATGAAACAACTCGAGATCTTGAGCACGTGTAGATACTTTAGGTCTACCACTTCCGATGGCTCTTTCCAAAGTGTGTTCAAGATTCCATTTTACTCGGTAATGCCCTACGGTGCTTTTGGTATATCTAACATACGTGAAATTTCACGCACGCTACGGCCCGCCGCTAATTCCGAAACAATCCGCGCTTTCAAATCAGCACCGAGATGAGGTGGCATTTTCACAACACTTGAAATTTTAAACTAAAATGGAATTTACATTTCTTACTTTATTTATTGGTTCACACTACCCCTTCTCAAACAGTAGGTAATTGTTTATTTATTACATACTTCTAATGACCAATGTAACAACCCTTAGAGCAATATGACTCAAAGGAAGTAAATTAAACAAGCAAGGATATTCTATTGTTATTGAAACTTATTCATAAAGTAAAAGCCATTTCCTTATAATGCTAATGGACAGGATTTTCTTTTAAGTATTAAGATTACAATAGAGGACTTATAAACTTTCGAAAATATCTAATTATAAATATTTACACTGCAATTGGCTTTTTCCTTAATAATTTCTTAGCAATAACATACACGTTCTTGGTTTTAAGTTGTCATAAATTTGATATGATATAAATTTGTGTTTCTAATATTACATCACAAACTAATCTTTATTCGCCAAAAAAGTTGTAAAGCTTCGTACACACCTGAACAACAAACCGAGCAACAAACATAACAACGAACCGAAAGTCAAACAGAACGACAAACGATCTTTTATGATTTCCACAATCCGAACAACAAACGGAACGTTTGTGCTGTTCCCATAATTATTTTCAGTAGTTTTCAGTTCATATATATTTATTATTGAGAAGAGAAAATTGCGGAAAACAAGAAGATAGTGCCAACCAAATTTTTACGCACAAAGAAGAGTAAAAAATTATAATTTACTTCGCTTTTTTTATTTTGGAAATTTCCCGCCCAAATGATGCTAATAGGGACATCATTTTTTTCTTGCATTCTTAAACACTGATTAATTTAAAACATTTTTCTTCTGTCAACTCCATAATATTACCTAAAACACAACAAACCCACAAAAGGGAGGACAAAAATAAATAATTTAATTCTCCCGCATAAGTTTGTTCGCCGTTTTGTTTAGATTCGTCCAAACCTGCAAACGCATTCGCGCGCATTTTCTTTGATGTCGGAGAAAAAACCGACAAGTTGCGGGAACGCCGCAAACCGTTGACTTGCGAATCTATTCTAAAATTCGTACGTAGCACCGTCCAAATTAATGTTCCGATTGCCGTTCGGTTCGTTGTTCTGTTTGTTCCTCGGTTTGTTGTTCAGGTGTGTACGAAGCTTTACAATAAGCATATTAATATGAACTATATCTTATGAAAGGAGAGTTATGTAACTATAATTAACGACTTAACGTTACGTTAGTAGATTCTATTTACTATTTACACATATTTTCTTGGAACATTCGATAATTAACTATCGGGATATGATGACCCTATACTTCGCAGGTTGTGCGCAACTGGATACAAGCAAATAACTTGGAGCTGTTACCCTGGCCAGCAAAAAGCCCAGATTTTAACATTATCGAAAATGTTTGGGCTCGAATACTTGCTGTTATCCGAAGACAACAAGGGCCAAATTTTATACCAGTAAACCGTAATGCACTAATTGCAGCCATTGATACCGCATGGGAAACGATTAATATTAATTATATTGATACCTTGATAGCGTCAATGAGCAGACGCCTCCAAGAATGTATCAATAATAATGGAGGTCACACCCATTATTGATTTCTTATATTTATTTATATAGTAATACCTTTATTTAAAAAAAAAAAGTTTTCATTTAATTTTAAACTATAACTTGGTATCTTAATTATAATTATGTAATAAATTCTTGTCAAAAAACTAAATATATACGTTGACAATAAGAATTGCCTTAGTTTTTATTTTCACTTTTATATTAACTACAGAAAAAAATGAAACGTCATAAAATATACATTTTGTAAGGACTAAATATTATGAATAGAGAGTTTAATGATTTTTTTTAATAACTTACAATAATTAGTAGGTTAGATTTATTTAAAATAAGTAATAATCAGTCAACCCAAATAACCATGTTTAGTTTTTTTGATTTAATTTAAAAGTTATTGCTTGTAGACGTTTTTTAAATCAAAATTATTTCTAATTTTATTTTGTAAACATTTCCTAAACAAAATTTTGATTCGATAATTAATCGAGCTATGGTGTTTAATTAGCGATACCTTCAAATATATTCTTTAAAGAAAAAAATTAAGTAAGCAACGTAAATTACCTATTTTCTAAAACGTGCTTAGTGTAATGATTCATTCTACAGTCCTTCTATAAGATAACCCCTGCTGAGACTACCTGCTGTTAGAATTGTAAATGATACCCTTAAGCCCGATTCACAATGTGCAAACTTTTGTTTACAGAAATTGTGGTGTCCAAGTTTTAAATTTCATGAGTGTACAAAAGATCATATAAAATTTATATTTTTCAGTAGTAATCATATTTTTTGTGCATAATGGATATTTATGTTACGAGTGACGAAATGCATGATCATAATATCACATGAGTTGCAAATAATCATGTTTCGTTACGTGTAATCTACAATATTTATTTCCAATTTTGAAACAAAAAGTTAAAAAAAAAGAATAAATATATTTCCATTTCCAATTTTAATCGAGTGTGACCAATGTTACCATGGTTACCATTTCCAAAACTAATGTTAAAACAATCTGCAAGTAGCCAAACATTTTTCTGGACTGTTTTGACAACTATTTTCATTATGAAACATGTCACTTTATATGTCAACATTAGAAAAATCGATTAAGTGATTGTTTTTTAATATTAAAATTCATCGTCACATATCGTTACAAAAATTTTTTTTCCATGACTACTATAAGAAAATTTGATATATCATAGTCATAAACCACTAGAAAAACTAAAAAATTATTTTGTAGTTGCTTAAGCTGATTGTCGCTTGCTTTGAATAATTAGTAACTTTTATTTATTTAACCAAAAACTTGTCAGAATAACGTTTATGCTACAAATAAAAAAATCTGATTATTATTAACTGTCATTACTCAACGAATTTTCACATTATTTAAATTTCATAACATACTCACCATATTTAAATCAAAATCTTCATCCATTAAACTCTAATCTAAACTGGAATACCAGTATTATCGGATAAACATCGCCGTCAGAAATTTCGAAATCTTTCTGTAAATGGAAAATTAATTTTAATAAAAAGGAAAAATTCTGAACAACAAACCTCATTCAGTCAGACATACAGTCAGAATTTGAAACATCATTTTTCTGATTCAACATCAATGTCATCGCCTTCTTCGGTGGGTTCTGGCTCCATCGCAATACTGTAGTTTTCACAGTCAGCGCTTTGAAAATGTTTGCGCAATATCGAGCACTTTGAACCTCTTTTCGCAAGAACTTTCTTTGTTGCACATTGCTGCTGCTGACAGGTACGCCTAATTTCATTCAAATTTGTCTATGATGTAGCTAGAAAAATATATAGGTTGCAAATGATGGCATTGAGTTTACCACACCCAAATTTAGTCTTGAAGATTCCTTCCAGCGTTGTACTTCTAAATAAATTCTAAACGAGTGATTCATTCAATCGTTTTTTCCACCATATACAAGCAATTTTGAGCAATACGTCGGTCTTAGATTTTATTTTGAGACCGTTATTTTTAACTCTACCTCCACCTAGAAGGACAACACCTTTAAATCATATCAATAACTGGAGGAAAAAAATATGTTTTAACCAATTTTAAACCAATTAGCAATAACAGTCTAAATGGACCAAACATTGCAGTCTTCAAAATAAAAGAAAAATTAAATGTATCTGAAGACGAGTTATACATAGAAAATTAAAAAAAAACATAATATACAAAATAAAAAAAAGAATGATAAAATTCTAAATTAATTAATTAATTAAAGTAGTGTTTAGCAGTAATACTAGATAGCTGGCTGCTAAAAGAAAAGTAGATGTGTGAAGAGTGTGATAGTGAGGGATCGACGAACGGTAGTGAATTTAACAATGAAGCATGTTAGACACACACCGTTGACGACCATACTCAGTACGATGGAACACAATATGACAGGATTTATGATTCCTAGTGGGATAGTTTAGTTATAGTTTGTTGACTTTGATTGATTCATTGTAAGTAGTCCAAAGTAAATCGATCAAATCAATTCTAAATTAGATTACAAATATAACCTACCAACTCATACTCATTTAGGCCACTGTCTACTTATGTAAGGTATTCATCAATACAAACCATCATAATAATCTTACATTTCACCCTTCGAGCCGGTCTATTAACTTTTAGATAATAATAGTAATAATAATAAAGTACTATGATCACACAACATCTGGCAGCCAAAATACATTATTGCTTCTCATGGTTCTTCGACATTTAGGAAAAGAAAAAAATCCAATCCGTTGGTGCTTTGATCGAAAAAGAGTAAACACCACCGACCACTCAAACAAAGTCATCAAGATATGGATTAGTCACCTTCCGTTACAAATCGAACAATTTTTTCAAACCATCAAAGTTAACTCTAAAACTAACTAACAAAGAACATCCGGTACCCTTAAATAATGTGTGAAAGATGAAAACAAAGGGGTGGGTGGCCTTGCCCTAAATAAATAGTCACTTATTTCGGACGGAGACAATACTTAATATTAATTGAACATCAACAAGGTTTTACCTTTTACATTTTGGCTTTTTGAAAGATAAGTGTACTAGAACTAAGTCTTGCATCCCACGACCGGAGTCATTTGTGAAACAGAAGTCTTCCAAGATTGGACCGTTCGAAATGTAACCGTAGTTCAACTTTCGCCCATTTGTTAGGGTTTCATCAGGCTAGACACTTGAAACAAACAAGAGTCCAAGGTAGACAACCAAAAGTTAGGTAATCAGCTTGCCAACCAAGCCAAATTCTAAACTACAAAAAGTCTGAGTAATTGAAGGAGGTGGGGTGGGGTTAACTATAGGAATCCACAAAGATGAAAGTTCGAAACCGCGGTCACGACTGAAGTTTATAAGTGTTCAATTTGTCAAAAGAATTTAGTTTTCTACGTGCATTTATTTGGGGTAAATTGCAGTGAGACTTTTGCTAGTTTCACTTCTTATATCTAGGGTGATTTGCTACGAATTTTTCGACATTTTTTCTGATTTTCCTTTATCGCGTATTTGTGCTGGATGATAATCTATAAAAATTATAATAATTATTTTAGGTTGAATGGAACACTGATAATATCTTTCAAATCACCACGCTTCTTTCAATGATTGTGCTACCGGGTGTAGATTAATTCGGGCAAATAAGTTGAAGAATGAGTAAATTAAAGTAAGAAAAACTTTTAACTCCCAACGTGGGGCTCGATTTCGTTACACTCGTTACATTTTGCTCGCTTCTTGTTCTTCCTTGTCCAACAATAGGTTGTAAAGCCTTATCAATTTTTTTCTGCGTGCTGTAATAGTTGTGGATTTATTTATGTCAAAACGTAGGGTAACTTTTGATCCGTAATGTTGATGTTGCGCAGATATTTTAAACTTTTGCCATTGTCGTATCCATCAAAATCAACAAAGGATGGTTGTCTATGACTTATGACATAATTGACCTAAACGCAAATTTCGTCAAAATTAGAGGAATCTTTTCGATCTCAAACTACTTTATGAAAAAAAATCCTCATTTAAAAATATGTTTTTCCTCTTTTTCAAATTTCCCATAAAGTATTTGGTTTTTTGCATTCCATACTGATCAAAAATTGCAAAGGATATAGTGAAAGTTTGAATTCCAGATGTTTCTTTGTTTTTGTCAGAAAAACATATAAAAGATAGTATTCTTTGAAATGATATGGAAGAAGGAATTGTAACGTGTTTAAACTTACGACCCATCATTCATTGCAAAACGATTTCTGTACCCAGAGACCAATCTATATGTTTTTCAAATCAAACAATTTTTCAATAAAAATTATTGCAACTGTCTTGCAATCGGCGGTGTGAGAATACATACCATAATATTCTTTGAGAAGTTCACAGATTATTGCGAGAACAGGTCTCGCAACTAAGTAAAATTTTAATATTTCATCCGTAAAACCACGATAACTTATACCTCATTGAACTTTAAAATATGTAGTATTATGTTAATCCAAATAGCTATCAAATTTGATGTAAATGCATTTCCTTACGTCCAGTCTATTACTCAAAATTTTTGCCAGGCGTATCATGACATCTAAACCCTTAATGCAAGATGCAAATGTTCGCAAAGAAAACTCAGGGTTCTGGTAGAAGTCAGTTTTCTTTCAGAACATTCGCACCTTCTACATGTGCTGATACCTTCCTGGTAAAGATTTTTAGTAATAGCTATAAAATCTTCAAATGACCGTCTTGTAGTTTTCTTTGTCTATTTGTATTTTCATCTCTCCATTTGTAACAAGTAAATGTGAGAGGTTTTTGCTTAATGAAAGTGCCCACATGCATCAAAATAAGGAATAATTTCTTTCACGCAGTTGAAATGCATTTCCCAATCACCGCATGTTTCTGCTCAGAATATAATGTTTCATTAACTTAGCCATCAGTTTTTGCTTTTTTTCAATTAAATTTTTAATTTTTCCTCCATTTTTTCTTACATGCTCATTTTATTCCATAACACTCTTATCCACTGACTTGCCTTCCAAAGTTTTGACTTTTCTTCTTCAGTCAGAGAAATATCTTTGAAAACAATTTTTATTGGAGTTAACTGTAGCAATAGCACGAGGAATAGAAATAGGGTCATAATAGGGTCTACCGAGTTTTCAGCAATTCTGGCCAAAATCTTTTTTAAAAAAGATATCACTTGACTATTTAGCTTAGTGCAGAGTTTTGGGAAAGAGACGTTAGTAATTTTTCAGGAATCATTTCATCAACCTCTTCCAAAAGACAGCGACTATTTGGGTCAATTTATTATCATATATCATACAGGCAATATTTTCGTTTAATATATTGACTGCAAGATCTATAATTCAATCCTTTTCAGCTTCCTCATTTTTAAGTCTCTATAGTTTGTGATGATTATATGGCCTTCTTCCACTTTGGTGTATAAGGTAAAATGGTTTTCCTAAATAAACTATATTAAAATCCTATAACTATAATATTATACGTAAGTTTGCCATACAGTAGCCATTTTTAAAGGTCTTTGACAGCTATCTGACAGCGCATTGAAATGCTTTATTCTGAACTGTTTGAGGTTAAGAATTTTGAAAATAATTACAATACAATGTTGTCAGATGTTATAATTTTAATGGAGCATATAATAAAGAAAGTAAAACAACGTGTCTTCAAAAATTCTTCTGGAGCATTCAGTAATAATGGAATCGTCATCTTGATCACAATTTTCCTCTTCGTCTTCATTCGAATCTTCTTATAGCGAAGTAATAAATAGGTGGAATATTTTTTGAACAAAATATGCCCCATTTCTCCTGTACATTCTACTTTAACAAGAATCTTTTCCACATTTAGCCGTTAGCAGTTAGATTGAGGTTTAAGCTGTTTGAATAGTTCTTTGTTACATGATATGCCAATTTAATTGATATGGTGGCAAAACGAAGAAATTGATGTTTGGTCGCAGTTTTGGCGAAGAAGTTTTAATGGTTCTTAGAATTTTTTTGCTTTAAATTTAAATTTAGACAAAGCTGTTAGCAGCTTTTCCAAAAGCCTTAAATTCTAATAAATTTTTTTATAATTATCTAGTATCTAGAGTAAAAAATCGTTCTTTTTGTTTACTTAACGAATCATTTTGGTAAGGTCCCTTTTGAAAAATTGATTTCACATTTCAAGTTGGTCTCAACTTTCAATTTTTTTCGATATTTTACCATAAATAAGAGATCTGCTTATCTAAAAATACAAACGAATATTCAAATTTCTTGTACTCACATTGAAAATATTAATTATTTAAATATTTGGACATTTTATAAAAACTAATATCTGCACTTTTTAATGACAAATGTCTAACGTTTAGTGATTGAAGCACTCTTGTCAGATTTTACAAAATGACTTGTTAGGTTTAGTTCGACAAATTTAACCACAACAAGAAAAATAAAACCATGACACTCTTTCGTTTTTTAAAAGTTTAAACTGATTATAACTCTTGTACATTTATAATGGTTTCTATCAATTTCTTATCAATTGCTATGCGGTAATAGTAGCACTTAACCCATCGATTTTGAATATTATGGCTATTACTATATGAAATGCAATAAAAGATTTTTACAAATATTTTCTAAAACCTTCTGCCGTAAAATCTTTATTTTTAATCTAGGAAAATATGGTTTGAGCAACCAGCTCTCAACTCTTAACATATGTAATATTCCATACAAGCTTAAATTTAAATGTAGTTTTAGACTTATGTATTACATTCTTTATAGATATGTCAACTAATGATGATTATAAAAATTACAGACGTTGATGAGAAACAATAATTATTAACTTATTAACATATTTAAATGCAACGTTAATGTTTTAATTACATTGCAAAAATTACAGTTTCAATTTTATTAAAAGTTAATTATTTTTTGTATGCTCACCGATTCGGCATATGTTCATTTTAATAAGCAAACGCTTTGCGTTGGTTGAATGATTGATTGATCTGGATTTCTAACAGCTTAAACAGTACTATACGCCAACATAAGCCTGTATTAACCATCTTGAATTAATCACACAACTGTTCTTTAATAAATTCTTTACGATGAAATATTATAATTATCTATACAGAAAAAAAAACAGAAATTACTATTTGTTACACTGAGCTTTAAGCTCAAAGCGTTCATTTTTCTTAGTCGCTGTCTTCTCGATTAATAGAATATTTTACATTGTCAAAAGGTGTAAATAGTTTTTGTTGAGTGGAAAGTAATCCGCTCAAGATATTCGCTTAGTTTTTTACTGCCCACTCTTGACAAGGTGTTAATATGAATATACCGAAAGCGACTTATCTCATTCTTAGTAACATCTCTATTGTTCATTTTTTAGTTAATATTAGGGAATAATTTATATTGGTTCATCAGTATATTCTGGTACAAAAATAAAATTTACTTAACTTAGCACATAGACAAATTGGAAGCGTTTGTAGGTATTAGTAACAAATTACTCAATGATTAATAGCCGGACACAGAAAATGTAATTAGTACAATACACCCACTTGTATTGATTTCTATTTATCACACTTAACATTTTATATGATAAACAACCACAAAATCTTTATTTTTTTCTTGAAATTGACGTTTCTCGTGTGTTAATGGCTTGAAAAAATACGTAAATTACTGTAAAATAGGAAGCGGTTTGGTTTCCTTTTTAGATACCTGCTGATATTTAAACCGTTATCATATTACATCAGTTTATACACTTTCTTTCAGATAAATTAGAAATTTTAAACAAAAAGAAATTATGCTAACGTAAACAATTATGCTAATGGCATTTGTGCGTATTGTATATAAAAGTGCGAAGACTTCTTCGGTTACAATTTTTTTTGTAACCGTGTAGAGATAATGAATGGTTACGTAGGAAGAACCGCAGATATACACATAATCTTTAAGGTCATCGGAATTTCCACTCCTGTTTTGGTTTTGAAAGGAAATTTGCCACATTGTAAGGAAGTTTTATTCGATCTGTAAAATTTATTTAATGTTTAAAAGTTACACATACATCTTTCATGTTTTATCGAGGTACGTATTTTGGAAAATCAGCCCATTGTAAAATTATTATTAATATTAAAGAAAAAAATTTCGCTTTAAATCGTTCAATATTTTGCTTGGTTTAAATTACACTCATTGGCGGCGGTGAAGTGGTTCTTGGTACATATGTCAAATTAGACATGTTAATATTAAAATAATCAAAATTGGCGTTCTTTGTAAAGATATCAGAATATAGCCCGAGTTTCAGTTCAATACTGACAGTTTCATTTTTCATAAAAATTTAGATATTTTATCAGCTATTCAATGCTTAGTTCTTTTTTTAAAATTTCTCTCTCTTCATTAGTTCAAAATTATGCGTGAAAGACAATTTAAGATACAATTTTAATTTATTTTCAAAGCTTCTTGAATGAATTGCAAAATTATTAACAAACAATCATTTTTATGAATACAGGAACTTTTAGGATGGTAAGGAACAAAAATATCAATTTTAAGAAGACCATATGTCGCAAGCAAAAGAACTAAAGCTTTAAGCTGATAAAATATTAAAAATTTCAAAATTTTGATGAAATTCTACAACAAAAAATTGCCAGTATTAAACTGAAACTTGGGTTATACGTATAAAATATCATTTTGAACAACTTTTCTTAGTGACTATTTCTGATATTTTTACAAAAAACCATCATGTTTGAATATTTTAATATTAACATGTCAAATGTACCAAGAACCCTTCACCGCCGCCAATGAGTTTTATTTTGGTTTTAAACCAAGCAAAAACTAACCCCCTAAGGGCCAGTTGCACCAATGTCGGTTAAATTTAACGGTAGGTTAAACACAATCGTTACTACGTTTAATCGTTGGATACTATTGTTTTTAATCTACGGTTAAATTTAATCGTTTGTGCAACTGGCACTAAGTCATCTCTAAAATATAATTAATAATAAAAAGTTTTTCTATATGATACGTACTTTTTGAAATTCACACCTATTAATACATAAATCAACTGTTTTGCTTTGAACCATAACCACAATCCACTTAATACAGGGCTTCTATAAATGATCAGGTGAGAGTTGGAAAATTTAAATAAATGAAAATTTGCCGCTTAAACTGATAGTGAATTAATTTATGCTAATGTCATCATCTGTCAGTTATTTCATTGTTCGTCGTTTATCGTTAATTTTCTTCATTTAGTTGACAATCATTTATATAAACCCTGTACTTATGTCCAGTATTTCAGTCCGATGGTTAAATTTTTGTTGATTTCCAAGGAGACAATTATTACCATGATAGTAAACCGATAATTTAAATTAATCCATGACTCGTAACTTTGCACATCTAAAATTTATGTTACAGAATATAGAGCGTCATCCCCAAAGTCCGCACCAAATGGGAAACTTCTTTATTATGGGTTTTTCAATAAAAAATTATTCTTTAAAAGTTTGTGCATCCTCTAATGTTAAGAATTCACTAACACAATGTGGCGAAAGACGGGTAATATACGAGGTGCATTCGAAAATTTGATTTTGAGTCAAGAGTAAAGTGCCCTTATTTCAGTAAATATCAAGAAATTTTATTTCAAAAAGTTGTTATTCATTAAAAAAACATCAAGATTTGAAGTCATGGCCATCTAGGAGAAATTAGTAATGTTTTCCATTTTTTTTTAATGGTGGCTATAAGTAAAAAGATTTGCTTTAAATGATAATTACACGACATCTTGTATTCAACAGTTTATTTAAAAGAGCTTGTAATTTACAAATTGCCCAATGCTAATTATGGTCAATTTTTATGGTTCAAATTGTTTTTAACAACAAAAATAACGCGTCTTTGGCCACATTTTGTTGGTGCATTTTTAGTTTTAGGGGATGCAAAAACTTTTATGAAGAATAACTTTTTATCGAAAAACCCATAATAAATAAGTTTCCCATTTGGTGCGGACTTTGAGGATGACGCTGTATAACACAAATCACACGATTAATGATTAGTTAACTGTTCTTTACTTTCTTAGTCCACCCATTTTATCCTTGTCTGTTTTAGAATAGCATTTTGGATTTGTCAACTTCGACAAACTCCTATGCGGTAGAAGAAACAGTCCACACTTTTCCCTTGGTTGTATAAGTTATGTGTTTATGTTATGTTTTGGACAATTCTCTAGTTCAGTCGATACGAGCGATTAGTCTCTTTGGAGAATAGGTTTTTATGGCGATAAATTTTCAAAACTTCGTTTTTCGTGCAATTTCAGAGTTTTATATGGTTTTACCTACAGTGGGCTGTTATTCGCAGATCTTAAGGCACACAATACCCGATGAACACTCTTTGTTGTTACTGTTAAAAACCTAATGATAGATAGTTACGGATACCTAATAGAAAACATTGGGCCGCTAGTCGTTATGTAATATTTCACACTGAGTCCATAGACGTGGGTCCCTAAGTACCTAACCTATCGTAATTTAACCTAACCTAACCTAACTTAGTTAACTTAACAAAGTAATGCAAAAGAGTTATGAAAACAAAAGTAATAATTATTTAAAGAAAATGCAAATAAGAAAATGAACCAATTAATATTTTAAACTGTACAAAAATCACCATACTAAAGTCGGATTGGGTCCATCAAGACCTAGAATGTATCACGCCTTGTTTTGCGGTTATGACGTTTCCACAACTAGTCGCAGAGCAGCTCACCAAAGTCGTCCTCATGGCAATAGTCTTTTGCTAGGCAAATAGTCTAAAAAGAGGTTAGGCCATGATCTGAAATGAATTCAAATAAAAGTTAGAACTCTTCTAAAACAGAATTAATAATGATTTATATCACTTACCTTGTACAGAGAATGGCGTCTCACACTGAATTTGACGTCTATTCAATAAGAGCTCCTTGCTACGTGATTTTGCGTTGGGAAATTAAAACTTCATAACTTTTCACAGAAACGTTTCCGTACTTAGGATCCACCTCAATGTACTCGGGAAATATATATACGACCACTAAATCTATTAGTCTTCCTATAGTGAACTTGAGTCACCAGTTTTTTTACTGATTACTGACTCAATTAGAGATTAAACAAATTCATACATACCAGCAGATTGAAGGGTTTCTGATGATATTCATATGGCTATTGGCATATACGTCAGGGGCGTAGTATTTGATCCTCATAGTACAAATGGTGTTACAAACTCTATGTTCTATGGGATTCGTTTATAAATTTAAGATATTCACTGAACAAGAAAGTGATTGGAAATTAAGGTCGGATAATAAATCAGACATTGGAGGTAGTGGTAACGTTGTTATTCGTCTATCAACTGAAATACTAAGACAACAAAATTATATACTCTATTTTGACAGTTTCTTAAATTTGTTTGTGTATTTATTCGGGCAAGGCATTAAAGTAGTAGAATACCGTAAGAACCGCATGGTTTATCTGAAGTAAACAAATTTTAAATCTATGACAGCAATATAGCTTTACAGTCCACTTTTATGGGGAATAATGCCAAAATCTGAAACCTGGGGTTTTGGGGGGAAGGATTCAGCACATAATGGTGGTATCTTCTCTAGCTTGGAATAAAAAAATTTTTGCGAAAATTTTATGCCCGATCTTTCTAAGACTAAAAAAGTATGGAAAACCAAGAAAATCAGATTCAATATACAGGGTGTGTTTCGACGATAGCATGTTAGACCAATAATGAGAACGGAAAAACCGATTCAGCTGAAAACTTGTAACTTTATACAAATGGACATCGTCTACTTACTGTAAAAATATTTCATTGCGGTGTCACTTCCGGTTATACCAACTTTGTTATTTTAAATACAATGCCCCAATTTTTATTTTATTCTCGGTTTTTGCATAAAATTTTACGTCTTCTACTACCAGGTTTGGCTTACTTATTATTACTAAGAAAAAAATAATTTCGGGTGTTAGCACCGAAAATTTGAATTTACTGAAACAATAATATTTCATGAAACATAAAAGGCAGATGACCGAAACTTGTACAACGGTTTGAAATGGTATTGATCTATGTTTTCAATATTAGACATTTTTAAAATTCATTTCTTGGGAAGGTCCGGGAGTAACGGTAGTTAAGAAAATTAAAATTGTCAAGTAATCAATTTTTTTTAAATTGCAAGTGAATTTTTGTATATTCTCATTCGATGCAGAATAATTTTCGTGTTATCTGCTTTTTTCTACTTTCTTTTCTTTGGTGTTATCTGCTATTTTTTTACTTTTCTGGAGATAATGTAGTAAATTAATAATGTGCGTTGCAATCTGTTTTGCTGCCTTCAATCAGTTGGCTAAAACAGATTACAAAGCACACTATTAATTTACTGCATCATCTCCAAGAAAAGTAGGAAAAGAGCAGATAACACGATAATTATTCAGTTTAGGTATAGGAACATGATATATCAGCAAATGGATAATTAAATTATGCATCGAATTAGAATATAAAAAAGCTTAGTTGCAATTTAAAAAAATTGAGTTTTTGACAATTTTAGTTTTCTTAACTACCGTTACTACCGGACCTCCCCTAGAAATAAATTTCAAAAATGTCTAATACTGAAAACATAGTCCAATACAATGTCTAACCGTTGTACCAGTGTCGCTTATCTGCCTTCTATGTATCATGAAGTATTAATTCAAATTTTCGTTGCTTACGCCTGAAATTATTTTTATTTCTTAATAATGGTAAGAGATAGGTTTGGCAAGCCGGTAGTAGAAGACGTAAAATATATTTTCAGTAAGTAGACTATGTCAATTTGGATAAAGTTACAAGTTTTCAGCTAAATCGGTTTTTCGTTCTCATTATTTGTCTAACATGCTATAGTTGAGACACACCCTGTAGAGTCCAAGAGACCGAGGCCAAGAGTTTGGAATAAAAATATAAACTGCTGCTGTTTATTCCCCCTGTCAGAAATATGATTAATTATTGATAGTTTTATTACTGCAAATTATCTGCTTGTTTAAATTTCACGTTAGGGTATCAGTGAATTTTTAGCGTTGGCCAAGTGTCATAAACTATGTTTAATATAGAGGGTGTCCCACGACATGACTGTCATAGCTTGGGACTCCGTTGCTGGGGTGATTTCAAGTCAAAAACGCTATCGTAACCGAGCTACAAGCATCTGAAATTTTAAATAAGTAGTAGGTAGTAGGAATTAAAACGAAACTGCTTTATTAAATTAGTTGCTCAATATGTCCACCCAGTTTCTGTATGTAGAATTGAAATGGTAGCTCTGCTAATACTTTCTCTGGTATTAATAATTCTAGCTACTAGTTGTTTTCAATATTTTCTGCATTAACTAAATTTTTCAGTCTTCCTCATAAAAAGTAATCTAAGAGACTAAAGCCATGTGATCTTGCTGACCAAGGAACTGCTGAATCTCCACCGGTTTCACAGCCTTGTAGTATGTCGATCTTTGATATTGCCTTTAAAAAGTGGAATTTTTCAAAATTGGTTTTGACTATTCTTTTAGTTTTGTCAGTGGCTATAATTTAAAAATATTTTCAATTATACAGGCTGTCCCACTTTCATGTAACACCTCTCAAGTTTGACATTTTAAATGGAAACATATATTTTTTATTTTTTATTCTAAATCTAGGTGAAAAACTATGGTGACTTTATGTATACGAGTCTTACTCAAAAAATGATACTTTTTGAGATATCGATTTTTAAACATTTAATTGGGTCAATATCGGTTTTCGGATATCACACGATTTTTAGGTTATAAGTTGAAATATCAAATTCAAATTTTATTCACACTTAGGGCGGTAACGACCCTAACTGTCCATGATTTAAAAGTTTACATTGATTGTACGAATGACAAATAACTTAAGAAAATCAAATGGAACACCCTGTATATATTTTACCAGATCGATGTAGAATTAAATTCTCTACAATTTTGCTATACATGTTTGTCTAAAAAAATTCACTGTTAACCGTGAAACTCGTTTTTATCGAAAATTATCATCGAAAAATTAAGTACAATTGCCAACTATGAGAAAAATACTAGGAAACATGTTTGCTCTGAAGGGGATATGCTATTTGACATCGTTATCGTTATCAGCAGTTGAGAATCCTACCATTGGAGTGCGACAAATGTTAGATAACGTTGGAGTTTTGAAGACTCATGTAAATAAGGTGTTACGAATAAACAAATTTCATTCTTATCGGATACAGACAAAAAATCGTATAATTGAAAATATTTTTAAATTGTATCCATTGAGGAACCTAAAAGAATGGTCAAAACTGATCTTGAATAAATCTAATTTTTTATAGGCAATATTAAATGTTCGCATACTACACATAAGGTGGAGGTGCGCCGTCGTGCTCAATTCCCTAAGCTATGGCAGTCATTTCGTGGGACACCCTGTACACTAACTATAAATGGTTGTCTTTTATGTTTAGTGGGTAGTTTCTGATAATAATTGTAAATAAATTTTTAAATTTAATTTTTTTGTGTTAGAACTTTTATGACAAAAATAAATATGAAAAAGTTGTAACGAATTTGAAATTATTTCTAAATACTGGAGTAGTTATTTTTGGAGTGTGCTGTAAGTGGAAACTTCTTATTTAATAATTTAAGAAGTTTTGAAATATCAACTATTACCTACTAAGCCACTCCCTTATCAGTTATTGGCAGTTTGGATCACGCATAAAAATTATTATTAAAATTTTTCACAACGTCAACAATCTCAGATGCGAATTTTCTAAAACTAAAAAGACAGATCGTTGCAGGTGCGTCCTCACATAAAAAAACAGACATTTAAATTAACTTCATAACAGCCAGCCCTTGAAAAACTAGACGAAACGCCTGGCAAGCTAGTCCAACCTTGACACTGTCCAACTTTAGAAGACGTTCCTGCTTTAGCACAAATTCCGAACGTCAGCTTTCTTATAGAAAGAAGTAAACAAATGAAATTAATATAAATGAGTGCGGATAGTGGACGTCTTAAGTGGGCGGCGGACGCATTAAGAAAATCAAATTTGAAAAAGTATGTTCGTGCGAGTATTGTTAGCGGAACGCTCTGTGAATTAATTTAAAGAACGATCGTTATTAAAAGGAACACAAATTAAAAATATCATTTTAAATTGATTATAATCGCCGAGTTAATGATCGGATCATAAAGATATACGAAACACGCAATGGCACGCACACTAAATGATGCAATTTGGTCAATTGGTTGGGGTCAAGCAGACAAAACTCTCAGATGTTTGCAGTTGAATATTGATGTCATAAATTGTGAAAAGCGCAAAAAGAATTCCATTGTAGTAGTAGTATATCTGCAACACTAGACTCCCAGAACATAAAGTTGACTTAAATACTGCAGTGGCGGGTTCAAACGCGCGAATATAAACCGCACTGCAGTGCATATATTGGGACGCCCCCGCCGCAATGCACCATCTACGAAGAGAACATTATCCTAATTCATCTCAACGGACCGTTATAAGCGAAATTGATATTCTAATACGTTATAGCTTTTTTCATTCATAGCTTAAATGAGGTCGAGTATCAGGTGCCGAGTTCACAGATACCTTCGAGTCGGACACGAAAACTTCTTGCGCTTCAAGTTTTTTCTCATAAACCGGCCGATAGCAGTCAATATGAGGTGTGGCCGTGCTACTTCTTATAAAATTTGTTTAAACAACGCCTTCGTCGTTAATTAATTTGTCGTGTGTTTTTTTTTGGTAACTTACTCGTACATTCTCATGAAATAATAGGTTTAATGAAAAATGTCGGTATTGATTCTACTCCAAAATTTAAATTTCAGAAAAACTCTTTGCTCTAATAAATAAGTATGTGTTTGAGATTTAATTTGTTTTTATCAAACCACTATAAAGTTCAGTTTTTCAATCCATGTTTATTCTAAACTTAGTTCGCTTAATAGAACTTGCGGAAACTTTAAACTAAACCTGGTTTAAAGTACGATTGATAAAGTAAACCTTAGAAGAGTGGAAGAGTCAAGGAATAGAAATATAGATATTAGTTGAAACAATATATAGGGCTATCAGAAAATAAAAAAAAAATTTGACACCACTGACATAATTAAGAGTTGGTACTATTTTGCACTGAATTGGTGCGTTACTGATTTCATATTTTCTAAGAAATTTCATTTGGGTGTGACAATTTTCTCGTATATTAAAATTGCCGAAAATATAGGGTGACAACTTCAGAAATGTAGGGTAGAATCAATAACTTCTTTTATTACTTCAGATAAAATTTATACTTGACAAGGCTACAAATTTACCGAGTATCAACATTAATTTTAAAAAAACTTCCAGTTTCAATACAATTGTTATTTTCAATTTTTTTTGAGTTAACACTCTACCCAGAAACTCGATTTTTTATAACGATTATGTTTTGATATAAGCTATTTTTCAACAAAATGTCGCTTCTGGTTTTACCTACTTTATTATTTTAAACAGACAGACGGTATTTTATAAAAATAGTTTAGATCGAACCATAATCGGCATAAAAATTTCAAACAGATATTTTTTACTGTTCTCCAGAAACTTCTATAATGAATCATGACCGTAAATCACCCTGTATACTTCCTAAAAAAATTTGGTATTGTCTATTTTTATTTATAGCAATAAAAAAGTTGTAGGATGTACACTTTTCTTTTCTGTTTTCGTCCGGTATATTGTGTACGCGTCTAAGTATTTTTATCTTTCCAATATACAATATAACTGACCTTGCCTGCTATTTATCTAATGAACTAGTGGACTGCCTCAAAATGAAGAAGCAGAAGAGCACAAAATATGTATAGAATAGTTAAGCCAAAGTTAGTTGTGTAATAATTCAATATATGGCATTTTAGTATTAATTTTTTTACGTATGATTACAAATCCCGTATTAGGGTGTCCCAAATTAGTCCGTTTTATAGAGTATAACTTGTTTGATAAGTTTTTTGCAACTCTCTACAATTTGTTCCTCATTTAATTTCCTACAGATGTTATTAAGATCATTTTCGTAATTTTATAGTTTTTAATTTTTGGTTTTTATAATAACTACCTACTAGATTTTGATTTAGAAAAATTTGTTATTCCCAATGAGAATAAGCTTTCCAAAAATGTATAATTTTGACGATTTTGTTTTAAAGATAATTAATTTCTAAAAATTGTTATTAAAATTAAAGATCTAGGTAGTAATAATTTAATCAAACAACAAACAATCAACAGCAACGAAGATTTTGTGTGTTCTTTCTTCCAATAGGTCATATTTCATATTTATCAGTTAACCTTAAATTACTGTATTTAGGTCTGGTCTTTTTACCTTCAGTTAATTTTATCTGTTGGTAAATCACCTTGGAAAAGCCAATTTCTAAAAAAAATTTTTGTTGTGGTTGTATCATTTTAGAAGGAGAGGAAAAAAAAAAAAAAAATTTTTGTTTTTTTGTGGAAATGAGGGTTTTATAAGAGAGGTAATTTTTTAGAGTGTAAGGGGGAGGGAGTGTTCGGGGTTTTATAGTTTTTTTTTTTTTTTGTTGGGGTTTTTTTTTTAAAGGTTATGTGGTAAAGAGGGGAGAGAGAAATTTTTATTAATTTTTCAAAATAAATTAAATTTTTTTTTGATATTTTAAAAAAAATTAGTTGTAAAAAAAAATTAAAAAAAGAAAAAGGAAAAGGGATGGAAATTGTTTAAAACTTTTTAATTGTTGGTCATTGTATAAAAAAGTTTAAAATAAAATTTTAAAGTTAAAAAAAATTTTAACAAAAGATTAAAAAGTAATGATTTTGTTCAAACAACCGTAAACCTGAAAGAGTTTTTTTTTTTTTTTTTTTTTTTTTTTTTTTTAATTAAATTTTATTTTTTTTTTTTTTTTTTTTTTTTTTTTTTTTAATTTTTATTATTTTTTTTTTTTATTTTTCTTTCTTTATACAACTGGTGCTTAGTTTGTTATACAGTGACCGGCAAAGAGTTTGCAACAAATGGGAAAATTTTTGTAATTGAGATATCCGAAAATTTCTTTTGGCAAATGAATTCAGCATATCGAATGACAAAAAAAAGCACTTTGACAAATGTCATGTGACCACTGTCATGGCGGCAAATTTAAAAAATATTCCTTAAATATGTAAAAAGTGAGGTTAGATGACAAGATATTGAAAAATGCCTAAGAGAAAAGTTGTTCAGAATTAGATTATACGTCTATGTGCAAATTTTTAAAAGAAAATAACGACTTTTCAAAAATATCAGTTTTCCGGCATTTTTTCCGGAAATTTTTGTATGTTTTTGTATGAGCTTATTATCCAGGCAATATTGTAAAAAATTGTTTAAATTGGGTTTAGAATGGAAGAATTGATCATTTTAGGACTATTTTAAAATAATTCTAAATTTGTAATTTCAACCTTTTGTTTTCTGTAGGCCATTGCAACAAAGTCCGTCCTAAAAAAACAATGTTTTTTGTTCTTTACCGTCCATTGGTAGACTAATAAATAAAAATTACTGGATTGTAAAGTTTATTTGTTGGTTTTATTGTGTTTTATGCAAATCAAACGCAAAAATTTTGTTTTCTCAATATTTCCGGAAAAAATGCCGGAAAACTGATATTTTTGAAAAGTCGTTATTTTCTTTTGAAAATTTGCACATAGACGTATAATCTAATTCTGAACAACTTTTCTCTTAGGCATTTTTCAATATCTTGTCATCTAACCTCACTTTTTACATATTTAAGAGATATTTTTTAAATTTGCCGCCATGACAGTGGTCACATGACATTTGTCAAAGTGCTTTTTTTGTCATTCAATATGCTGAATTCATTTGCCAAAAGAAATTTTCGGATATCTCAATTACAAAAATTTTTCCCATTTGTTGCAAACTCTTTGCCGGTCACTGTATGGTCGGCCCCCCCCTTTTCCTCTCTTTTTCTTCCTTTCTCCTTTTTTTTTTTTCTCTTCTCCCCC
Organism: Abscondita cerata; assembly: GCA_030710515.1. Taxonomy (NCBI): domain Eukaryota; kingdom Metazoa; phylum Arthropoda; class Insecta; order Coleoptera; family Lampyridae; genus Abscondita; species Abscondita cerata. The sequence goes on along the minus strand of JALBCR010003654.1, from coordinate 108,295 downwards.
TCTCTCTTCTTTCTTTTTTCTTTTCCCTCTCTTTCTTCTTTCCCCCCCCCTCTCTCTCTCCCCCTCCCGTGTTATGGAGGCGGTCCGGGAGTCCCGTACCTCAAAATAGGTTGATGTGTTGGAAAAGCCATCCATAACAAACCACCTCTATCTCTTGAGCGCCTTTTTCATCGCAGCCAAGATAGGTTGTCAAACGCCTTTGATAGGTCCAATGTGATAGGGCGCCTTTTGTGTTGAGAAACAGCCTATCCACTCGGGTAAATCCTCTTTGGTGAGGATGTAGAGCAGCACAGAGGAGTCGTTATAAGCCGCCTCAAGTTATTAACATTTAAGGTAGCGTGATGTTAAATAAGAGCACAAGTTTGGGAAAAACTCCATCATTGTGCAGATCGGTGATCCTTATTTCGTCAGAGCCCCTCCGAGAATGTAAATCCCATAATACTTTGTGGACGAAATCGGGAAGAATGTGCGGCCTGTGAACTTCGAGTGAAGTGACACCGTATTTGGTATTACTTCTGCAACCGATTATTTACCAAACAATCCTGATACTTCTAGCGGACTGCCTCGACTGATGACATAATTGAGCTATTGTAAAGCGGGTCATCATCAATTAACAAAGTTTAAAGGAAGGTTTGTAAACATTCATAATTTAACGGATAAAGCTGTATTATGGCTTACGAATCTGAAGGACATCTCAAGTTCAGCAATACTTTATATTCTTGTCCTGATTATCTGTTTTTCCTTACTTACTTACTTTTTCGTCTTCGTCGTGACTGGCGCTTGGACCGGTCCATTATATGTCGTCATGCAATGGCTGTGCTGTTATATGCGTTAGCATGTTTAGTTTTTGTGGTTTTCCTAAACCTTGAAGCAAATGCTTTGCCAATACCAACCAATCCACAATTGCACACGGTTTCGTCAGCACATTATACAGATTTATACTGATCTTCTGGGGCACCATACATAACACTTACATCACAATTCAATATTTAAAATATACCATACGAATAAACAAATTTAAAATATAGTCGGGCAATTTTCACCTTCGGTTCTTATAAGGCAGGTGAACAGTTGGTAAATTCTGAATAAGGGAGGCCTTTGTTGGCCCCTTTCTATAAATATGGGGCTCTTTATCCTTGAATTTCCAAAGAACTTATTACTTTTGTCGACATATTTCCATGGAAGGTGTTCAACCTGTTTACGTGTGCGCACACACCGACTGTCTTCTATTCTTGATACTTGAAGCCGTCACGTAAAGACTGGAATCAGTAATTAGCAAATTGATTGATACCAATCGTCAATAAAGGCTCTGAAGGAGTCTTCGTTAAAAGTATGATCTTCGCCTTGGATTATGGATAATGGAGGACTATCCCACTCGAGGAGAGCTTGGGTCAACGTCTAGGGTTGAGACGCGCCTCGTCTTGACCAGCAAATCAAGAAAAATTTGCGTCCGCAAACAGACAGGTCCTATTAACAGATCCGTTCAGGTTCTAAGACGAACTCCTTGCCGCAATAACATTGAACCATGGTTAGAACGCTTAAATTGGACAAACTCGCTTAAACTACTAGGGCGCGGAGTTATATTGAATATAATCGGTCCTTCATCGTTTTTATTGTTATGTAGTGAAATTTAACTAGGATTTTAGTCAAACCGAGCCGATACAAGAAACTTTAGAAGTTTGCAGTTGGGCCATGAAGAGGTAGTCAATTCACAAACAAGTGCTTTTACGAAGAAAGTCATAATTAGTTTTATAATTAAAAATCAAAACAACTTAATTTTTGTTGACTTAATCATGAAGCAATTGGTTGCTCTCTTATCATACGAATTAATTTAAAACGCTCTTTTTAAAGTAATTAAGTGTAATATTAAGAATTGCAACCGGAAGGCAATTAACTAATCATATAACCGAACACTGCAAGCAATATCCACCTCCATAACTAGTAATAAGACGCCTTTGACTTTCTCTTACATTTTTTAATAATTTCGTATTTATAACTGTTTTAATATCGTAGTGTATTAACGCTTGCGATTAAACGTCTTTTTTTTTATTCGTTGCTGACATTAATTAGAAGTGTCTAAAGTTTAACAATTTCAGTAGAATTTTACAAAAAAATGAATTAATGCGAAAAGGAGTGAAAGAAGTAGTTTACTGTACTTACAAGTTACGCAAAAAAGTGATTAAACGAAATACTAATTTGATTCGAATATTTCAATTTGATTAGAGTATGACATGAAAAATTGAACCAATTATGGTTAAAAAAATCTAGAATGATTAAATACGACATTAACGCTGGAGGACAATTTATTAAAAAATTATATAATGAAGTGAAAGTTAATAATAAGTGTGGATTTAAGACTGAATTTTTGTCGAGTTTGTTGATGTTACTGTAATGGTAATTACAGATAATTGTTCTGGTGCACTGAGCCGTCATTTAGTTCTTTAGTTGTCATTTGTAGATACCTACGAGTTTGTTGATTTACGATTTTATTAATTAATTTTGCCCCTCGGGTAAAAAGGTAATTTGTTTTACGCTTCATTAAATAGTAAAAAGTTTTGCTATTGAAATAATTAACCGCGACGTTTGTGATTTTTCTTCAAGACGCTATATAGAATATGGAAAGCTTGCCCAATTATATAGTTGGCGAATACTATAAATTAGGAGTTCGTTTGTAAACTAACAAGTACATGGTACAAGGTGATAAAAATAAATTTTATTTTGCAATATGCTATAACTCCAGGTGTGAAGCTTTCATTATTGACAATTTATTATACAATTTAATGCAATATGGGATGCATAAAAATAATTTACCTTTACATACACATAATTAGATCATATTATGTTTGTCGTAATTTTTTTATGTAGGTTTCGAAATGCAAATTTTTTACCCTCGGATCTGTAAATATATTATAGATACTAACAATGTGACAATGCAATTTTTCGTTCGTTTGTTTTGTTTGATTTAATCTTAATAACATTCAGTTTCTTTTTCTTCTGCTAGTTAAATTTTAATAGCCCTGATCCGTCTATTACAAATTTTAAGCAAATGCATTTTTTTCTTCAAGACGAGGTTTAAATATTCATTTGAGCAAACGTCTATTCACGATGGAAAAAACCAGCTTTGAAATTTTTTGAATCATCTTGGTTTGAAAATACGAGGGTGGTCTGAAAAGTTTCCGACCTAACATAGCTACAAGAATTTTTATCTTAAAATTTATTTATTTTCTACATCTTTGTGACTCTATACACTTCTCCCAGCTGATGCTCCCATCTCTTTAATCCGTCCAAATAGTACTCGGCGTTCTTCTCTGCAAAATAATTGTTCACGAAGGTGATTGCCTCCTCATTTGACAAAATACTTTGTCCTCCGAGCGCAGTTTTTAGTTGAGGGAACAGAAAGAAGTCGCTTGGGGCTAGATCTGGTGAATAAAGGTGGATGGTCAAGCAGTTCAAACCGTAATTCATGGATTTTGCTATGGCAACTGTTGAGGTGAAGACGGGTTGTCTTGGTGAAACAGGATTTTCTTTTTCTGCAAATGTGGCTGTTTATCCGCAATTTCTGCCTTCAGCTTGTCAAGTAATGATGCGTAGTATGCTCTTGTAATGGTTTTCCCTTTTTGAAGATAATCGATTAGGATAACTCCATGACTATCCCAAAACAGTCGCCATCACTTTCCCAGGCGAAAAAACAGATTTTGCTTTTATTGGAGCCGGTTTCCCCGTTGCAGTCCACTGTTTTGACTGTATTTTTGTTTTCAGGCGTATAGTGGTGTATCCAAGTTTCATCTACAGTAATTAATCGGCGCCAAAACTCGGATTTATTGCGCCTAAACTGCACCAACAGAGCATTGGAAATGTTCATTCGAACACGTTTTTGGTCTAACGTTATCAAACGCGACACTAAACGCGCGGACCCCTTTCTTATGTCTAGGTCTTGATTTAATATGTGACAAACACGTTCTTTGGAAATTTTCATTGCCTCTGCTATCTCTCTCACTTTAATTCGGCGGTCGTCTAACACCAATTGATGAACTTTGGCAATGTTATCGTTAGTAGTTACAGTTTTTGGACGTCCCGAACGTTCATCATCTCCCAAGCTCTTACGGCCACGTTTAAATTCAGCTGCCCAAAATTTTACAATAGTAAATGGCGGTGAAGAGTCCCCGTACACAGAGTCTAACTTATCTTTAATTTGCGTAGGCGTATTCCTTTCAAAAACAAATATTTTATGACAGCCCGGTACTCCATTTCTCCATTTTCACAAAATACTCACATCGACTCACTCAAACGACTGTCAAATAAAAACTGGTCGTCCAAAATGGCTGAAACTTTGATATGTTGCTGTCAAAAGATGCACAACCCTGACTTTTTATTGACAAGTGCTGCCATCTTCACGTTGAGGTCGAAAACTTTTCAGGCCGCCCTCGTACATGTATCCAGATGTCACAAAGAAGATAATATTATTTCAAGTTTTGCTGAATTGGAATTTCCAAATTAAAAAGCAATGTACCTGTTCTTGAAAGAGAATTCCCAAAGGCTGTCGCTACAAAAGCTATCATTAGTTATTTGTATAAATCTGAATACTTTTGAAGTTTGGAAGGAGCTGTTTCTATTTTCCTATCGTGCTTTGAATGTTTCGAGAAAGTCTAATATCAAGATTGCTGAAAAGAAAATATGTGAGGGTGATATTAAAGATGCACTTCGGATGTTTTTTTCTTTAGAAGAGTTTGCAAAATGTACGTTTATCACTCTTAACAAAAACACCCTTGACCTTCAAAATCACTTGTCCCCAAAGCAACTTGATGTTGGAATAAAAGTAGGCTGCAAAGCAGCTGTTCATTCTGCCAGATCTTTTCTTGTTTTAGATCCATCTCTTGAAATTTTAAAACAAGCATTTACCGCAGAACTCCACGTCGCCCCGATAAGCGAAAATAAAATTGCTTTTCAGAAAAAAATGTTTCAAACAAAAGCTATAGACAATACAATTTCCAACAAGTTTTTCTATTAACTTTTTGTAAAATTCATATTGGTCACGTGATTGTTATATCTCAGTAATTCATTATCGAATCAAAAGAAAAACGGAGAAGTTAATGTTGGTGTTCTATCAAAATGTAAGAGAAGACTTCGTACAAAAAATTATAGAACTATATTCTTATTGTGATGATGACTTTGTTGTGCGTACGGAAACTGGTTTAATTCTGATATTAACAATTATGAATTTTGTTCTGATAACTGCCAGTATGCAATTTATAGATGTGAAACGAACTTACGAGCTCTAAATCTCGTGGTGGTGGTGTTTTAATTGCTGTAAAAAAATATTTTGAAGCTATTGTCATTTGTATATTGTTTGAAAGTATTGAGCATCTGTTTTTAAATGTTGAGTTTGGTTCTCTTCATTTCTTAGTTAGTGCTTGTTATCTTCCTCTATCGAGTTCTGTTGAAACATTTTATAATCATTTTAATGAGATTGAATCAATTATATCTCGTATAAAATTTGATAAAATTCTGCTTCTAGGCAACTATAATCATCCACTAACTAATTGGAATGATAATAGTGCCATTTTATATACCAGCAAATGAAAATAGTTAAGGACAGTACTATGTCGTTGAATAAAGAGTAATAAATAACGGTGCAATTAAATACTTTATTTTATCAGAAACTTAAATCATGGCCGTTACTCAAAAAAAAAACGGTAGACATGGCAGACTTTTCTTACATACCTGTCAAAAACAAAAATACAACGTTGTCACGTTTAATAAAAGTAACTTAAATACACAACAGACAGTTTGTTATTTCTAGATGTTAAACAAGTTAGCTATGTATAGAATAATTTTGGCAACCGGCTTGACTTAACTTTTACATCCAGTTCTGATGATGTTACAACTCTACCCTCTATCTCATTTATAACAAGCGACAAACATCATCCACCTGTAGAATATATCATAAAAGTTAATTCATCAACAGCAACAGAATTAATTTCAGAATTCAGATATGACTTTAAAAACTGTAATTTTCATAATATTAATATCTATTTAGAATAAATTGGGTCCAAATATTCTCCAGTAAAAATGTTGATACTAATTTCTATACGTTCTATAATGTGTATACATAATCTTGTGCCTATTTTTTTAAACTAGTTCATAAATTATACACGGTGGCCAGAAAAATACGGACAAACGCCAGGTAGAACGACTCTTTGTTCAATTCTGAGGCGATAATCTTAATCCAAAAAAGTTATGCGATCCTTCCTTAAGGCGCACGAGACCATCAAACCTTAAGATGTACGGCTAAAATTTATTAAAATTCGTCAAATTTATCTATGTAAAATCATTGTGGTGAAATTTAGAAATGGAATTATCTCAAATACATCGATGTAACTAATCGATTAATCTATATATTAATTACTAAAGATTTTTTGGGACTGTAAACGCTAAGGCTTTTTTGTTTCTGGGTTAATCCAGACAAATGTGGTATCATTCAACTCGCAATTAAATGGGAAGTGTCTAAAGGGTAGTACATTTCAAAATTTATAATTGTCTATTTTAAACTCAGGTCAAAGTTGAAAATTGGCTATATTGTACCATTTGATAGACAAAACTCAAAAACTACGCATCCAAAATGCTTCATATTTGAAATATAGTTACGTTATAACTTAAGAAAAGTATTAACAATGTATTTAAAAATATCTAATGGGAGGTCAAATAAGGTCAAAGGTTACTGTTCGGACATAACGTATGTATGGCACATGTATTATGTATAATTCGTATATGCTGAAAAAAGTAATGGAGGACGGAAGCTTTACAACTAGAAATATTGTTTATCGTGAAGTTTTATGTTAATATTATTATGCTGTGTCAATTTTTATAACTACTATCTCTGTAAATAAATTAGTTTGTATGCAATACAAACGGGTTTGCTAGTCTTTGTTTAATTCTGTTGGTTCTCAAATTCAGTGGAATATTATCCAGCACTTCTTCTAAAACGTTAACGTACTCAATTCCATTTAGACGATTTGGAAGAAATATTGGTCCAACAACTCGGAAATTTAAAATCCCCAGCCAAACATTTACCGAAAATCTTCTCTGTCATGTCAATTTCCCTTACTGCCTTGGGATTTTCGTCCGCCCAAAAATGAAAATTATGGCTATTAAAGACGCCATCTCTCGTAAACAAGCATTCGTCGCTCCAGAATATGCAATAAAAAGTTCGGCTCTTCTTGAATTCTTTGTAAAATAATGGTCTCGTGCGCCTTAAGGAAGGATCGCATAACTTTTTTGAATTAAGATTATCGTACCTCAGAATTGAACAAAGAATCGTTCTACCTGGCCTTTGTCCGTATTTTTTTCTGGCCACCGTGTATATGATGTCCAATGGTAATTTAATTTTATACAGACAATTCTCTGACTTAAGGCGGAACTTCAAGTCTTAGGAAGCCTGTTACATTTCATACATGTTGAAAATGACTTGTACAACAATTCTTCAAAATTTTTTTAATTTTGTTAAACGTGCGAACTTTCGGTAATGATTGTCCTAAGTCTTTTTATCACTTTGAACAGGCTACATCTAGTAGTCAAGATGTCTCTAAATTTGTTTGCCGGTTTCTTTTCTTCTGTTTTTAGAAATGATCTCTCCTTCTCTGTTTTTCTTATACTTAAAACCGTTACGTAGACGAATATGGCACACAATCTATTAATTTGAGGATGTGTTCTTGCCCAGATAAAATACCTCCTAGTCTTTTTAAATATTGTTTTGCTAATTTTTAGCCTACCTACTCTTTATTTTAATTAATCAGTCCTTTGAGTGTGGTGTATTTCCTGACTTCTTAAAAAATAGTTTTATTATACCTATCCATAAATCTGGTAATCTTTCTAACATTGAGAACTATCCCTCTATCGTTATTATGTCTTATTATTTCAAAAATTGATCAAAAGTTTGCTAGTAGATAATCTTACTTTATTAGTTAAACATTTAATTTCTTCTACTCAACATGGTTTTCAAAAAAATCTACATTAACAAACCTCTTAACTTATCAAAACTACATATTGAACAATTTTCATTTGAATTCTCAAGTCAATTCCGTATGTATTAATTTCTCTAAAGCATTTGATAAAGTAAACTATTAACTACTTTTGCATAAACTTGACTTGTTCTATTGGTTTACACAGTAGTTTTTCTTAATCGATTTCTGTTAAATTCTATCACTGTTTCTCCGACTATTTTGAAGCCACATCTGGAGTTCCGCAAGGCTCCAATCTTGGTCCATTATTATTTCAATTTTTATTAATGATTTATCTTTTTCGTTTTCTAACATATTTTTACAATGTTTGCGGATGATGTCAAACTAGCAACATCTGTGATCTCTATCGCTGACTGTCAGAAGTTCAAGTGTTTGGATGAGCTTTATTCTTGGTACATTAAACAATATTTTATTAAAATAAATAAATGTTAAGTTATTTCCTTTCAATTTTCAAAATGTCTTCATTACGACTATCATTTAAATAATATACAATTATCTAAAGGCAATACAGTTAAAGATGTTGGTATAATTACTGATATACAACTGACTTTTAAACACCATATAAAAAATATAAATAACAATGCTCTAAAAACCTTGGGATTTGTTTGCCGAAATACGAGAGGTTTTAAAAAAGTATTTTTCACTAGTTCGATCCAAATTAGAATATGCCAGTCCAGTTTGGTCACCTTACTATGAGAATGCTATCGCTCAGCTCGAAAGAGTACAACATAAATTTTGCAGACTAATTCATTATCGTTTTTTTTAATGATCGATAGAAATTATTCTGATTTAGTTTTTTTGTATAAATTATTAAATAATTTAATTGACTCGCCCGAACTTCTCTCTGAATTTTATTTAGAGTTCTAGTTTCAGAACAAGAGGCAACAGAATGTTTGAATTATCCTTTTGTCACACTAACTACCTACAATTCAAACCACTTCATCGACTGGATGCGTCTTATGAATGAATTTATCTCTACGCAAAATATTGTTATCTCTTCTTCATTAGAACGATTTAATCTTTTTTTTTTTTTTTTATTCCTTAAAAAAAAAATTATAAATAATTTTTTATAAAATATTGTTAATTTTTTTTATTATTTTTAAAAAATAAATTATAAAAGTTTAACAATTATAATTTAAATATTAATTTTTTTATAAAAAAATTTTAGGATTTGTTGGGAATTAATTAATTAAGATTTTTTTTTGTTTTTTTTTAAAAAATTTAATTAACGTATTTATTTTTGGTGGGGAGGGAAGAAAATGTACACCCTTCTAAATTATGTTAAACAAACATTTCTGTCTACTATCAGAGACGTACGACAGGGGTAAGTGACCGGTTAATCGTGCCCAAATTCTACGCCACTGGCGGAATAAAATTTTAGTACAATTTTCGATCCTCCAATATTTATTAAGTAAATAATGTACTCTTTCCTCATAACGATTAAGTCAATATTTCTCGAGATATTTTAAGTTAAACATGAAGCTGTACCATTGAATTGAAAAAAATGAAAGCACCCCACTAGATCAAAAGAATTAATTCAGTTCAGAGCCAACTACACGAAACAAATAATATTGAAAAATTATCCATCAAATGTGACTTATCGGATTGTAATTTAAATAGAAATCAGGTTATTTGCTTTAATAATATTTTAAAATCACTTTGAATTATTTTAAAGTTAGAAGATCTATTTTATTTTTGTCAATAAATTTTAGTATCTTTATTGTTAATACGGATTAAAGTTTAATTTGCGTATTAAATGCAATCCACTGGCTCAAAACGTCGATATTAGTTATTACCGAGTTACATACCAAAATTTAAAAAATGATACAGCTTCATGTTTAACTTAAAATATCTCGAAAATATTGACTTAATCGTTATAAGGAAAGAGTACATTATTTACTTAAAAATATTGGAGAATCGAAAAATTCTACTAAAATTTCTATTCCGCCAGTGACGTAAAATTTGGGGACGATTAACCGGTCACTTACCCCTATCGTACGCCTCTGGTAGTAGACAGAAATGTTTGTTTAACGTAATTTAGAAGGGTGTACAGTGTCTACACTTCCTGCCAAATATGAAATGGATACGTCAATTAGTTTTAAAATACTGAGCACAAATAGTTTTAAATTTTTAAACAAAACACCCTGTAACTTAGTAATGAGCGACATTTTATCTAGGTGTTTTGGGTTAAATCTTCATAATTTGAGGTCGGGATTCTAGTGTTAAATTATTTCCAAATAGTAATGAATCACCCTGTATAATCCTTTTTCCTTTTTTTTTTTTTTTTTTTTTTTTTTTTTTTTTTTTTTTTTTTTTTTTTGCTTTTTTTCTTTTTTTTTTTTAATAAAAATAAAAATTTTTCTTCTTTTTATTTTTTACTTTTTTTTTACAAAAATGTGTAAAATGCAGATATTTTTCTAAAAATTTCAAAAATTCCATAAGCTGTGTAGATTAACGGCCCTTTTGGCTGCATAGATTATGCCCAAAAACTAATCAGATTTTTGGAATTATAAATAAGGTCCTTGTACAAAGTTTAATAAAAATCGGACAGGTGTTTTTCTCTATATCTTGTTTACATACGGACGGACGGCCAACCAACCGGCCGGCCGTCGGATATAATTTTTTTTACTTCATTATAAAGTACTAACTCTAAAATTTTCGGTTTGGAAACCGTCGCATAACTCCCCATCTTATTTCATAAGATGTGGAGATCCATGATTTACGCAGATAAGACGGAACGTATAGAGCCTTCACTCCGTTTTATATATTTTTTATGTATTCGCAAGTTTCGATTACTCAATTTATTGGGTTATATGAAAGTTTTTCATATATTTGGCGAAAAAAATATAGTGACCAAAGAAATTGATGAAACCACAAACAGGGATACGGTTCCTTGAGAAATGGTTACCGAAAAGTACACACCAGATATGTACATTGTGGACGCTCTAGTTTTGAAAAGTTTTCATTCCATTTTAAGAGCGCACAAACAAAACCTTGTGCAAAACGTTGCGTCTGGTCCAGGCTTTACTTGTAACCTTCCAATATTTTTTATGGAGAATATTCAATATTGTCCTTTCAACGTTTTGTACCTTCACTATGGTTGTCTAAGTGGTTCTGCCGGAACAAATTCTTTTCACTTTAAAAAAGTTATGTTTATCTTTAATTTTTATTACTATTATTATTATTATTATTACTATTGTTAGTAATTTATTACATTATTATCCAGGGTGTTAATTAATAACTTTAAAGTGTGATTCTTTGACTAATTTTAGGATATCCCGAATTTTGTTCAATTACTATGTTACTCAATAAAAATATAAACAAAACACTAAATTAAATAGTTTTTTTGAACGCCTTGTATCTCAGAAATAAAGCCAAGTTGCGGACCCATGTTCATATGAACTTTTTATTAGTCAAATATTCACTATTTAAAGTTTGTACAAGTACTTAATTAACACCCTGTATGATTAAAATTTGTTTATTTAAAAACATAGTTATTATATTCACTAAGGATAAATCAAGTAAGTTATTTTGGTATTACGTGCCGTCTATTTATTTGATTTTTTAAATGAACCATTTGCATGGTTTAAAAAATTACTATAATCTGTTTATGGAAGAGAGAAGGGGTAATTTGTGATAATTTTTACTAAGGTGTACAGAGCAAAATTACTTAATTTGATGTATTAATAAGATCTATAATTTCCAATAAATTTATAAAATTTTTTGCTATTTAAAAAATTTAAATTGAGCGCGAATTTGGAGGGAGTGGTTTAACACCTTCTGTTCAGTGAACATATTTTAATAAAAAATTAATGCACTTACGTTTTATTGCTTTAAAACTAATTCATAATTTTGTTTCAGACTTTGGATCAGTCCGAGACAAACAAATTTAGATGCATACGGCATACTGCATTAGTGTACATAAGCCGCATACGTTGCGGCGTTTTACAACATTGCACTAATGACTATGGCGGAGATTGCAGTTGAATCGAGCGGAACACACGAGAAAGTTTTCAATAACAACAACAATAATATCGATCTGACAAAAAACCAAAACCGAACGGTCACGAAACAACGTAAAAGGAAACGTCTCAGTCAAGTTTTAGATAAGCTAACTGGACAAGGTTTCGAATTTACCCATCACGACGATCATAAACAACAACTTGCAGTTATTAAACATTGACGAAGAAAATGGATGTACGATAAATTCCTCCAAGCACATGTCTGGTGAAGTGTTTCGATTTGACAATGCCGACAAAGAACGGTATCATCCCAGTGAAGATGAGGACGTATTTAGTCCGGCCGGTTCTAGTAATAAATCGCCTCATAGTTCTAGTGATTCACCACGTATTAGTTTTAGTCCGTTGCGTCTTAAAGACGAAGATGCCAGTTCGAGTCCGCCTTTACCGAGACCTAGCTGTCCTTGTTATCAATGCGTAATCGGAGTCAGTCATCATCCTCCTCCACCTTTTTATTCCTACGATCGTTTTTTCCCAGCATCGCCCATTTCGCCCGTTACCCCATCATCACCTGCGCCTCCTACTTACAATTTCGAACGTTACCTACACTCTAAGTACCTGCCCGATATTTTTCGTAAACGAAGTCATTCAGATTCAGATATACCATTATGGTTCGAATATGCCAAACTCGAAAAATCCCGTCCTCCACCCACTTGGTTACAACCCTTAAGTCTAACAACCGGAAACGCTAAAGGTTCTGTGGAATCAGAGATGAGCTCACCACAAGACTCACCTTTAGATTTATCTATGCATAAACGTAACGTAAACATTGTACCTGCACCCTTACAACTGTTGTCTCCGGGTTTTCTTCCACCGCGAGGTGCCGTATCCGTTCCGATCGTTCAAGGAGATGTTGCATCGCCCACTACGAAACGCTCAGTGGCTTCTCGTTACAATTTGGAAGTTTCTCCAGTTGTGGAGGAAATGCCACCAGGTTCCGATGTTGCGTACGTGTGTCCGGTTTGTGGACAAATGTTTAGCTTGCACGATCGTTTGGCTAAGCACATGGCGTCGAGACATAAAAGTCGTCAAAATTCTGGCGAGAACACTGCCAAGGCATATTTGTGTGATGTTTGTAAGAGATCATTTGCACGTAGTGATATGCTGACACGCCATATGAGACTACATACTGGAGTAAAGCCGTACACGTGTCGAGTGTGTGGACAAGTGTTTTCAAGATCTGATCACTTATCGACGCATCAACGAACTCACACTGGAGAAAAACCTTATAAATGTCCCCAGTGTCCTTATGCGGCGTGTCGTCGAGACATGATCACTAGACATATGCGAACTCACACGCGATACGAACCAGATCCGTTGACTGTAGTCAAAACTGAACGTCACTGAATTTTAGAAAAAGTATTTTGTGTAGAGTTTATTAGATAGACCCCTTTAATCCTTGTGGTTGTGATTGCGCATGCAAAAAGGTGCGTGCGTGGTGATGCTACTGCAAAATGCAGTTTATTTATGTGAACTGGTTGCCCATTATTTGACGTCAGTCAAATTTGTTGTTACGTTAAATGTTGTTCGGGATCAAAATTTATGTCGTAAATTGTCAGTAGCACGTATGTACAAAAGGTGTTGTGTACACCAGATCTCATTTCATTCCAGTAAATACGTGCGGTCTAATTGTAGGCCAGTTTAATCAATTATTTAAATCTAAGCCCGCTAATTAAACGAATTTTAGTGCCAAATAAATAGTGGCCAGTGGCATCTCCTTTTTTTAACAGTTTAAAATTAATTTATTCAAAATAAAAATCTTATTCACGAAGTCTTAGACGTACTATAGAAAAAATAAACGGCGAATCACATTTACTCAGTGATTGTTTTTTTATTACTTTGAACGCGAATAATTTACAACGCCTTTTTTGTATTGAAATTACCGCGGGACGGGAGGTTTTTATTTTTCCGTATTTTACGAATCGCTTGGCCATAAATTTTCAATTAGATGCTGATATTCAAGCGCGCACAATAACATACTTTCTTATAGTATTTTAAATTCTCGTGGGAATTATACACGCATTGACGAAAAATTCTATAGTTTCCGAATTAAACCGCATTTTTCTTTCGATAAGATTTTGGAACGGAAACTCAAAATTCGGTTAAAACCGCATTTTTTCGAATAAATTATTAGTACGAAGAAAGAAACGTTATAGAAACAATTGCTGTGATATTTGAATACGATTTTTCTTTTTAAAGATTACGAATCATTATTTTGATAAAATCTATCAGTCTGAGATTCTCGTGATGAAAAATAAAAAGTGACTTCTTGGGCATTAATTACATCTTAAACTTAAGAATTTTGTTACTGAAAAAAATCACATATTGCCTTTTAATAGATAAACGCTGAGCATTTTCAAATGAAATTTTCAAATTTATAAATTGTTGAATGTTGTGCCAGTTGTAATAAATATAAATTATTTTGTTACATTGTATATTAAATACAACTTTGATGTTAAATCAAAATTGGAATTATGTCAAGTTATTGTTGTACATTACAAATGTTAAAAGGACAACTTATATTTATTTTACTATTATTGTATTAAGTCTAAGTTTTACTTAAGTTTCATACTATACACGGTGTGTAAAATTTTTTTTGTTAAACGTTAATTCCAAATTGGTTTTCTTCAAATCATTTCACATAATTGTATAAATAATTTATTTTTGCGTTATTGGAAACCAATTTAGTATTAATACTATACGATGCATGTACAAAGATTTAGCTGTATTTTTTTGTTTGTTTTTTTTACTTAGTGAATCTCTTTTACACTTGCAGTTTTCTTTTGAAGTTTCTGTTATAAATCTTTGGAAAAAATAATAAAACTGTATTCAGTTGTTTTCTCTTATTTCTTTATTAATAGAAATTCTTATAATTTATGTTAATTATTGTCCGTTTTAACGTTGCTCAAATCATAATGAAAATACTATAGCTACAAGCGCCAACTCGTTTATGCCAACGAAATTTATTTGCACCAGCTTTACTAAACTGCACATAAATTGTATGTTACCATTATTTTGTCATTAATAGCCTATACCGCTATACGATTTGGAAAACTATAAATATTTACAATTATGCTACAATGAAATAAAAAGTGCTTGATTTTTGTTTATTGAAGTGGTTCCTTATTAATACCGTTTGAAATAGTTTTTATTTTATACACCAACAGGTACGTATTGTTTTTTTGTGTTATATTTATACGTCTCTTGTTTCTACTGATGTCGCCTGTAAACTAAATTATCCTCGTTTCTAAGTGTATCATACATTAATCAGAGACAAGAAACTATTTTAATAAAAACGAGAAGAAATATTATTTAAAACGAACCAACATCATTTTGTGTTTGTAAACCTATCACCGTCAATTTTTTACCCAGTTGCATAAACGCATCATGACAGTGGTTCGAATGTCTAAAAACCTGACCAAAGCTATATTTTTAATTCGCTAAATTATTTCATGATTATCTGTAATAAATAACCAAAAATTATTTTAAAAATAATTAAACATTGAATATAAAATCAACCATCTCTTTAAATTTTCACAAAAGGTTGAACGAAAACTAAAAATTTTGGTAGCAATCATCAGATAAGTCATCGTCGTATTTATTTGAGCCTGGTTGTGTATGTAGCTAACAGTCAGAAAAGAGCGGTTAAAGGAATTTAAATTTCTCGACATCATTTTGAATGCTAGAGAACCAATTTTTTAACTAGAATGATCCAACATCCACAATATTATTGGTTGGTTAAAAATTAAGTTTTTTACTCTTGTTACAAAAATAGCTCAATTTTCCCAATTTGCTGCTAAATTTCAGTTTCATGGGAAAACAGAGTAAACCATTTTGTAAACATTGTGGCAGTGGCGGCTTGTCCATATGGTCATTTGGTCAATGACCTTGACAATATATAAAAAATATTCATTATTAAGTGTTTTATTAAAATAGGTAATTAAGTCGCAAGTACAATAACTTAAAATTTATCGGCCGTCGTTCGTAATTCATCCTCTTCAACCTTGGGCTGGCGGTGCAATTGTCCTCATTGAATTAGATCTACCCGGAAAAACTCGAAAAACGTGCAGCGCCCGAATAAACGCGAACGTCCGAAACAATAATCAACTTTGGGTCATGAGCCGGATCCGCAGTTTACGTTGACTTCGTATAGGGTGTACAACTACGCTCGATTTTGATTCGATTTTCGCGTGTTTTAAATCAATTTAAGAATTTATATTGATATGTTTTACTGTTGTTGTGTTGTTTTGTAAAAATACTATTTTTGATTCGCGTGTGCATGCGCTATAATAGAAAATAAGTGCAGAAAATTAAACCTAAAAGTGCTAACAAACTTAATTTTACAAAATTAGTTGAGTTCAAGGCAAATGGTCGTCCTTTGCCAGAACTAAGTTTACGACAGACTAGCAAAGACAAAAATAAAGATGTTCATCGAAACTTTCGCAAGGTAATGTACGATTTAGCTAACTGGATATGTGGTTGTGAAGTATCAAATGTATTTTACTGTTTTGTTTGTTTATTATTTTCTAAAGACTCGTCAGACTCGCTATACTTAAAATCCGGTGTAGATTTAAAACATTTAAAAGGAAATAAAAAAACATGCTTCGTCTGCAGAACACATGAAATGCTCGGTAAATTTTGCAACCGTAGGAAATGTTGATATTCGTACACAGCTAGACAATGCTTACAGAAAATCCCTTAGAGATTTTAATGAGAATGTTTCGAAAAATCGCTATATTTTGAACAAAATTGTAGATTGTATAAAATTTTGCGGTGCATTTGAGTTATTTATATTTTTTAAAGTATGCCTATTTTTTAAATTAATTTTTGACCTCCCAGTATGATTGACCACGAGCCGCCACTGCATTGTGGGTGTCCCATTTTCGTTGTAATTGCAGGGTATCTCGGTTATTAGTGAAAGCAGAAGGATGCGGTTTTCGCAATACCTTGCCACTTTTTTATGAATCGAAAGTAGAATTGTCGTAGCCCTCTTCGGTTATCAGATACAGTGCGATTTTGAAAAGGTAGAATTTTTAAGCACCCTATCTGTTGACTTATCAGAAAAGAAACATTGATTCTTGTTGAACTGTTTGCGTAAAATTCAATGGCGTGCTTGAATTTTTTCTTGGAGAGTACCGTTTTTTTAAAAATATTTTTTAATAATAATAAACTTTATTGCTGTTAAACATTAATACAATATTTACAGACGTCAAAATAAATTAGTAATATTAAACATACTCAGTATTGAGAAATTCGCTTACAGAATAAAAGGCCTTACGCAATAAAAATGTTTTTAATTCTTTTTAAAATTGTTTAAAGGAAATTGCCTGATTTATTTTGGTATAAGAAACTGTTTTGAGATTTTGTTAACCTATAATAATCTAATTCAAATTTGTCTCGTAGACGGGTATTGTAATTATGTATATTTGATCTTTTAAGAATTTGCCCCTCATTCTTTTTAACATAGATTAAACAGTGTAAAGTAAATATGCAGGGTAATGTTAATATTTCAAATTCTACAAAACAGTTTCTGCAATCATCACGATAACTTAGACCGTATAATACGCGAACAGCTTTGCGCTGGATAGAAAAAATCCGTTTTGCAGTATTGCCCCATATCAAGTTGCAATAATTTAAGTGAGAATGTATAATAGCAAAGTAAGCGGTTTTTAAAACATCAAAAGAAATGTTATCAGCTAAGCGACGTAAGATGAATATGTTTTGGTTAATTTTTATAGATCACATGTAGAATAAAACTCAGACTTGTATCTATTGTTATTCCTAAAAATTTTACAGAATCTAAAGTAAATGTTTCGGTGTTTTTTAATAAAAATAGCATATTAATTGTCTTATTTTTGTTTAAATTAAGCCTATTGGTAATACACCAATTATCTACAGATTGAATGATTTGCTTGGACGTTTCCAAAGTATTATTATCTTCGCCGTTTATTGTGACTGTTGCATCATTAATATGCAGTTTGATAGATTTTTAAGGTGTACAGGAAAGTCATTTATAAAGATTAAAAACAATAGAGGCCCAATGATTGATCCTTGTGGAACACCTCTTTTCACTATTAATTGCGATGATGTCTCACTATTAACCGGTACTACTTGGCATCTATTTGTTAAATATGAAGCAATTAAATTTAAACTGACTTGGTTAAAGTTATACAGCTTAGCCAACTTGTTTAATAAAATATTGTGCGTACACAATCAAATGCTCTACTTATATCCAGATTGTGTGCTTTACCAATGTACTAAGAGCATCGCAAATTTTTCTTTGAGGTATTTTTTTTTAAGATATGACTCAAACCTGTAATTTTTTAAATGGAACAGCCTGTATATATTAATGTCATTAAAATTCGTTTTCTTTTCTCTTTAAACAATATATAATAGTTGAGTATTTTCTATTTTTTAAATATGTCAAGACTTTTTAAAATAACGAAATTAATATCTCATTATACTCAAAATTTCAAGAAAATACATAATTCAGAAAAAATACTCTAAAGATATATTAATTTTATCCCAATAAAGAAAATATTAAGATGTAGTATATTCTATTAAAATATATAATTCAAAGTCACAGCTATTATCGTATTTGCGGATATTTAATTATTAAGAAAACAGGCAGTTATTCCAAAACAAAAAACCTAAATTTGTTGTCATAACTATTGACGTTTCAGTAAGAATAAGGTATCAGTGGCGTCATTAATTTGCAGCTTTTTAATAAATTTAGTAAGAATTATGGATATTAACTACAAATTCGAGCATTATGAGAAATATGATATGTTAAAATGTTTCTTAACGCTAACGAGAACGCCGATGAAGCTTCTGAACTATACTTTACGAGGTAAATTATTTTAATTAAAATAGTCCAAACAATCTTTTTTGGTGATAATTTTATAGATTTCCTGAAAGAAAGCAGCCGAATAAAGTATTTTTTTCCAGAACTAAATCGAATTTGATTCATTTTTGAAACCCAAGTAAAAAACCTATAGTAAAGAAAATCAAGTAGTGCCTGTTCTAGCAAGTGTAGCAGTAACTCCGCAAACTTCTTTCAGAAAAATTGAAGAGAATATGGGCGTCGGAAAAACTCAAGCACATCGGATTTACTCCTTACACTATACCCTGGTAACGTAGAACGCAGGGTTATTTTTTGCAATTGGTATTTAAATCAAATTAGGCTAAACAGAAACTACGGTAGGAAAGTTATAATTTACAATCGGCAAAATACGTGGCATTGGTCTCAAGAAAACAATCATACTATTTTTGAACATCAACAACAAGGGCAATTTGAATTTGGGGTCTCTTGTTTCATCCTAGGAACCACAGTTCAATATTTCATTTATGAGGGTAGTCTAACAGCCAATCGGTATCTGCAAATTCTTAAAAATATTCTGCTTGACATTCTGGATGAATTTCCATTGTCCAACCGAAATCACATAATATTTCAACAAAACGGAGCACCTGCTCATAATGCGTTAATTGTTAGGATGTATCTTGATAATACCTTTCCAAATCGTTGGATAGGTACTTATGGCCCTATAACATGCCCCCTAGGTCTCGGACTTGTCTATTTTAGACTTCTTTGTATAGGACATAGAAAGTACAATTTATACCAATCGACATAACAACGTCGAAGAACTGCGAAACGCAACCCGACAAGTTTACCAAGAATTAGAGAGACGAAATATTCTAATAATAAATGCTTTAAACAGAATTACGAAAGTTAATGAATTCTGTTTACTGGAAAACGGTAATTATTTCAAACAATATTTTTAATCTGTAATTTTATTTTATTTTTTTGTCTACTTATTAAAATGTGCATATTTATTTATTTATTTACTTATTTATTTATTTATTTATTTATGTATTTAGTAATTTATTTATTTATTTATTTATTTATTTATTTATGTATTTATGTATTTATTTATTTATTTATTTATTTATTCATTTATTGTCTAACAGCAATGCCAATTACAGATAATCTTACAAGTGAACATAATACTACTAGATTCAAAGAGATAGAAAAAAGTAATTACATTAAAAATTATATATAAATGAATACAGAGTAATACTACCTACAACAAATGTGAAAAAAAAACAACACGTTAATTGATTTTATAAATGTGTGTAACGCATTCTTTTATTTTTTAACTAAAACCTTTTAGCTAACTACAAAAATGGGATGTTAATGTCATTGCTTTAAAAAGTTTTGACATATTTTAGAATAGTGCAACAATATGCAATTTAATGACATTAAAATATACAGGGTGTCTCATTTAAAAAATGATAAGTTTGGGTCATATCTCAAAAACGATACTTCGAAGAAAAAATTCAAGCACGTCACTAAATTCTACGCAAAAAGTTCTATTAGGATCAATTTTTATCTTTCTAGTACGTCAACAGGTAGTCGAGTTACGAGGGGTGCTTGTAAATGCAATCTTTTCTGAAAATCGAAGAGGGCTACAACAATTCTACTTAAACCATCTTTCGTTTCAAAAAAAGTAGCACGGTATTGCAAAAATCACATCCCTCCACCTTCATTAATAACCGAGATACAACGAAAATGTAACACCCCGTACTACTATAAGTATGCAAATTTTATGGTAAATTGTTAGTCATTTTGGAGAAAATCAATTTTCCCACTCTTAATTTGAGGGGTAAAAAAAAATACCTCTGAGAAATCCTAAACATAAACTTTAAATCAAATTGTTTGGCCTTCTTGTTAAACTGCAGTGTTCGTAGCCTTAGTCAGAAAAAAGGGGTTAAAAGAATTTAAATTCCTTGACATCATTTTAAAAACGATGTTCAGACATTTAAACACGTTATACAGTGTCGGGACCCTTGGCCCAATTTTTGAGACAAATTCAATGGTCTAAACAGCACTTCAATATCTCGACTCGTTTGGGAGATACAGAGTGTTTTGCGTTTTATGCCGTTTGTTTAAAGCTTCATAACTTTTTGTTTCTAAATATTTTTTATCGCCAACCGTCAGTAAAGCCGTCAATTATCAGATTGATTTCCGGAAGTAAACAAACAGTTTACCTTATCCTATATCAATAATGTACTTTATCTGCCTCGCGGCAGATAAAGTGACATATGAGTCTGGTAAAGTGACATATGCGTCAGGTAAAGTGACATATGTCAGGTAAAGTATTTTGACTTTGACATTATTCGAAAATTATTATCTGTCAGTGTCACGCTTCTACCTATTACGGCTCGATAATAGTTTTCTTGTAATTTATTCATAACAAATTATGGAAGATATTCAGTTTACTTCGTCTCAATAAAATGCAATTAAATATACCTCAGCTTCTTATATTCCGAATTCTAAACAGTTGGCGATAAGTTTTGTATGCACCACGTCAGTAAAGTGTCTTTATCGGACTCGCTCGTCTCATAATTTCAGACTCGTCCGATAAAGAATCACTTTACTGCCTTGGTACATAAATAACTATTATTTTAACCAAAACATTTTTTGTGCATTTTTATATCGTGTGTCCCACGGAGAACGCAACATAGGACTTTTATTAAGACAAAATATATAATGGATATACTAGTGTTTTGAAATTTTCAACCAATGCGAAGTCGGTATGTGTCAATTTGATTGCTCTGAAGTTGCAGCAACCAACTTAAATTTGAATTATTAGCGCTACTTTTATAACTTTCTGCAATAATGAGTGTGTATACAACTGCTGAAATGGGTATGCAGTGGTGAAAGCTATAGAAACTGTTCAGCATTATTTGCTGCACTTTTTCAAGATCGGCCGATTCCAAGTACTAGTACAGTCATGCAAGTATTTCAAACCTTTGATAATACTGGCAGTGTTCACAAGCGGCCAAAGCTGGTGCAGCTTGACAGGCCTAACAACAACAACGACGAGATTGATGTACTAGCAGCAGTTCAGCATAATCCGATCATAAGTGTTCGACAACTAAGTGTTGACTACGGTCTAACCATTATTCTTAACATCAAGAGCTTTTCAGAACGGATGCTGAAAAAAGACAAGAATTTTGTGAAATTTTAATGGAAAAATCTAATAATGACGATAACTTTATTAAAAATCTGTGTTTTACTGATGAATGCACTTTTACATTGAATGGAACACCAAACATTCAAAATTACCGTTTTTGGAGCACAGAAAACCCTCATCTGTTTATACCAGCTCACATCCAATACCCCAATCAGTAAATGTTTGGGTTGGGATATTTTCCAATACCGTAATAGGTCCTTTTTTTTATTGAGGGTACACTTACTGCTGTTAAGTACCATGACCTATTAATTGAGCTGTGCTACCAGCATTGCACGAAGTTGCTGAACAGGATACTGTTGTTTGGTATCAGCACGATGGGTGTCCAGCTCATAGTGCTATCTGGTAAAGGCCTCTTAAATGATGCGTTGCCCAGAACTTGTATAAGAAGAGGTGGTGAAATTGCTTGGCCACCGAGATCACCAAATTTGTCTTCTAATGACTTTTTCTTATAGTCATACATACACTTCACGCAGTTGTTTCTTATAAATAAATGGCCGAAACATACATAGATGTGATTAGATTTAATATTTCAAAGTTTGCTTAAAACAATAATTAATTGCTGAAATTAACAACTTTTTGGCCATTTATTTATAAGAAACAACTGCGTGAAGTGTCAAAAAACTAGCAACAAATGCGCGCAGTAAACAAAAGTTCATAGGTGACTTTGATCAAGAGGTATTTTTCCAAAAATCGTTTATAATTTCCTTATTTGCCGAGATAAATATGTGAAACTATATATTTTTAAAAAGCTAAAAAAAAAAACTCTAATCAATGAAGTCATAGCCAACTATAGTTTCCATTTAAAAAAATGCATGTTTGGTCTGTAAGTCGAAAATAAATTAAGCTAGAATAAATTTGAGTACGCCATTGAATTGCATATACAGTGTGTCCAGTTTAAAATGAACTACATGGGGATATCGGAAACCGTTGGATATACAATGTCGGTTAAATAAAACAAAAGTTGCGTACTTGTATGCCTATAAATAATCTAGGTTTACTTTATTAAAAAGACGCTTGAGTATTTAAATACAGAGTGAAAACCAAAAATCGGTGTTTTAGAAAAACCTTAATATTTTACTTATTATAAGATCAAATTTTCAGAACAGGTGTAAGAGATTGTGGCCATTCCGAGAAATGTAATAAAAAATGTCTAGGCCTACTCATTTCGGGGCAGCCATAGTCAAATTTTATTTTTCTTATAGGCGCCATATTGAATTTTTGTCTTTATCAAATCTTTGTAAAAAATGCTTTTCAAGCATCTATAACAATCATATGTACGGACAACAACAACAAAACAAAAAACAAAAATACAAGAAAATTGTAATAATAATAGTTAGTCATAGAAGACCCTGATAATGATACGAAATTTAACACAAATTAGCATAGCTTTAGGAAATGGAATTAATATTATTTCCTTTATTCCAATTTAAACTAGACTAGACAGACATCTGCCTCAAAAAATGGATAAATTGTTTACTGCAATAATTCTTTTCAAATCTTCTAATAGTAATGTTAGGATTATAAAACTAGATGAAAATAACAAAAAATATGTATAATTATAATAGATTTTCATACAATCCACCGTTTACTTGAACACACATTCTACATCGTCTAAGTACTGATTCACAAGATTGTCTTAACATTGCTGGTGTAATTGCATTAAGAGCCGCCAAAACAGCCATTCTTCTGCGTTCTCGTACGATTTTGAGTATACTTTATTTTTAAGATAACCCAACATAAAAAAGTCCAGAGGTTTTTTGAAACAGATGTCCGTCTAGTCTAGTTTAAATTGGAATATAGGAAATAATATGAATTTCATTTCCTAAGGCTATGCTAATTTGAGTTAAATTTCGTATCATTATCAGGGTCTTCTATGACCTATTATTATTACAATTTTCTTGTATTTTTGTTGTCCGTACATATAATTGTTATAGATGCTTGGCATTTTTTACGAAGATTTGAAAAAGACAAAAATCCAATATGGCGCCCATAAGAAAAATAAAATTTGACTATAGCTGCGCCGATAAAAGTAGGCCTAGACATTTTTTATTACACTTTTCGAAATGGCTACAATCTTTTACACCTATTCTGAAAATATGATCAACGTGCCTCTTATACTAAGTGAAATATTAAGGTTTTTCTAAAACCCTAGTATTTAAATACTCAAGCGGCTTTTAATAAAGTAAACCCAGATTATTTATAGGCATCCAAGTACGCAACTTTTGTTCCATTTAACCGACATTGTATATCCAACGGTTTCCGATATCCCCATGTAGTTCATTTTAAACCGGACACACTGTATAAAAATGCACATAAAATGTTTTGGTTAAAATAAACAATATTTACAAACAAAAAAGTTATGAAGCTTTAAAGAAAACGGCATAAATCATAAAACACTCTGTATCTCCCAAACGAGTCGAGATATCGAAGTGCTGTTTAGGCCATTGAATTTGTCTCAAAAATCGGGCCAAGGGTCCCGACCACGGTTTTTCCCTATCAATTCGCGAAATACTTGAAACCCCCCAATTACATCGAAAATAGGACATCCTGTACATATAAACACAACGACATTTAATTACGCCTAAATTTAATCACAGCGACATCTTAACATGCCAACGTTTAATCACACAGGTTTTTAGTCACGCCAACATTTAATCACATAGACGTGTAATCACGGCAACAGATAAACATGTGACAATTTGATCACAAGCAAACTACGCTAAGTGTTAAGCGTAAACATTATATGAGATGTTTTCTGATCGAAACATTAAGTACATTGTAGAAAAAATATAATAAAGTTTGCAGATACATTAATAACAATGAAATATTTCATATAAAATTGTGTCATATATTCTAAAAAAACAAGTATACTACTGTAAAATGTGTCTAAAATGAAGTATGTAAAAATTGATCTTTTGGAAAGGAAACTTTCACTTTTATTAAAAGATAGTCATTTTAAAATAGGGTATTAAAATTTTCGATTTGGAAATCGCCCATCTTATTATAAGATGTTGAGTAATAGTTGTAAATTAAACGATAAACCATGCATCAACTGTCCATCTGATGTATTAAAATTTAAATTTAAGCCGATACATAATTGAATAAGAAGTAATAAGGTTTCTGTAAAGGAAAACGAGTAATGGAAAGTTGGAAACATTTACTATTTACAATAATTTTTTTTTTGCAAGGAATTTCTACAATAATCCATTGATTTCGTGGTTAATATACTTTCACTATACCTAACTGTTATCGTTTTTACTCCACATCTTACAAATTTAATTAATGAAGCAAAAAAAATCTCTGCCTGAAGGCCTTCCGACTGGCCTGCTAACCGTCCGTCCGTATGTAAACAAGATATCAAGAGAACCACCATTTCAGATTTCTGTGAAACTTTGTATGCAAGTTTCATTTATAATACCCCAGATATGATTAAGCTTTGGGCATAATTTGTCGAAAGACCGTTAACCAACACAGATTTTCAAATTTTCAAAACGTTTAGAAAACATTTTTGCTTCAAATAAAGTTGTTTATAATTTAATTATACAAAACTTTTGTTTAAACTATTTTTTGATCCGATAAGTAGTTAGTAAGATATATTAATCACGTGGCACTAATTGTTGTAACAATATCTCCACCATATACAAAAAATGTGATAAGAAAAAATTTGTCGAAATTTGCTTTGTCTATACCTTTTGTTTGAATTATTTTTTGTAAGACATAATTTTTATTTTTGCTTTGTGTAGAAAATTTTCAACTCGTTTTAAAAGGCGCACGATACCTCGTTTTGTTCCAACGTGGGAATGGTAGTAGCGTAGCAGATAGCGTTCTTATAAGGCATACTTGTTAGATACATTGAACAATTGTTGGCTGAAATATAACGTATCGGTTTTTTTTTTACTTTATCTAGTAAACTTATTCAGTAAAATGTTTTATATCGCCGCACACTTTCGATACTCTTTTACAAGTTGCAGGACGATGTGGAGTTGTGCGTGAAACACTTGCTTAATAATGTTCGTTTTTATTTATTCTAAAAAATAAATACGTTACGCAAAAACTTATTTTTATTATTTTGCGATGTTGCTAGTCAAACTCTGACCTGTATTTTGAACGCAAAGTTTTGTAATTTTTTATTAAATAATCACCATTGCCCTCTTCGATGCACAAAAATGTAGGGTAATCCAGGGTTTTTCGGTGAAGTAATTTAAGAACAAATATTAAATGCATATATTAAACAAAGACTTTGAGATATAACTACATATATTAAAAATACAAAAGCAATACAAAAAACAACTGAATTGGATTTCAAAAAATCACAAAAAAGTTTTGAATATTGCGAAAAGTCATTCCATTTGGTATGTGTTGACTCACATACCAGGGTGTTATGACTCACTTATTAATTGTACTTTTTTGACAAAACCTTTCCACACCGATCACACAAATTAAGGAAACTCTCTTCAAACCAATAAGAACAATGTCATCTTTTTAGTTATAGAATTATACTTTTTACCGCACCCTGTGCATTCAGTTTCGTCTTCTTCAACAATATCTTGCAACGATCAAGTCGTTCACTTCGAGATAGAGGATTCCAATTTTTTTATAAAAATGAGACTTACCGAGATGAGGTGCAGAACAAATGGTCAATTCCTCCTTTGATTAGGTCGGCATTCATTCCCGAATTGATGTTATTAATTGGATGCGATTCTTTGGCCAGAATGTAAAAAATGCCAAACTATAGAGAAAATATTTCGGAAAGACTTACAAATTAAGAAACAAAATTTACTACACAATAAAAATAAAAGAATGGGTTCATATATGAGAATCGTAGGATAAATATGTGAACGATTAATAATATGAAATTAACTAACTATATATTTAAACGTTATTCAATTTAAATTCGGGTCCATATTCAACATTTAGATACATTAAACGTTATTTAACTTTAAAGACATAAAATAAAAGGTTACGATGCATTTACGTTTACTTTTAAAAATGTAAGCAATTTAAATCGTTAAGATAAGATATTAAGAAATTAAGAATTAGATGCTTAAGTAAAATACGAAGATGTCGATCAAGGCCTTGTCCTTACGCAATACTGCACACCACCGTTGTTTGCGGAATTCAATTGTTTTTGACTCCAGGAAAATATAGATAGTTAGAAACGGTTCCTTGATTATTTATTCATTTTTGGATCCTCAAAAACTCGCATTAGAGATTTGTGGATTAATACAGTTGATACGGCAATGAGAGATAACAGCCAACGGCAATGCACATTGGCAAACAAAGGAAGGCAGTAAGATAATGCAGGTAAGACAAGAAAAACAATCAAAAAAAGGAAGTCCCTATACAAAATAAAAGGCATTATTTAAAAAATATCAACAAAACATGCTTACCAAAATTACTGTTGGGCCTTTAGATAAACATAACTTGAGACACAAACTGTAAATGCATTCTATCGATCTCGTCAGATGGAAAAGAAGATAAAACATGTATTTTCTTTTTTTAAGTGTAATGCATTTCTTCTCTTCGCTCGTTATCTTCCTTCCATGTCTTATTTTCTTTTTCTCCTCCATCAACTTTATTTTTTCTTCAGCTTCTTTGCGTTTAGGTATATTCTCTGTACTAGTTGAAGCTACTTGCTTTAAACGTTTTTTTGCCGCCGTTAATTCTCATGTAGAAGATACAGGGGAAATATTTTCCAAAATTTTACTAGATGTGATTTCCCAAAGTGTAGAAACAGTCTTTTTTAGACTACTGTTTAATCGATTTTTGGTCGGGATAGCAGACATTATTGACCGGACTTTTGTCTCTGGGTTGCAATGACGAGGTGTCAAGATAAGCGTAATATTATTGAATTAAAAGGATAAATCCTGCAAATTCTGAACCCCGATGTTGCATTCTGGGCGCTAGCTGATTTAGACCATGTCTCCGTTAGCAATTTTCCAAAAATTATGCGATTAATTTTTTTGTAGGGTTGGTTTTTATAAATAGATTACAGGTGGCACTGAAGTATGCAATAGCGGACGAGAGAGGCTAGGTAAACAAAGTAAAATAATTTCCTTCTGCTTTGAATAATTCAATCATTTCTACAAAATTTCAATAGTACGAGTAGCCATCTAAAATAAGAATCACTTTTACCTGGTATTTTACATTCTTGTTTGTGCAACAAGAAGGTAGGAAGCTGGTTTTGGCATTACAGCAACAAATAGCAGTGATTGTCTAGCCATTTTTAGATAAAGTGATCGTAGGGTAATTTTTTGACCTCTTTTGTGCCATAACAGAAGTTGCTTTGTTATTAAACTAAAGCCCAGTTCCATGTGTGTTAAATAAATGATCTGGTTTGTCCATTAGATTTGCTCTAGCACATCTTTTTGTTTAATTCCTGACCACTGGCAAAGAGACGCCTTCCGACTTCTTAAATCAGAATGCGTCCTTAAAAAACTATGCAACCTGTTGGAATCTGCCAGCCTCAATTCTTTATTAAATGAATGCTGCAGTCCAATTTGTTGTGCCAGTCTGTAAGCCATTTTTCTGACGTTTCTTTTGGTTGGTGCAAAACCGGCTTTTTGCAGCTTGATTATGTGGTTTTTAATTTTTATTTGATTTTTTTGTCGTAGAAGACAAGATGGACTCAGTGGAGATAACGTTAATAGGGGATGCACCGTAGCTCAGTGGGAGGGGGTCCAAGTAAATGGTTGCAAAATCGTCAATAACAATCGATACATTCGTCGAGAGGGCGCCAAACAAGGTCACGACGTTAAATAGCTTTAGTCTTTGTTCAGTGAAAACCTATGTATAGGGTACTTTCCAGTTGAATTCCCTTAAGAAACTACTGTTAAAAGTTAACACAACACACATAAAAATAAAATCAAATATAAATTAAAAAAGCTCGTTACAAAAGAAAAATCTACAAGGTTTATTGCATTTAAAACATCACAAAAACTTATCAAACAATAAAGTATAAACGTGATTAGCATTACTGAACTAAGGGAAAATAAATCTAATTGATTACATGATCGATAATTTTCATTACCTCTTCGGTACGCTAATACAAATTAAATACAACAAATCAGACAAAAACAATATCTGACCTTGCGCGTCTTGCATTAATAGATTAAATTTACACACAAAAAGTCCAATCAATAAATTAAACACGCACTGGAAGTTAATAATATTTTGCATTAAAACAAATAATAATAATAATATGTTCGTAAATATGCAAACACGCAACCGTTTATAATTTACATCATGAGCTTCAATGTTCTGTTTAATTTTGGTATTGTTCACATATTTAGTTAAATAAAAACATAAATACCTAGAGGACATGCTCACTGTGAACCCGAGCTATGGCGGAGATGATTCAGACGTTGATGTTGTGGCGGTACAACAGCGGTAGAAACGAAGACGGGAAGTCGTATTCAAATCATTCTTTTTAATGTACGCGAAAAACTGACATGTCGGTACAATAAATTCTTTTTGATAAATCCTATATATAAATATATATAATAACCACTTATCAATTATTTTATAGGAAAAATTCCAACAATGGTTACACACTGCTGGTTGCAAATTATGTTTCCGTCCATAAATCTCGATCGCAGTTAGTAGGCGTAGCTAAAATTAAAAAAAAATGCACTCAATTTTCGTAGAACTACGTATCAGTCAATTAAGTCATCTCTCCCGACCTGATGTCGAGTCATCTAACTCGAGGTATACGGAAGAGAAATTCGGGAAAAGAAGCCATATGTATACATAACCTCAAACACCTGATGTAGACACAAATAACTTGTATGAGATACAGAAAAAATTGACCATATGTACTTACCTTACGAATATTTTTACACGGGTTAGAAATTAAAATCTTCTTTCATTAATTTGCAAATGGTATACGCACCTGTAAACTGATCTCATGTCATTCGATATAAAAAAAATTGAGTTATAGGTAGTCCTTTGGCTTTAAAAAATTAACATTTATTGCCAGCATTCCGTAACATAAAACATAATTTTGTAACTATTAAATTGTTGTTCTTCATCCAGTCTAACGTAGCTGCTAAAATTTGTTCATTAAATTTACAAAACAAAGCTGTTTATGGAAAATTTTTCAGACGAACAATTATACGTTCCCAACATTGGCAGGGAACCAAAAAATAATTAGATGACTATGTAGAGACTGACAAACTATCCAGAATGCCTTAAAAGATAAAGGATGTTCTATTATAAAGAGACATGTTTTTTGCCATCCCGTAAAAAATAGGATACCCTATATCGTTAAAAAAAATTTTTTTCTAAAGTAATTTATGAGTGCAAAAAGTGACGAAGTCAAATATGCACTTTTTGCACTCCCGGGTAGAATAAAACGTTTTTGGACCATAATGGACGTTTCAGTTTTCTTTGGATGTTTCAAATCATGCCTATAGAACGTGGGGTGTAAAACGTAATATTGAGAACGTTCCATAGTCATCATTTTTGCGTTTTTTAAACGTTTGAATAAGTACGGACATTGCTATGATAGAACATAATTGACGTTTTATTAAAGGCTTATATTTGTTGTTTTTGGAACGTTTTCTTTTGAGTTTCAAAAGGTGATTGTGGAACGTGAAAGTGTAAAATGTAGAACGCCGTAAAGAAAATGCTTTTTGTGGTACAATTTGACATGTTCTATGTATGAAACCAATTCTGTGATATTGTAGCTACTGCTTTTATATGACAAATAGATAAGTAATTAATATGCTCAAGAAAGTGGATTAGGCAGAAATAACATAGTAGTATAAAATGAATCATTTATGCTGTGGTTATTGCGATAATTGTATTTTTTTAATAAAAGATACAAATAATACATGCAGTTTGCATAAATTATGATCTATTTATTGTTCTTCCAGTGTTCATCCTAGAATTCATTACAAGAGAAACTACCTGCAACAAACTGTTTATGGAAAAATGACCTTTATCGGTATGGATTTCTATTGGAAAAACATGGTGAAACTTGTTTATATCGCCAGCATTGGCACAATGCAAACAAAAAGATAAACTTGCCTTTCTGTCTAAACTCTTACAAATTCGAAACAAATATGTAACCGCTGATGTGTCAGTAGCTCCTCGAAATAACTTTTGATTATCTTTGCAATTAACATTAAATACGTAGTTGTTAAGAGGAATACGTATTACCAGTGCGCCATCGGTAAAACAACTTTTAATTTTAAATGTTTCCAAGTAAAACTTATTGTTTTATGAAAGACAAAACTTAGGGCTTTGTCGCTGTAGTATTACTTTTTTTCAAAGTACTTACTTTTGTTTTTATTATTGAATTTGTACATTTTATAGCACTTTTAACACTACAATTTAAATCAAAACATTGCTGATAACTTAAAATTTCGAACTAATTTTATAGGAACTTCAAGACCTTTTGACGTGGGTCCCGATTGGTCTAGCGGTTAGAACCCTTGTGAACGGTATTATAAACTCTTATACAACAGATCGCTACTTTTATGTAGCATAAATTATTCTCAATCGTACACAATGGAAATTTGGGCAGGTGTACATCAAGGTTCAGTACTAGGTCCTCCAACTTTTAATCAGTTTTATGAATGACTTACCCAATATTTCTAAAACAAACCTGGCATTATTTGCTGCTGACAGGAACGTATATGCACATGCGTTTAGTGCGATTGTAGCAGCAAAACAAGTTCAAATACACTTAAATGTCTTAAAGAAATACTACGAACTTTGGAAAATTAAATTAAATGCCGATAAACCTGAAGCAATAATTTTTTCTAAAAAAATTACAAATAACAAAATATTTACGCCTGTTAAAATGAAGAAATAAAAATAAAAATGATGTCACATGTTCTAGATTCAAAATTAACATTTCAGAAGCACGTTAAAACTGCTACAAACAAAGCTTATGGCAGTTTGAAACAGATTTATTGGTTAATGTCACAAAAAAGTGTTTTAAATATGACAAATAAATTGCTATTGTATAAAACACTACTAAGACCGGTATTCATCTACGCCTTTCCAATTTGCTGTATTTCAAAATAAATGTCTAAGACTAATACTTAACAAAGAATTGCACTAGAATTGCAGACATGAATAATCAAACTGACCTACGTATACGTTATTGACCAATATCACAAACATCAGAAGTCATAATACTCCTTTTGTAATTAAGCATAAATTACCGTACCAAGCACTACCTATATTTGATGAGTAAGTTATTACCATAACAATTTTTCTATTTTCTTCTTTCTTCTTTTCTATTTAGCCTAATGGCAACTGCAACTAGGTCCAGGTTTTTTTTTATTATTTTCCTGAAGTAAATAGTAAATAGTGTAACTTAAGTAAATAATAACCTTCAATTTAAAATTAAAAAAACAATCTAAAATTAGTTAGAAACATATACTTATTAAGTAGGAATTTCAATTTTCATCACTTTATACACATTGATTAGTTATAGCTGCATTTATGTTATAATTGAAAAAAATATTTTGTAATAAAATTTAGTTGAGTTGAGTTGAGATTTACATCCACGGGTCCTCGGTTCGAATCTCAAGCAGGGAATCGTGTTTAAATGTCAATTCCAATACTAAGTTTGTCGTAAATGTTCTAAGAATACAAAAATGTAGGCAAAAATTAGACAGCAGTATTGAGATATATTTTTTTTGAGAATAATTATTGATTTATTTATCATTATTAGCTTTAAATTGAACATTCCAAATTTGGTTCTGCGTATGTTTCTAAAACGTTTAAATAACGTTACATCTACATTGCGATCCAAATTGAAACGTTTTTGGGGGCGGGCATTTTACGTTTTGAATGACGTCTTTGGAACAATTTTGAGACGTTACACACAATGTTTCACGTTTCAATGAAACGCACTTGGAACTAGTGGCGTAACTTCAAATTAAGGTCCCGGGGGCCCAAAAGCCAGAGGCCCCCTCACGCCTATCTTTATCAATAGGTATGACACAAACAGTTTAAATTATTACAATATTATATTATTTTATAACACAATGATTATTATTGATTATCAGGTGTTTACGATATGAATACAAAAAGAACTGTGAAACAAAATAAATACATAATTATAGGTATATTCTTGATTTTTTTTTAAATATAGGTTCAACTCCCTAAGTCTCTGCTAACTTAACTGATAAATTTAGTACATTATCAAAATAATTTCTCATTTCTTGTAATCCCTGTAAATCATTTTTAAGCAATTTGGCAGCTTGGTCGAGATCGCATTCTCGTGCTTGTAGCAACAGAGGCACTGTGTTTAAAAAATTTAGAATTTTTGCCTCAACTACTATAATTATTATTACGTCAAAGGTTTGAAAATAATTTTGAAGTGCAGTTGCTTCATTTTGTGCTTCTTTATTGCGTCCTGCAAGAGATATGTTTCCAGAACTTTCATGACGTCTGAGTATAATAGATTCAGCGATGACTAACTAATCGAACACAATTTTTTAAAGATACGTTAACAGAAGACGTACATTTTAACTGTGACAATCTCAATTTCCAAAAAACACATACAGACTCTGTAATTTGTCATAAAAGTTTCGAATTTCTACAATATTTTTGACGGGATCTGTTACGGTTTTATTTCTCGCATTGAGGACGTAGGTCGTAAGCCGCTTTAGAACGTGTGTCGCAAGTAGTACGGTGCGACGAAAAGTCTTTTCGAATGAAGTGAAATTCTCACCAAAAACTATATAAGGTGGGTTTCACAATTTCCAATATAAATTGGCGTTCACAGTAATCTGGCTACACTCACCGTGAGTATTTGGGTTTCTTTTCTATTTGTTGTAATTCTGATTGCTACTAATGCTTCTAGCACGTTGTGTTCGGCATCTTATACTCGTTATATACGATACTGGGATAACTCTCGAGGGTGCTGGAGTACCTAACTATTAACGCACGACAACACCACGGCTCCGCAGTAATTAAGCCGCAGACCAACGGTGACTACCACGTCGTCAGAGGTTGGTTATGTTGCATACTTCCAGCGAGGGAGTCACTTGTGTGCTGTTCTTCTCCACACGCCACACCTTGGGTCTATCTACCTTCTCCAAACTGTCGATACCGTTGCTAGCAGGATACTTTCATTCCCGGAACTACACTCGACGTATTACAGCTAAGTTTTAGTATGTAAATCACTTACTCATAAATAATAAAGCGCATGAAGCTCGAGTACAGATGACGTAAACGGCTCGATAGTTATTATTTAAGAACTTTTATTCGGTGTATCCTTGTCAACCGTAAGTTTGTTTAAATCAGCTCAATAAGGGCTGGGGTGCTTAATTTAGAGCGGTTGTAGCGGACACAAATGGCTTTTTGGGTTTGCGGGAGGCACTTACCTTTTCTTTTGTTGTTTAGAGTTAGTGTAACTAGCCGTGTGTAAATGATATGTGTACGCAGAGCCTTAATAGCAGCTACTTTTTTGGTTTAATTTGAATGAGAACTCTTAA
This sequence comes from Abscondita cerata, assembly GCA_030710515.1. NCBI lineage: Eukaryota > Metazoa > Arthropoda > Insecta > Coleoptera > Lampyridae > Abscondita > Abscondita cerata. Next base: position 73,760 of record JALBCR010003654.1, on the reverse strand, counting down.
ATTAAGCGTTTCACTAAAGCTTACCTGCAACTCGACATCTTAACTAAAAGCCTGATTTATTGCAAGCGAGGCTGCTGCTAACGCACGTAACTATATATGTGACAGTCTCTCTATTTCTGTCACACCATCCTACTATTTTTTAGTTTTAAGATTTGTTTGTGATACTGTATTGTATGTCTCTCTCTCTCTTGGTTTTGTGTTTGATTTAGCATATTAGTTTTTAAAGTAAAACCTGTTGATCTCCTGTTGGTCGGTTTCTTTTCTTTCTTTACCCAGTAGGTGGCGCCTTGTTAGACCAGCAGTCAGAATTTTATAGTTATTCAGAAATCCACGCAACTCGCCGACGAAACCGGACGCTGCTGCTCTAACTACTATAAATATTTTTATCCTTCACTAATTTAGTTCGCTACCTACATCGAGCCAAATCCCTTACTTTTTCTTTCTAGGTTGTACCGCTAGAGCCGTCGCTTCTTTTGATATTTTGTAAACTACAACCGTTACAAATGATTAATCACCAGATTTAGATTATGAGCGGCACAATGCACATATGTAGCCAGAGGTTGGACACGTTTTATTCAAGTTTGAAGTCCAGAATAAGCACCACTCATGTTAGCTGCACTATCAAATTCAATGCCTCTGAACTTGTCTATATCGACCTTATTTTGGTCAATGAATTGATATATTTGTAGATATTTCATGTTTGTCACTCTCAATATTAACGTAGCAGTACACATGACTTTGCTGATTAATTTTTAATATATCTTAGGATAAATCAGTAAAATAACTAAAAAATGGCGCCTTTCGGATATTCTCTAATATTACATTTAATTTTTTCTGCTATAAGCGAAATAATTTCATTCTGTTTAAATACTTGGCAGTGCCTTTAGGTTTTGCGGAGTATTCCAGAAAGTACAGGATCATATCTGCTGAGCAGCTCTATAATTACGATCAATTTTCCTCCGTTTTCACTATTTTCACATTCTCTATGACCTCTTAAAGCAATGTTTTTATTGGCACATTAATAACCCGATTCAAGACCTGCCTCAGTAACTTTCTTCTTGTCGTATTTGATTTTCGTGTTCTTCATTAACAGTTTTTTGTTCTATAAACTGCTTAAATGCTAAGCAAACTTTTTCATGAGATTTTGATTCCTCATGTCTTTCAATTCCACGTCCTGTATGTTTCCAGTTGCAAAAACCCGATACTGACCATTCCTGGTGTTAACATTGGTCGATTGTTGGAGAGTAACACAACCATGATCTTCCAATTTTTAATCCTGATTTACTTGTTACAAAGCAATAAGCTGATGCAAAAAACGCCTATTAGTGTTTTTCGGAAATGGACCATTAGGTCGACACGGATCATATTTCACGATGAAATGTTTGTCTTCACTTGTTAATAATTTTCCGGGATAATTGGCAAAGTCCGTTAGGAACTGTTTAAATATTAACTTTTCAACAGTTTTGGTGTTTTCTGTTTGTTAAATAGACGCTGCAGTTTAGTGTTCCATTCCTTTGATCAACTTTTCAGTTTCAACAAATTCCACATTTTTTTCAATGGAACTAATGGACTTACAAGAAGAAGGAGTAGCTTCCTGAAGTTCCTGTCGACGAGAAACATCATCAGAGTTTTCAAATTTAAATTATTGTAACTATATTAATAATTATTTTGTAGTAAACTCCTAAATACAAAGCACTACCAATGGCGCTACTAACCCGATTAATTAAAGCGTTAGGATCAGCCGATTTTTTACTAGTCTTAAAATCCAACAGGCGAAATTAGCTTTTTGAACTCGATTTTTAACCACTTTTATGAAAAGTCCGTAACAAACTGACTCACTGAATGAAGAAACCTCCAAGCAAGGAAAATCCGAGAATTCATCCTATGTTATGACTAGCCCGGTGCGAGTGTTAATTGTTTATAATTCTCGGATTTCAAATCTGAGATTTCCAAACAAACACAAACTCCAGTGTTTCTGTCGTTCTATGTTCATTTGAATTTCACCCGAATAATGTTTACAATCATTAATTTTTACTTACACATATTTTCCATATTGTACCTATTGTTTTTTTCAAATTAGGTATTGTTAAAAATTTGCAATTTTCATTTAGTCCAAGTTACCTACAATAAGAGTGCACGGCCTGGGCCCCTTAACCCATGAGCCCGAGGCACTTGCCCCCTCGTTAGTTACACCACTGCTTGGAACGTTTTAGAAACGTAAATGTTCTACCTAGGTACACAAATAACTATTTTTAAACCAATTATGTTTAGTATAAACTGATATAATATAATACAGAAATCGTAAAATGAAAGTATTTTCTAAATAAACGCTTCAATTAATTTCTAAACAATTTTGGTCTTAAGCCCTAAATATATTTTTAGAAACAAGAAAATGGCGTCTTCGATTTTCTAAAAACTTTTTCTTTTACTTTTATTTTCTGAAAAGTAATGCGTATAATTACGTGCATGATAACTAGTTATTCTACTTTTTTCGTTATTTAAATTAATATCATTTAATTTACACACAATAAAGAAAACGCAAAAAAAAATGTTAAAAGCAGCTGTCCGCGTCCTTCTGAAGTGGGTGTATGTAAATACCTCCCGCTTCTGTAGATCTTTGGTCTTTAAAGTAGCAAGAGGTAGTTAATTGGACTGTCAAAGATTAATGCATTTGTCAAAAAAGACTTATTGCCAATGAATCTATAATTGAACGTATAAAGCAAAAGAATTTATCTTTGACTTTGTGCAATGATTGGTAGATGTGTAACAAATTTTTTTAAACCCCTTTTCGTTATTTATATTATACGTATAAATCATTCATTTTATATTTTCGTTTTCGTTTTTTTTTTTATTCTATCTCAACTTCTCCTCACGTACAAAACAAATTAATATAAATAATTGTGGTTATATTTTATGTAAAGTGTTAGAAATATTATTTTGTAGGCGGCGTTAGTTAATATTTTATATTGTTTGAAAAAAAGATAAATCGTAACTAAGTTGCAAATAGTATTCAATTTACAGTGGAACATTCCCAAGTATAATGTCAAGTCCGCGTATTTTGAATTGACATTATGGCAGTTGTAAATTGATTTATCGTTACTACTTTTCAGATCTCAAAAATTACTTTTCAAAAATCTGTTTGACTATAATGTTTCGATGCCATAACTTTAACACTAACAAAATTGCAATACTGTTCAAAGTATTAAAGACTTATCTTTTTAAGATCTGGAATTGTCGTGTGAGCGTAATTAAAACTTACTTACAAAGTACGAGGTTGTGCAGGTAGCTTTAGATGCTGATGTAGATCAAACAAGGACTTTTTAAAAATACTGTTTTGTTCCGAGAAAAAAGGGTCAAAGAGCAATATTACTCACATTATGTATTGTGCTAAGTAAGTTGTTGTAATTTAAAATAACGACACGGTCTTCTTGGAGTTAGACAATTAAATATTCAACTAACCATCAAGTTTTAGTTTTGTAGGTATAAAAGAGACACTTTAGTGGAAGTTCTGTCTTGTAGAATATCTTTATTTCCCACGCAATAAAATTATATTTACTGTTTAATGCAACGGGTCGCGATCTTCATTTTATGTAGGTGCGTGGTAACTTACTTTAAGAAATTATTACACAGGGTTACTGGACATTCTTTGACATGGGAATGTAAAATAATATTAATTATGTACTATATGTGTTTGAGTGATAAGTACATTACACAAATTCTCGGTTTTACTTTTACGATCGTTTTATATGAAGGAATTAAGTGTTTTTTAGTTGGTTCATTATTTTGTAATTGTTAAGTTACGTGAACAATAAAATACAGATATAGTTCTAACAGTAATCTTGTAATCAGAACCCAGTAAATTACAAACTTCGTCTCAAACTTCTTTAGACAATTTTATTAACATTACGAAATGTTCTAAAAGTTTTACAGCGCGTTACAATTTAATTTTTACTTCACATCTTGTAAATGAGATGAGGAGTTTTGCGACGATTTCCACCCCTTTGTTTCCACTTTTTCCGAGAATGAAGTAAAAAAAATTGTTAAAACATTCGGGACTGGACCGTGTTGAAATGGCAATCGTAGTTGCCAACGTTTCGCCAATTTGGTAAGAACTTCCATCAGAGCGAGAAACTTGAAACAAAGAAACGAGAGCTTAAGATATACTACTAAAAGCCAGGTCAACCAGGCCAGATTCTGAACTGAATGAAGTTTGAGAAATTAGGAAAATACCTTCGTATTATATAGAAGAGAAACTTCGGCGGATGAAGTGGCGAAACGTTGACATACTACAGTTAGCATTTCGACACGGTTCAATCTCGAAGGATGTTTTCGTTTTAATAATTATTCGGCCGTCAAAGTCTCAATTCTTACAAAAAAAAAATTGAATTCCGGGTGGCCTGCCGTTCATTTTTATCTAAACACGATATTTAAAACAACACTGTCGAGCGAAAATCACCCATAACCTACATAGATTTTCCTATTTTTGGAATGTTTACAAAAATTTTCATTTTACACATTTTTTCTAGAAATAATAGTTGTTTGTAATTTAATTATACACAACTTTTGTTTAATATATTTTTGATCTGATAAATAATTAATGATATAACAAATTTGCTGATTAAATAAAAATATATACAGGGTGGGACACTACCAACGAATTATTCTGTAGCCCGAAATTATTTGAAACCACATTTTAAAAATATTTTCGATTCTACAGGGTGCTCCAGATACAAGTACTATATCAAAGTTGGGTTATTTTAAATAGAACATTATTTTCTATTTTTGAATTGTAGGATAAAAAATAATGCATCTTCTTTAACATGTCCCTATACCAACTTACATCCGTTTCTAAGATAAATCGGTTTTACCTGATTTTCAGACCCTCCAAAAAAGTGCAATAACCTCAAGATAAATAAGAACAAGCAATTTTGTTTTACATCACCTTACTAAGAAACCTTTATCATCCCTTTTGCAATATTTATTTTTTTCAGATCAAAATAACAGAAATATGCTAATGACTTATGCCGGGCTCTAAAAGTCAGTCGAATCACGCCCACCTGTCACAAACAACAGCAACCGTTATTAGTTTCAGCAAAAATCGATGACACTGTAAACTTTGGTAACTTTGTTAAAAAATTCTAAAAATAATGGTTTTCGAAATTATCGTACTACTATTTGAGCGATTTATCTCAGAAACGGAAGTAAGTAGGTATAGAGAAATGTTAAAGAACATACATTATTTTTTATCGTATAATTCAAAAATAAAAAAAAAATACAAGGTGATCCAATTAAAATAACCTAACTTTGATATGGTACGTGTTTCTAGAACAATCTGTACAATCCAAAATAATTTTTAAATATGGTTTTAAATAATCTTGACATATGTATGTCTTAACACTTCTAACATTATTTGTCGTTTTAATGCTATAGAATAATTCGTTGGTAGTCCCTGACCCTGTATAAATATCAGTTTTTCTATGTGACCGAAAGTGACCGTTTACAAGAATGTACACGACCACTAAAAGTACGTTTTTTAAGACAAATGTCGCGTATTACATATAGAGGGTGGGGCACTACCAACGAATTATTCTATAGCATTAAAACGACAAGTAAGACATACATATGTCAAGATTATTTGAAACCATATTTTAAAAATATTTTCGATTATACAGGGTGCTCTAGAAACACGTACCATATTAAAGTTGGGTTATTTTAAATGGATCACCCTGTATTTTTTTCTATTTTTGAATTGTACGATATAAAATAATGTATGTTCTTTTAACATGTTCCTATACCTTCTTACTTCTGTTCCTGAGATAAATCGATTTTACAGGATTTGCAGACCCTCTAAAAAAATGCAATAACTTCAAGATAAATAAGAACAGTCAACTTTGGTTTACACTACCTTACTAAAAGCCTTCAAGATCTCTTTTGCAATATTTACTATTATGTTATGATGTACAGGGTGCTTGTAATACTACCGCATAATACTAACGACTTAAAACTTAAATAACTTGCTTAACTTAAATAAAACAACCTACATTTCTGTAGCCTGTTAAAAGCTGGAATTAATGACTTTTTAGTCGGTATTAGAGGTACCTACCCCTAAATCTGATAGTTTTCAAGATATTTAAAAATTTGATAGTTCAACAATTTACGATGTACTGGGGTCTAAGTTACCTGTGAAATATCCGCAATATGGACATTATCTTGCAACTTTCAGTTTTAAATATTTACTTCCAAAATATTTTTTTTTCCGAAAAAATAAACAGAAATGTGCTTATGACTAGTATCCCGGGCTCTAAGAGTCAGTCGAATTATGCACACCGGTCACAATTTACTGATGTTTAACAACAGCAACCGTTATTTGGTACATCAAAAGTCGATCATAAACATTGACAAACTTTAATCTGTTAACTAAGAATGTAATACAAATCGCTCTAATGGTAGTACGATAATTTTAAAAACCATTATTTTTAGAATGTTTTTAACAAAGTTACTAATGTTTACAGTGTCATCCATTTTTGCTGAAACTAATAACGGTTGCTATTGTTTGTGACAGGTGAGTGTGATTCGACTGATTCTTAGAACTCCGAATAAGTCATGAGCACATTACTGTTATTTAGTTCTGAAAAAAAAATTGTTAAGGATAATATTTAAAGCTGGATTGGCCTATACATTAAAAATGTTTACAAGATAATGTTTATTTTACTGATATCTCACAGGTAACTTAAATTCCAGTAAATTGCAAATTGTTAAACTAGCAAATTTTAAAATATCTCAAAAACTATCAGAGTTAGGGGTTGGTAACCCTAATACCGATTGAAAGGTAACTAATTCCTGATTCCATCAGGTTACAGAAATACAGGGTGTTCCATTTAAGTTAAGCAAGTTATGTAAGTTTTAAATCGTTAGCGTTATGCGGTAGTATTTAAAACACTCTGTACATCATAACATAATAATAAATATTGCAAATAGAATGTTGAAGGTTCTTAGTAAAGTGATGTAAAACAAAATTGCTTGTTCTAATTTATCTTGAAGTTATTGCATTTTTTTGGAGGGTCTGAAAATCAGGTAAAACTGATTTATCTCAGAAACAGATGTAAGTTGGTATAGGGACATGTTAAACAACATATATTATTTTTTATCCTACAATTCAAAAATAGAAAAAAATACAGGGTGTTCCATTTAAAATAACCCAACTTTGATATAGTACGTGTTTCTGGAGTACCTTGTACAATCAAAAAAATTTTTTGAATGTGGTTTCAAAAAATCTCGATATATGTATGCCTTAAGATTTCTTATATTATTTGTCGCTTTAGTGCTACAGAATAATTCGTTGGTAGTGCCCCACCCTGTATTATTTCTTTGAAAAAAATTAACTACTAGAATTTAAAACATGCAAAACTTTTCTGTGAAAACTAATTTATTATTGAAATATCACGTTTTTGAGTGTTTTTTTGAGGGCAGAAAAAGTATTGTACACAATTCGAGCAATTAACATTTTTCTTTCTTTCGTTCGATCTCCCACTTCAAACGATAAATGTATTGTATGAAAAAATACTATTAAAATACGAACTCAATCTAAGATAACTTAAATTTTAACAAATTGGGCATAATTCGTGACAGGCTATAATAAAACTAATAACAGTTAAGAGTATTTTTTTTTCCTCCAATTAAGTTTATAATTTAAAGTTGTTAATCTTCTAGGTGGAGGTGGGGTTGAAAATAACGGTCTCAAACTACATAAAAGATCGACGTTTCGTTCAAACCTGTGAGGGCTTTATCGAGGCTAATAAATAAATTAAAAAACCGTGGTCGGTCACAAAATTTAAAAGTTTGAAATGATCATCGATGTAGATGATGTTAACGAATTAATAATTAAAAATTAATAAATTGTATAAGACACATAGTAAAATAGAACGAACGAAACGAATAAATATACAAGATTGTGACCAACACGGTTTTTTAATTTACGTATTAGCTTCGATAAAGCCCTGACAGGTTTGGTCGAAACGTCGGCCTTTTATGTAGTTTGAGACCGTTATTTTGAACCCTACCTCCACCTAGAAGGTTAACAACTTTAAATTACAACTTTAAATTAAAATCTAATAACCTTCTTAAAATTTTTTTAAACGGTATGAATTTGGAAATTTACGTTATCGATGTAAAGATGTTTAAACTCTAGTATACATGAAAGTTTTACGTAAATGCAGTAAGAGTTGTCCAAGTTTGCACGCACGATAATTTTACTTTCAAGTGTACTTATCCTCACTAGAACAAACTTTAACTTTTGGTTTTAAACAAATTAGTTTTCAGGTTTTTGTTTTCTTTTTAGTTATCAAGCCCATTTTTTCGTTTTTCTACTATCATTTAAAAGTTTCAGCATAACGTGGTTTATCGCTGTAGAAACTGCAATTAATTTAATATCAAACAATTTAGTTTTTATATCTTCTACGTAGCCTAATGCATTCTTCATTTGTTCTATGCCGCTAACGGTTATTCGTGGTTATTTAATGTATTTTCGTTGCTTTTCCATGCCTTCCCTTTTACACCGAAAAAACCGACTACTTTATTAATGAAAATTTTAGTTTGTTTTTTATATGCTCACGTACTTTATTTGCACAATTTTGCGAGGTGAATATTCAGTAGTTATATCCCAAATGCCTGTCAAAGGGATATATCGAGGTGTACCTATTTCCCGAAGAAAATTTCTTGTTCTTTCAATTATAACTATAACTATTATTGTTCAAAAACAAATTGTAACTTAAATTAATAAATAGTTTTGAATAGTTCGAATGTTTATAAAATGACAAAAAATATTCACTCTAAGCACAAGTACAAATACTTGGGTATTTTCACGGTGCATCGAATACTCGGTGATATTCATCCGTTGCTAGGTGATTTTTTTAATATAGGTACGTTAGTACGATTGGTTGAAATTTAACTACAATTAAATTACATAATTGTTATAGTGTTAGCATTTAAATATCATGTACGGCTTCTTTAACAGGCATTTTGAAAAACATTAAAATTCTCAGATTCTGTCTTGGTTGTAAGTTTACTCTAACGTAAAACGTTTCGTTGTTCATCATATCAGCTTATTCAGAAAGATTTTTAAACAGTAAATCTACGGTTAAGACAAAATCAGGGTAATTGTTCATCATCAGACAACGAACGGCCACGAAATTGTTGTGAAACTTTTTCTCCTACTAGCTTATAATTTTTCTCTCGATTTTTTTTTATTAATTGCTGGCCAGTAATTAAAGCATCAAAAACAACACACATTTTTTATCTTTCTCTCGATCGCTTACGTTGTTATTCAACTCCAATTTATTTTTAAACATCTTTCCCATTGTTTTTTTACTTCTCTTTTTCCTCCATTCATCACCATCCTTTTTTATCACTAAATCATTTTTCTTTCTTCTTATTCTTTTTTCTTTCCTCTAATATCTTAAACTTTTCTTCCCATTTTATTAATGTTATTTCTTTTAACATCTCCTTAAATAAATCTCTCAACCTTCTTCTCTTTTTTATCTTTATTCGATTTAATTTATATTTCATTAAATTCTCATTTCTTTGGCGTTCTAACAAATTTTTTTTTTGATATTGAGGGGAAGTGCGGTTTTTACCAAAATATCACAGTTTAAAGGTTTCCCACGTAGCCTAAAAACAAATTAAACAAGAGAAATGTAAATTATAAACGGAGAAAATATAATATGTTTGATTTTGAAATTATACAGGTGGTTCCAATAGGAACAAAACGGTGTTTCTAGAAATTTTAAAAAATTACTAAGTAAATCGGCCAAAAAAAATACTGGAAATGATTTTCGAGTTCCTAAAATAACCATCACGAGGCGTAATTGCCATCTTAAATTTTAAAACCAGTTTTGTCCAAAACTTTCTTTTATTAACAATAATTAGGGTGAATACCGTTTTAAAACTGAGACAAATTCAAAACTTCCTTTTTAATATCTATCTCTGACAGGAAAGTGGGGGAAGGTTTTTTTTTAAAAAATGTACAAATTTTGTTTTACGTAATAAGTTTTGTCGGTTTGTCTCGCCCTTAAAGTGCGGAAGAATAATAGTAGATTATTTTACTAGGTGTTAAACAATATAATGGTTGAGCTTAAAAGTTTAAAAGTTCTTTAAGCGTTTATTGCTACTTTTCATTTGTTTTTTTCAAATTTTCAAGATTCTCGAGTGTTATAGTGACGTTTTATTCTCGACGAATTAAGTTGGTACTTTACTGTTACATTCATAATATGACATAACCGAGGTACCAACCTCTAAATAATTGTGAAACAAAGAACTGTTGCTTTTTAATGTTTAGACAGTAAAAAGCGTTTTTAGCGTCTGTCAGTAGTTCAATAACATGCCGTTTTATTGTCGCTTGAAGAAAAAATAATTTTCTAGTGGCTCTTCGTTTGAAAAGTTAACTTCATCGGTTCATAATTTTCGAGATAAAATGGACATCTTTATCTACTATAGACAGTGAACAATATCTTATCAAAATCAGTTTCAAAAAGAACCTGATGTAATTCAATATGATAGGAGTGTAGATACAAGTGATCTTTTAGAAATCGTTGTATCGATGTCTTACTAACCCACCACTGAATTCGGCATTGTTAAAAATTTAAACAACCTTACTCAACTGGTCTTAATAATTTTCAAGTGTATATTTTAAAATGCAGCTGCTACGTATGAATCATATCGTACATAAGTTTAATGTGGCTGCTTTGCAGTATTTTCAAGTATCTTGAAAACTGCTAAGATAATTTCTTTATATAAAAAATGACTCTAAGCTACTCGAAAACTATAAATCAATATTGCCTTATTATCGATTTTTTCTAAAATTTTGGATAAGTTTCAATATTAGCGTATCTATATTGTTGTTTTGAAACTTAACAATCTATTATCAAGTTGTCAACATGATAATAGAAAACAAACGTGTACAACCACAGGTTTAGTATGCTAAGGGTGATTTAAAAGCACCTAGATAATGGAGATAAGATCACGTTTGTTTTTAATGATCTTTTCAAATCCAAAACTGTTGATTTTGTAGGCAGCTACATACTTATTCAAAAGTTAAACTTATATTTCATACAGGGTAAAATATAATAAAATTTTTTTCAGCTACTTAACTGGTAGAAACCAATATGTCCACTACCTCAAAAGTATTGGGACAAAACAGCGTTCCTCAAGGCACCGTTTTGGGCACATTCTTGTTTTTACTTTACTTCAATGACGTTGTGGACTGTTTAAATATCTACTACCACACCTTTGCTGATAATATTATCTTAATGCATTCAAAAAGCAATGTGGAAGAAATGGCAAAAGAATTATCCAATGACCTGTTACTACATTGTTTAACTATCACACATTAAACAATCAATTGCAGTAAAAAAATATTCACTTCAATATACCATCTAGAGAAACATAATTACACATTTAGTTCTTTAATTATTAGACTTAGAAATAAATGCGTTCTACAAAAGTTTCCACTCACCAACTACTTTGTCTACACATAAACTTTTTTTTCTTTGGGACGAACATGTGAACCCAGTTTGTAAAAATTTTAGAATTTTCTTCCACTGAAATTTTGAACCTACACTGAGATATATGGTATACTCCGTAAAATGTCATTTTAAAGCACTAGTACTTAATGCCGTCATAGCAACACTTTGTGTACTCTAATTTATTTATTATTTGAGAAAATAATTATTATTAAACAAAATATTAATAACGTTTATTTGGAAATATTAAGTGAATAATTCTTCGTCGCCTCGTCCTTAATCCGATTCGTCTGCTAAAACTCTATTTTGCGGACTTGTTACATAACTAACTATTTCGTCGTTATTATTGCTTTTTATGAAAAATGACGAAACTCATCAAGTTTTGTTGTTAATAAAAATCTTTTTATAGAACAAAAATATGTTTACTAAATCAACAATTACACAACTTTTTTAATGTTAAATGGTAAAATAGTTATTTGTCCCACAAGTGAGGAAAGCGATTCTTTCCTCATGTGTGATTTTCGTATGTAAAAGCAAAGTTGATAATAGGTGGGTCCCAATCGTCTCGCTACAGTATTCTGTAGTATCGGTATGGTCTCAATCTGTCATAGCGCAGCCGCGTAATTCTAACCAATAAATGTAGGGTAGTAATTTTAAGAGTCGAAATATAAGATACTAAATTAAATTGTTTAACTATGTACTAGGCGCATATAGTTCTAATGACACATTCGTACATTTTTTTAAAAAGGCATTTTTGTAACACGACATTATTTTCTTCGCTAGTGAGAAAAAACCAATTTTCCTCACTAATTGGAGATAAGAAATTTCCGTTTTCTAAGTATGTTGTGGAAAAAATAAATTGATTTGGAATATTTTTAGTTTCATGTAAATGATTAGCGCCATCTTGTGTATTCTGAATTACAGTTCACTTTATGACCGATATTGACAATTGACAGAAAAATATTTGTATATCTTGGATTTTTTACTATTTAAAAATTGTTGGCCAAAAAATTAAATACAAATCTTGTGCGTTAAATTCTTTTATCTTACATCAGCAGTTTTTGATGCATTTTAGTCACTAATTTTAGTGCCTAAAATAGGTTTTTATTGACTTATGACTAAAATGTTTAAAAAGGCAAATATTTCTGTATTTATGTAAATAACCTTGACAACGAAATCTGCGTAACCATGACAAAATTACAAATTACTTGAAAACTTTGCTTGTTCGGAAAACGAGTTGCGAAAACTGCTGGTGTAAGATAAAACGTTGTATATCACACGCGAGAGAAATGCATGCCATTATAAAGCTCGGGAGAATTATTGTCCCACTCGTGTGCTATAAAATCCCTAATGTAGTTGTCTTTTGTTGTCTGTATCCGAGTTGACTCTAATGAAGGAGTTTTTGTTTTTCTAAAAACTGTATTATTTTAGTCTTGATTGTCTTTTCCCTTAGTTTTGAGAAAACAGGTAAAATAGCTATAGGGCTGTGCTGTTGAAATCGTAATCAATTTCTATTTTTTGGAATCGGTACTATTCTTGCCATTTTTAATTCAGCTGGGGAAATTTCCGTTAAACAGCTCTTATTCAATAGTAAGGTTAGAGGACCAGTCAAAGCATTGCCTAGTTTGGGATCAGTTTGTAAGCAGAAAATTTGGTCTTCTTAGCACATTTTATTTCTTGCTTTACATAAAAAATAAATAAAATGTGTGTCTTTTACGACATCTCGTGTAAAACATTGACACGTGTGAATAGTATAAACTAAGAAAAATGCCAACAGTTAACTGTAACGACATGTGTGCGTTAAAGTGTCAGCGCTATCTAAGCGATAGCTTTAATGCTTGAAGCACGCGATATTGTCGATAAAGCCAAGTATAAGTTGTACATAAGTATACGCAACAAAGAACACCTGATGCAGCATTTCGCTCTTGTTATGCCAAACTCACTCAGAGGTGTATACTTAAGTGCGAGTATACAACTGTACCAAAGTCGGCGGTTGGTCTTTTCAAACTCTCATTGGAGCAACGAGGCTTTATAAAAAATAAAATATCTATCCAGGTACGGTTCGCGAATTTGAAAAAGAAAAAAGCCAAGTGGTTCCATTTTAAAAAAAAATGGAGAAAGCTTTCTGCATCAGGTTGTTGAGGCAAGGAATACATATAATTTAAAGATGACTGAAAGGTTACTTTATTTAAAGAAACTATAGGAATGGAACAATTAATATTAAATAGTAAAGATCCTGCCAGTGAATCTTTCCAGTAGTTTTGAAATACCACAAAATTATTTCTGTATTTCTTGAACCTTACGTCCAGTTCTTCTTTGCTATATTTTTGAGGGTTAGATGTCGTATTTTGTACATCGACTCTGCCATGTGCCGGGAATAATGCCGTTTTTCTCCGTATAGAAAAACGTTTGTCGGTATATAAGCAGAAGAACAGTGTTTACTTCTCCGTAAAAATTGTGAATGGATGCACAATGCTACTTTGATGACTTTGTCGGGTTGTACTGAGTATAGGACTGTGTCGGGTGCCCGGTAAGTGAAGACCTGCGTCATACAGTCGTTGGAATGGTTTTAATAAATGGAGTTCTAAAGCTAAAACGTAAGGGAAAGTAGTTACGTGAAATGCGTGTCTTACGACATCTCGTGTATAAAAAAACACTTACAATACTATAAACTATAGATGCCAGGCGGTTAACTGTAACGACAGTGAATGTTTGGTAATGCATTATTGTTATCAGAAACGATAACCTTAAGTAGCTTAACACTCGTGTTGACAACAAGCCCAGTATTTCTGTACAGAGGAGCATATACGCAACGAAAAAACAACTAATGCGCATTTCGCTTTTATTATGAGATTATCAGAGGTGTATACAAACATTCACTATCGTTACAGTTGAAAGTAGTTAAATTGATTTAAATGATTGGGAGGAGTCTCATCTTTGGGTAACATCAAGTTATTTTCTTGAGGTTTTACCTCTCCGTCACTTTGGCGCGGGCATGCAATACAGCATCCGCATACACACACTGAAGGTGTGTTTGGGCTCTGAATCAGTATATACTTCTTGTCTATAGCTCAAAAATAATGAAAAAAATTCAATTGATTGATTTGCTGCCGTTTGTTGAAATTCTCCACATCTGGAAATACAGAGTTATTTTTTTCGAGGTCCGATTAGTCGCTAAATGAAAATTACAGTGGAAATCACAACAATTGTATGTGGAACAGTGGGATACAATATTGCTGCTTTTCGACGTAGTCGCCGTTTCGATTCTGTTTGTTGTAACGCGGTACCAATTTTCCAATACATTCGTAATGAAAACAACCACCGCCTGTGTTTTCAGCCAATTATGTTTGCTGATCTGCAGCTTGTTGTCTGTGACAAAATTTGTTCTCCTAACTAATGTTACATGTACACAAAAAGTTATATAAAATTCCAGATAAAGTCGTCTGGACAGTATGGTGGGCGATCAAAAACTTTTCATTCAAATCCCGACAGGAGGATCATGGTATAAGTATATGAAGGTAATGCTGACGACAACATTTATTTTCCCTTGTTCTGAATCGCCATTCAAAGACGTTGAAGAGTGCTGCCAGAATTTTTGGCCCAAAACACATTTGACGGGAGACTTTATTTACGTTATGACTCTACCGTTCTTAGAAATGACAACTGCGAGTCGGCGCATTGCTTGGGCTAACTAGAGACACTGCGCAACACGTATGCGCAAAAATTTAGCAACCAATCGGACATGGGGGCTCGTAAATAAATAGTATGAACATGAAGACAGCATTATTAATGAATGCAATCAGAGTGCAATATACTGCATAAGGTGGCCCAAATTGTCAACTTATAAGCCCTGAATTTGGGCCATCCTGTACAGTATAAATGTCTTTATTTTGAAGATTAAATCATCCTTAGAAGGATTTGTTCCATTTCAGAATTGGGAGGATAAGCACTGGATCATAGAGGAAATCAGTAGAAAATTCACTTACTCACTCACATACATACATCAGAGCAATAGACAATTATGAAATCGAGGTGCACATACCGAATCTGCATTAAACAAAGATGATCGAGTCACAAAAGCAGTGACAGCAACCAAAAGCATTTAAAGGCACCAGTTGTGGAGCAAAGAAAATAATAGGCATGCTGTGGACATGGAGGGAGACTAATCGTCGTGAAAAAGAAAACCTATGAAAACCATTCTTGAAATCACAGGACCAATGGAGGTATTAACTGTTCTCTCGACTTCTGTCACCCACCATTTTCTTTTTCCGAGCTTTCTGAGCTTTCTTCTCATGCAGCCACCCAATACCACAAACGCTGCTGCAGCGATATCGCGACTATCCATGATCAAAAAATAAGCACGGGGAGCGACAAAACTTGTGAAGTCCACAAATATTGGCGTACATGCTAAATACAGGAGCGCCGTAGTTGCCGTAATTGGAGTGCGAAACTTGATGTAATTTGTCAAGTACGCAATCATGGCGTACACAGTAGTGGGAGTCCGCCTTAATCCATGTACATCATTACATTTAACCAAACTTGCCCCATATATAAAAACTTACACGAGTTAAACTTATAGTGTACTTGTTTTAATTTAATATATGTGCATTAAATGTGCTTTTTGTTCATTACATTGTTTTTTCATTGTGTATGAGTAGTTAGGGATAACCTATATCAGATACGATCTATAGAACCAATAAAATTATTATTATTGTTATTATTATTACACCCCTTGGTGGCTATTTTAGAAACTCAATTTGCAGTATTCTTTTCTTGGTTGATTTATACTTTATAACTTTTTCTAAATTTCTAGAACTTTCCGTTTCTACTAATACTGTTACCTCTCGCTAATTGGGGCACCCGATATTAATCAAAAGCAAAAGATAACGAAATGTTTAATAATAATTGGATTGAAATGTAGTAATGAAAAAAAAATTTACAATTCCGTTACATTTTTTTACTTGTACACGATGTAGTGCAAAGGAAGTTAAATTTCAAATTTATTTTTGTGTATTAACCAATACCGGAAATACCTACTTAATGACTACTTGTTAGGAACCACAACAACCTGTTAATTTTAAAAAGGTGTACACATTATCGTGTTAGAGGTAATAATTCTTTTTTTTTGTTCTATAGATGTGTTTAACGTTCTAATAGTATAGTAAAGTTCTAATAGTATTAATGCCACAATGTACTATTTCTAAAAATTAACGTAACTGATCAAAACCAAAAACAAAGATACTAAACAAATACCTTAAATTTTCTAACACAAAAGAATTTAAAACAGTTTTCTAAAGTTGCTTAAGAAATATTTCTGAAAAAGGTATTCAATATGTGAATCGATTGATAAAATCTCGAGAAAATGTTGCGTGTATTTGTTTCAATGACGTTATAGTTTTCTTTAACAAGCTGATTTTTGTAGATTACACAAATTAAAAAAGTCAGTTCTATTTGTATTGAATTTTATTCCGAATTCAAGAATTTAATTCCTACTGTACAGGGTGTATCTAAATATCACCTAAAATTTTAAGAGTGATTCTGAGATGAAATTTAGGAAGTTATAAAATTTTTTGAAAACCTCTTGCGGAAAAATAATATAAATTTTCCTTGTATATTAAGCTAAAGACACGAAACTTGGTAAATATTATTTGTCAATAAAACAACATATTTTGAAATTTTTTCAATCCTGAAGTATAGTAAAAAAATGTTGAAATAATCAACCTCTAAGTATTTTTCTCCCAACTTTTGGCCAAAATTTGTCTTTTAAAAAATTAATTAAAATTAGTTCTGTAGCGTTCTTCTAAAGGTATGAGACAAACATCAAGTAGAAGGTTGTAAACATTTATAAAAATATATCTTCTGGATTCAGAAGAGCTGTAGATTCATACTGAAGCAGTCTTCTTATTTAAATTTAGCAGGTATTTCAATTCTTTTGCAAGTTCCTTAGCTGACACTAGAATTTGTTTAAACCCTTCTGCTCTATATGATTGTAAATGTATAATAACTTAATCGAGTAGATTAATACATTCAGGTAGGTTCATATCTGTGACTGAAGATTCAAGGATACTTTATTAACTTGAAACCATACCATTAAAATGCAAATGAAATTATAATTTTTACGTTTTGAATTAAGCCAATTTTGTCTCGTAATCAGAACTTGGATTTTCTACGATATCCAACAGTGAATCAAATACCTCTCCTAATTCGTATTTCAATGGCTTTAGTGCCTCTATTTTTCTTGATCATCCTGTAGTTCTTAAGGGTTTAAGCGTAAGATTAGTGTAATATGCCAAAGAATCGACCCTCTTTTTTGGAGAAATAGAAAAAAACACCTCTTGTATTATAACAAATAATCTTCTTTCCACAGAGCATGAAGCGGTATCGTTTACAACCAAGTTTAGCAAATGATTACACATGGAACAAAAAACGCCCGAGAGTTTTTTGCAAGATTCTGGTTTGAACAGCTTTTTTTTCTCCTCTTATGTTGGCAACATTGTCATACCCCTGTCCTCTAATGTCTTTAACATTAGTAGCCTCAAAAACCCACCAAATATTCCTGAATTTACTTACAGTCCACTGTTCGTAAGACAACAGAAAGCTGTTCAGCGTGAATGATGTCTGGGGTAGCATCTGCTAATTAAAAAATATTTGACTTTTTCACCCTTTTACTTACTAAGTAATTAGTTCGTCTTGTATGGTATTGCTTAAATATGCGACAGACTACGAGTTACTACTTTGATGCTGATACTGTACCTTCCTATGATGTTCTTTTAAAGGAATGTCATATTCTGTAAGAAGCTCAACTGACTTTAAAAATTATTAAATTGTTCCAGCAAGAAGCTTAATTATTAAAATTATTCTTGTCAAAATATTTCTCCAACTCAATTTCCATGTGGTCATAATAGTATTATGATTTTTCAAAGATTGGTCGAGTTCTTTCCAACGTTTAAAAGCTTCTGTATGGACCTTCAAACATTCGTGGATTTGTAGTGGACGAGACAAATTTTTCCAGTCCGAATTCAATTTTAGGCAAAGTTTTTTCATACATGTTGCTAAATATCATGCAACAGAAACAATAAACAGCATTATTGTTAATGGAAAATGGAATACAACAGGCAGGGCATTTCTTCAAATTCTCCATTAGGTAAGGCGGTTTTGTAATGGAACGTTGAAAAATGTCTCATCAACTCATCAACCTGAAAGATGTGTTAAATTTATTATTATAAAATCGAAATAAAGGTCAGTGTCATATTTCCTAAAGTGATGACTATATGACTTAATCATGAATTCTGTTATAAACAACACAACCGGTTGTCTTGGTGACGACAAAATACGATGCATATGATAAATGATACACCGATTTATTATATTCTACTAATTCTAGTAATGTTAAAATCAGCGCTTGTTAAAATAGACAAAAAATATTATTACTATAACGTTGAGTAAAAAATACTATAACGAAAATGCCATCGTTAGTGATTTGCCTCACTAGACCTCCGGCGCTGAATTAAAAGAATAATTTAAAATTAGTTTCAATTATACAGGATGCACTCTGTATTTTACTGCATATCTTGCAATTCATTAAAAATACAGTCAAGTTTATTAGAAACTTTTTTATTTACAATGTTTTGGAGATAATTTTGATTCTTTGTAAAATACAGTAATGTCGTTAAAATTCAATATTTCAGTTAAAAAATATAATATTTAAATAATGAATTTAACACCTATGAATGTAACATTTACGATATTTACTGTCAGTTTTTTCATGCAGAGTGTTCAAAAACTATTACTTTTTCCTCAAATTTAGACATTTATCTTTAATAATGTTGATGGTATCCTTCACTTTTTAAATTATTTAAAGTGTCCAGATAATGAGGGTAGTCTGGACCCTTACGATTCGAAGGTTGGGATCGAAAGCAAACTCCTGTTAAAATGCAACGTTTCGCTTTCACAGTGGGATCTTCATCGGGCTAGTGCCAAGATTTGATGATTGCCGAAAAAATGGAAAAAACACTAATAACATGAGGATGAATACACATAAGATAACACTATACTAATCAAAAAACGTTTAATTAATGAGATTTCATTGGAAACCATTAGAAAATCAACCTCGATCAAAAAGAATTACAACCTCAATCATGTTTTTAATTATGTTAATTTTTTTGAGTGAATGGATGTATGACAGGTAATTGATTGTTCTGTTAGAAACTATATCTTTAGTATACCAACGATTTTCAGTTTTTGGTTTTGATTATCCCTAATGATCAGAATCTCAAGAAAAGAAATTTGATTTTATCTTTCTAGCTTTATAGTGAACTTTTAATAATAACTTATAATTATTGAAAATATTGAAATATGTCGAACTTTGGAACAAGGAATACAAGTGAGGATGTCGTCAACGTATGAATGAATAAAACGGGTTGAAAATGTAATTGTTTTATAACTTCTGTACGATTAAATCATGCATTGTGTTCTCAGCTAGGATAGTCTACTGTGGAAGGAACGTTGCTTTTTAACAGGACCTCAGAGTTTGCCGTCGATCCCTTCCTTCGAATTGTAAGGGTGCAGACGTGCCCGCACTGTCTGGACATCTTAAATAATTAATATCTTTGTTATTTTAAATGGGATACCTAGTCTATTTTTACATTGGAAGATAGAAAATGTTTCTTATATCTATCTCGTACGGCTTGGAAGATTTTAACGTACTTTTGATTTTATTAACTATCTGGCGATATACAAAATTTAATCAAGGTGGTTAATTGATTGTTACAGAAGTAAAAAAATTGTAAGTAAAGTTATGTATAAACTGTATCACATTGAAGCACAAAATTATAATAGTAGCTCGACGTCATAACAATTTTCTTGAATAGAGAGCCTGATTCTGTGTTCAAATGATCTTTGGAATGTTCTTCAAAATATTTGGAGTGATTGATGCAAATGCATTTTATTCTTATTTTCATGTTGTCAATACGTACATGATATTTTTACATAACCTCATAAGTAAAAGTCCATTAAAGTGAGATCCGGGGATGTAGCTGACCACTCCTTCCTATCCACTCATTTGGAATTTTTTCTATCTATAAGCCCTGTCCCATCTCAATTGGCCCACCAATATTTTTTCTTTAAAATAACATCATGCTAATTCACGATGAATTTAACTTAAATGTTTATTTTATTATCACTAAAACACCATTTTAAACAATGTAAAACATTTTATTGCAATATTAAACTTTAAATTACATATAAGTTGTCAAAAGCAAGGAAAACATACAAAATCCAAAAATCTTTACCACTGTGTGACGTCACCTTTATTTTTAATTACAGCTTGAATTCTTTTGGGTAACGTACTTACTAAGTTTTGACACTCATCTGGAGTGAAAGTATCCCAAATATTTTGAAGTTTGTGTTTTAATATGACTACGTCTCTAGCTGGCTGTATTCGTAATCTTTTTTCATTATATACCAAAGAGTTTCTATTGGTGACAAGTCGGGACTACTTGCTACCCACTCCAAAAGTGGAATATTATGATCAGAAAGCCATTTTACATTTTTTTGATATATGGCAAACCACAAAATTATGATTATTTTGCAATTGTTGGAAGCAACGATTTTCTTAAAATCTCTAATGTTTACAATTCCATCAATAAAGTTAAGTTTTCCAACACCTTTAGCAGACATTGAACCTCACACCATAACTGAAGCAGGAAATTTTACTTTCTTTTTCAAACAATCTGAATTGAACGCTTCATTTTTTGAGGAATAACTCTGCTTTGATTGTCCCCAACACAAATATCAAAACGGTACTCATCACTCCAATGGACACTATTTCATTCATCAATATTCCAATCAATTTAGCCCACTTTAGTCGTTTTTCTTTTGTTTGAATGTTAGAGTGGCTTTTCTTTCGTCTAAAAAAGTTAGTAAAATTACAAAAACTTGATTAGTTGGAATAATATTACCTTGCAAATTTAAAACCTAACTTAAGGGCTTCTCTATAGCACGTGCATCTTGAAATACTTCGCCCCACAGCATCGCCCAGAGAACAGATAATTCATCGTAGTTCGAACGCCTGTTTTTTCTCATAATCCTCGTCAAAGTCCGTCTATCAGCATCTGATATTTTGATTTTGGCACATACCGAAGTTTCGTAGTAATTGTACCGGTTGTTTTATAACTTCGAACAATATTTCTAACAGTAAACTTTGATAAACTAACTATATTCACAATTTCTGCGTTTTATTTTCCTTTTAAATAAATTGATAACAATTGTGCGGACTTTTTCATCAACAACTAATTGTAAACAAAACAAACTCTTTTGTTTAGCAAACCTGCCATTTGATTATATCACATATTCAAAGATTCTTAAAGAAATATTATAAAATTTATGAAAAACAAAAAGTAAAAATTTCGTAATTTTTATTTTTATATTAAAATTAAATTTAATTTTATATAAATATAATGTAATAATATATAAAATGTAATGATGTTTTAAGTTTTTTCGGTTGATATTTTGTTGAAATAATTGAATTGCAGCATTGGCATTGTTTTTTTTGTCAATTAACAAAATTACGTATTTTCTTACAATGGGCCAATTTAGATGGGACGGGGCTCGTAGTTAACTTGTCATTGGGCACTGAAGAAGAGATGAAGCACCATCTAGCTGAAACCACATTTTCTCCCTAATGTCTAATAATAGGAACGTTCTTAAGATGTGTCCAAAAATGTCTTTTCAAAATTTTTCTGTCATTCAAATGTCCGACCAATAATGTAATCATTCACAATTCTATCGTTTAAACTCCACCAATTCTGACATCAATTGTGTTGAAAGCATGATGGATTGCGAATCATAATAATGGAATTACGGCGCTTAAAATTATGAAAATCTTTGCCGTAAAAATGTTGGTGATACTGAATATGGAATGATTAAAACTTGCGAATTTTAAGAATTCTTTTTACACTAGTAGGGCTTATGTTTGTTTCTCTAGCAATTATTCTTGTGCTTATATTTGAATTTTTCGAGACAGATCCTAACAGGTCACTGGATTTTTTGAAATTTTGTTTAAGTATAAGCAGTATAATTTGTTGTGCAAAATCTTTGTAGGAGTTTTTAAACACCATATCTGGAAATTCTCGAGCAGGGTACTTTGAGCGTACATTCTCGACGTCAGAAAGCAATTTTGATAGCACTCCCTTAGAGCCAGAATCATATCCACTCTTCAGGAACCGAATATTGTTTCATTTCGTTGGTTTTTAGCGTACTTTACCACAGTACTTTTTAGTACTTCTAACGCTAATGTAATGTCAAAAAAATTAAGCCAGCCACCTTGATTAAATTTTGTATATCGCTAGAAAGTTAATGAAATTAAAAGAATTTTTAAAACCTTTTTTTTAATGCGACTGAAATTTTCCATCTTCCATTGTAACAATATACTATAATTCGTTCAGCGAACACATGGAAGCCACTCCCATAAATCCGCGCTAAATTTAAATAAAATTATTTTATTGGTTTAATTAAATTTATTGTATGTTTTTAGGTTTTTTTTGCAAATATAAAATATGGAAGGTGATCAGTACCTTATAGTACTCCATGGTCAACAAGAAAACACGTTGTTCCTAAAAATTACCACTTTGGTTTCCGGAATTAAACGTCAAAATGTACGTCAATTTTCTTTAGAGTTTTTTTGGGTGTGTTTTTATTTTTGGTGCAAATATAAAATATGGAAGGTGATCAGT
The DNA here is from genome assembly GCA_030710515.1 of Abscondita cerata. Classification (NCBI taxonomy): domain Eukaryota; kingdom Metazoa; phylum Arthropoda; class Insecta; order Coleoptera; family Lampyridae; genus Abscondita; species Abscondita cerata. The sequence goes on along the minus strand of JALBCR010003654.1, from coordinate 50,512 downwards.
ACCTTACAGTACTCCATGGTCAATAAGAAAAACATGTTGTTCCTGAGAATCAGCACTTTGGTTTTGGACCTGGTTATCAAGACCCTCCCGAATAATTAGAAAAAATGTATAACACAATTTCACGAAACACAATCACACACTTAATTAATATTATTACATGTGAATACTAAGGTAGGTAAGGGTTGGCATGTTTAGGTTTTAGTGGTTTTCCTAATTTTGAAGTAAATGCTTTGCCAAGACGAACCAATGCACAATTGCAAACGGTTTCGTCACCACACTGTACAGGTTTATACTGATCTTCTGGGGCACCATACATAACACTTACATCACAATACAATATTTGTATAATGTACCATACGATTAAATAAATAAATAACTTTTTAAAGTCAGTATTACAACCAACCGACATGATTTCTGCTTTGTTTGACATTTTCGTTTCTATTCAATTTACAAAACATTATTCTTCAATATTTCATAAAGTATAAATAAATTATTTTTGCTTGTATACATTTACATAGTGTAAAGTAGTCTCTGCTTTTATTGGTTCAAATTATCAGAAATTAATGAAGGCGTGGTTTAACCCATGTGTTCGCTGAATGTATTATAGGTGTCCCATTTGAAATAACAAAACTAAATGCCTTAAAAGTTACATTTTAAAAAGAGTATTTTTAATTCATCGATGTATTACATGCCTATCTTTATTTTGATTAAAAGACAAAAATGAAACTTTGTTAAAAGAAAATAATAATAAGAAAATCAAGTTGCCTTTAGAAGGCAAAAATTTTTGTAACATTAAACAAAAGTCAAATTTTATTAATAGGTATTAGTCAAAATAGAAATTACAACTGAAATATTTAAGTATATTACACAGGGTGCTTAGAATGTGCCCCTGACAATAATGAAGATGTTTAATGAAATTTTGTAAAGAACCAATCAAAGTAATGGTCGAGTTGACATACACTCGATTTTTGACATGATCCCAAAGGAAAAATCGAGTGAGGTTAAGGAGACTTAGCTGGCCAATCAATTGTTCCCTTCGTCCCATCCATCTACCAGGAAAAGTTTAATCTAAATATGCACCCACTTGACGGCCAAAATGCGGTGGTGCGACATCTTGTTGAAACCATATTGTTTCTGCTGGTAGATTCGGGTTTCTGGTTGTTAGGAAATATTTCCCAAGGCGCGGAACAATATGTTGTTGCAGAAGTTACAGTTATCCTTCAGACGTTAAATTGTCGTTCATAAAAACGGACCTATTATATTCAGTCCAATGATGCCACACCAAACATTTATTTTTTGCGGATATTGGGTATGAATTTCTTCCATTCAATGAGGATTTATGTCAGACCAATATCTGCGGTTGTGGCAGTTTACATGTCCATTTAGGCAAAATGTTGACTCGTCGGAGAAAAGGATATGATTGATAAAGTTACCATCACCTTCCACTCTCTCCATGATAGTTTTGCAAAACTCTGTTCTGCGATCAAAATCATCTTCAGATAGCTCCTGAAGTAGATGAATTTTGTACAGATGGTATCGTTTGCGTATTTTTGAACGGAGCCTTTGCTAATGTTGTGATTTAAAGCCAATTGTTGAACTGAAGTTTTTGGATGCTCAAATTACATCCAACATAACGTCCAGAGAGTTTGTTTCATTAGTCACAACTCTAGGACGTACATGTTTTTCCTGGTCTTTAACGTTACCGGTTTCTGCAAATCTTTCTAATGTTCTTGTGACCGTTGTTTGGGAAATCGGTTCTCGTTGAGGATAAACTTGATCGAAAAAAGCCATTACCTCAGAACAACTTCTTCTTCTATCGCCATATCCAACCATCATTAGAATTTCGATACGTTCCGTTTGGGTTAAATGCACCATCATGAATTGTAGGTAATTATTGCACACAAGTTAAAGTTTTGACTAATCTGTTACTGATAAAATGACATTTTTTTTTTTAAATAATTTTTTTCTTTTTTTGCCTTTTAACCGAAATAAAGATAGGCCATGTTGAATTCAGAAAAATACTCTTTTCATAAATGTAACTTTTAACCACTCGTGCTATTTAAAAAATCAAGTTAGCCTTGTATCGCCGAAACAAATGCCGCTAAAAAATTGAAAAAGACCAAAAAAAATTACAATTCGATTGCTACTAACAGCATACCAAATTTTAAAGAGCTGTGATAAATAGTTCTCACAATATTAAGCTGTACCCATACATAATAGCGACCCTGTATAATTTAAATTTAAACTATTTTTAAATTCTTCTACTAATAAGTTACCGCTTGGCATCTACAGAGCGATGCGTTACTGGTGGCCAACCCTGTATAAAGTCGTCGCTTTAATTTCAAATTCAATAAAACTTTTATAAAGATTTATAATTGAAGTAATTAAAAATTAGTTAAAAGTTATTCGAACTCCTACGAATTCGTTTAATTTTTATACATTTGGTTTCATGCTGTGAGCAAAATTAATTCATAACAACTTAATCGCAATTAAAACTTTACAATTTTAATTATCGATTGAATTTTTACTGTTTTAAAAGTTACATTAATTACGTTAATGATTGCATCTTAATAATCGTATTAATAGGTACTATTCACTTTCTGCATGTGGGTAATGAAAAGTTTTTTGAAAACACTTTCTAATTTAAAATTACTACAGAATAAAAATTAAAACAATATTGATGCTGCAGCAAAGGGACAATTTGCGAACGCACTTGACTTTCTATTACAATACCGCAGGTTATTGACTTATCAACTAAGCAAGTTGATAAGTGTAATTGTTGTGGTAATAATATTTATTACCCGTTGTCATATTGATCAATACGAACATCTGTATTTTGTAATTCTAATTTACTTAATTTTAATTAGAAATTAAATTTATGTACAAGTTGTTTGCCATATACGCACTACGCAACCTTTCCAACGACAATAAATTTTCTACTCTTTTTTTTGATAAAAAAAGTAATTGATTCGAATGTGATGGTACTCAGATTTTCTAACATCAAAGCAATTATTTTTAAAAAATGTTTTATAGCGTACAAATGAACGAGAGCGCTTTACTAAAAGTGCATAATAAACGTTGCAAATTCAAAGAGAACAGATAGCATATAAATTACGTAGCGAATGACTAAATTAATGTTGTTGTAGATTTATTACAAGACAAAGAGTGTGCACACTCAATGTGCTCTCTGAAATTTTCTGGCCAGATGTTTCGGTCGATCTACTGTTGTTCTCACAAGAATTTTATTATGATGTTATATAAAGAATTACATGACATAACATAGCAAACTAATATAGATCACAACTATTCGGTATGCGAGCTACATGTTATTTTTCAAAATGTAATTTAATATAAATCTAATAGCACCGACTGCTAGCACAAATTACATTGACAATGTTGGTTTTAGGAATTAAAAATATCTGTAGTAATTTTTATAAACTAACGATAGTACAAAACAAATTCCTTATCTTCTAACATTTTTCAATTATTGTAATAATGCAATAACATTTCATCATTAAAGACATCTAAAAATTTGTAAAAACTTTGTGTACCAATTGCCATTTATATTATTTATTGTGTCGAGCAGTTTTATTATACTTTCATAAGAGTTCTTTATGAGAGGTACATGTGAAACATTAATCGAATGGCAAATAACTCGAAAAACTATAAACTTTAAATAGTCTGTTAATTTTTTTGATAAAATTTAGATTGGATTTTAAATTTTAAATGTGAAGACCTCCGTGAAATTATAAATATAAATCAACAACAAGAACAGAATAAAACGAAGAAAAAAAGGTTAAAATGATGACAAATAAGAAAACAGTTAAAAAAAACAAAAACATTCACTAAAAAATTTTTTAATTACATAAATTTTAAACCTAATCTTAATGACCCACATGAACTTACCCACACTTTTAGCCACACAAATTATTTTGTATATATGGACGAATAAATGTCTTTTAATTGATTTTAAACCAAAATTACTATATCGGTATATAATCTAAATATCATTGCGATACGTTATGAGAAGAAAAAGCTACTCTGGGCGTCGTAATTAAGAATTTCGCTTGCAGGACGTGTGGGCACCTTTTTGATAGCAATTTGACATCGTTTGTCAAATTTTTTTGCGTGCAAATTTTTTTATACATGGAATGAACAATTATAAACAACATATTAAAAAACTAAAATGCTGTTATTTTTTTAAAAAGTTACAAGACCGAGAAGTTATACCCGAACGACGTAATCGCGAGCATCTCTTTTTATGACAAATTTGACATCGTTTGTCACATTTTTTTTGCGTGTAAATTTTTTTATACATGGAATGAACAATTACAAACAACATATTAAACCTAGTTGGGAATGCGCAAAGCTTGCATTGCCGAGAATGAACAAAAGAACTGCTTATTTAGCTTAAAATTTATAAAATTTTTTCGGGAGCCGATTTGACCACTTGCCGATGAGATAGACAAAAAATGATCGAAGACTAAAATGTCTTAGATTTTGATGTTCTATAGGAACCGAAAGAAAATTTTCAAAAATGTCAACAGGAAAAAGCTACGGACATCTAGACAGACAGACTTTGTGAATTCATAAGATGAACTTTTGTTACATCGATTAAAAACTATAATCCTGTTATTTTTAAAAAAAAAAGTTACAAAAGGCCGAGAAGTTATACCCGAGCGACGTAATCGCGAGCATCTCTTTGATGACAAATTTGACATCGTTTGTCACATTTTTTTTTATACATAGAATGAACAATTATAAACAACATATTAAAACATTCAGATGCTGTTATTTAAAAAAAAAAAGTTACAAGAACGGAAGTTTATACCCGAGCGACTAATATCCAAATTTTTTTGGATACATTTCGATAAGATTATTTAAATTTTATTAAAGCATTTTACGGCTTTCACTTTTTCTCTATCTAGTGGTGTCGTTTCAGTGAAATAAACATGTTGCTTACTAAGTAGCCACCGCAATAATAATAAGCGAACATCGCTTTGAATTCTGAAGTGAAATTTCATTCACTACTTTTTTATTTTTTGAACATTTTTAGATTAAAACAAAAGTTTCGCGCAGAACTCTACATCGTTCTGATACTAGCAAACGTGTAAAAAATATTGAAAGTGTGCTGCGATATAAAACATTTTGCACGAAAAATAAAAATAAATATCTAACAGCGTCGCAATTTAATAATTTTGATGGAAAAAAACTGATATGCTGTAGAAAAAATCAATATTTAAGAAAGAAGTAATTTTCAACTCGAAGGAATTTGTAAAATCGAATTATAAATTTCAGTAACGGCCAACGATTGTTAAATGTATGTTACTGGTAAGCCGTTATACGTTATACGAACGTTTTAGAGAAAAATAGATCTAACCAAAGTTTAGACAATAAAATTTCCAACAAATGTTGTGATGCTAATATGAGTGATAACAATTCAGTAATATGTTTTATTTGTTAGGAAATATATAGTTCTACATGCGTTAACTTAGCTAACAGCAACACAAAATACTGTTAAAACATTAGTGTCACCTGATTGTCATTGCCATCAAAGAGATGCTCGCGATTACGTCGCTCGGGTCTTGTAACTTTTTTAAAAAATAACAGCATATTGTTTTTTAATAGTTGTTTGTAATTGTTCATTCCATGTATAAAAAATTTGCACGCAAAAAAAAATGGACAAACGGTGTAACTTCCCGGTTGTAATTTTTTAAAAAATAACGATTTTAGTTTTTAATATGTTGTTTATAATTGTTCATTCCATGTATAAAAAAATTTGCACGCAAAAAAATGTGACAAACGATGTCAAATTTGCCATCAAAGAGATGCTCGCGATTACGTCGCTCGGGTATAACTTCCCGGTCTTGTAATTTTTTTAAAAATAACAGCATTTTAGTTTTTTAATATGTTGTTTATAATTGTTCATTCCATGTATAAAAAATTGCACGCAAAAAAATGTGACAAACGATGTCAAATTGCCATCAAAGAGATGCTCGCGATTACGTCGCTCGGGTATAACTTCCGGTCTTGTAACTTTTTAAAAAATAACAGCATTTTAGTTTTTTTAATATGTTGTTTGTAATTGTTCATTCTATGTATAAAAAATTTGCACGCAAAAAATGTGACAAACGATGTCAAATTTGCCATCAAAGAGATGCTCGCGATTACGTCGCTCGGGTATAACTTCTCGGTCTTGTAACTTTTTTAAAAAATAACAGCATTTTAGTTTTTTAATATGTTGTTTATAATTGTTCATTCCATGTATAAAAAAATTTGCACGCAAAAAAATGTGACAAACGATGTCAAATTTGCCATCAAAGAGATGCTCGCGATTACGTCGCTCGGGTATAACTTCTCGGTCTTGTAACTTTTTTAAAAAATAACAGCATTTTAGTTTTTAATATGTTGTTTATAATTGTTCATTCCATGTATAAAAAAATTTGCACGCAAAAAATGTGACAAACGATGTCAAATTTGCCATCAAAGAGATGCTCGCGATTACGTCGCTCGGGTATAACTTCCCGGTCTTGTAACTTTTTTTAAAAAATAACAGCATTTTAGTTTTTTAATATGTTGTTTGTAATTGTTCATTCTATGTATAAAAAATTTGCACGCAAAAAAATGTGACAAACGATGTCAAATTTGCCATCAAAGAGATGCTCGCGATTACGTCGCTCGGGTATAACTTCTCGGTCTTGTAACTTTTTTAAAAAATAACAGCATTTTAGTTTTTAATATGTTGTTTATAATTGTTCATTCCATGTATAAAAAATTTGCACGCAAAAAAATGTGACAAACGATGTCAAATTTGCCATCAAAGAGATGCTCGCGATTACGTCGCTCGGGTATAACTTCTCGGTCTTGTAACTTTTTTTTAAAAATAACAGCATTTTAGTTTTTTAATATGTTGTTTGTAATTGTTCATTCTATGTATAAAAAATTTGCACGCAAAAAAATGTGACAAACGATGTCAAATTTGCCATCAAAGAGATGCTCGCGATTACGTCGCTCGGGTATAACTTCCCGGTCTTGTAACTTTTTTAAAAAATAACAGCATTTTAGTTTTTTAATATGTTGTTTGTAATTGTTCATTCTATGTATAAAAAAATTTGCACGCAAAAAAATGTGACAAACGATGTCAAATTTGCCATCAAAGAGATGCTCGCGATTACGTCGCTCGGGTATAACTTCTCGGTCTTGTAACTTTTTTTAAAAATAACAGCATTTTAGTTTTTTAATATGTTGTTTATAATTGTTCATTCCATGTATAAAAAATTTGCACGCAAAAAATGTGACAAACGATGTCAAATTTGCCATCAAAGAGATGCTCGCGATTACGTCGCTCGGGTATAACTTTTCGGTTTTGTAACTTTTAAAAAAAATAACAGCATTTTAGTTTTTTAATATGTTGTTTGTAATTGTTCATTCTATGTATAAAAAATTTGCACGCAAAAAAAATGTGACAAACGATGTCAAATTTGCCATCAAAGAGATGCTCGCGATTACGTCGCTCGGGTATAACTTCCCGGTCTTGTAACTTTTTTAAAAAATAACAGCATTTTAGTTTTTAATATGTTGTTTATAATTGTTCATTCCATGTATAAAAAAATTGCACACAAAAAATTTGACAAACGATGTCAAATTTGCTACCAAAAGGTGCCCACACGTCCCGCAAGCGAAGTTTTCAATTACGACGCCCAGAGTAGCTTTTTCTTCTCATAACGTATCGCAATGATATTTAGATTATATACCGATATAGTAATTTTGGTTTAAAATCAATTAAAATGCATTTTTCGTCCATATATACAAAATAATTTGTGTGGCTAAAAGTGTGGGTAACTTCACGTGGATTACTTAATGAGTACGATTATAAGCAAGATAATAGGAAACTCTTTATTTCTAGTACGAGATCTATTGAGTAAATTGTATGTCTATACAAACACCGAATTCAGAGAGCTTCGTAATTCTCCACTCACATTCATACCCTACTTATTTTACTCTAACCTAACTCAACGGTATTCAGAAATAAATGAAGTGCAATAAAAGGTTCTAACTAATAAGTGGAAACTTAGGGAGATTTTAGTCAAGTTTGAACCAACCTAACTAAAGTTATTAGCTAAGAGATTAGCTTAATTAAATTGAAGTTGACATTTTAGTTGTTTACTATAATTTTCGTTAGCAATCATTACCCAATAGTTATTTACATTAGAGTGTGGAAAATAGGATTTTACGGCGCGATACCTTTGTTTAAGCTAGAGCGCCTTCAAATCACTTTATACACGAAAATTGTATATTATTTTTTGGCCGACGATCATCAAAAAGTAAAAAAGAGCAAAATTATTTCTACTGATTTTAAGGCTGTTTAATCTGTTTTAACTGACGTATAGATGGCGCCATCAATATAATCATCAATAAAAAATTAAATGCGCCCTTATTCTGTACATTATCGTGTCAAGTATAGTGTAAAGTAAATTGTTTGAAATCGATTTATTGGATTTTATACTTAGTTTCAAATAGCAGATAAATCAGCCACTACTTTACCGCAAAGTAACCGTACTTTACCGCAAAGTAACCGTACTTTTACCGCAAAGTAACCGTACCTTACCGCATAGTATCCGTACTTTATCGCATTGTGTGTAAAAATCAAGTTTTGAAGACAAGTATGAACAACTGAAAATGTGATTTACAGTTCAGGAGGCCAAAAACAATATTTTTGACGTATTTATTACTCAAACGTAACTCAATTTAGTTACTTATTTTTCATAGTTTCTGTTAGGATGAGGTGGACTCTCAGTAACTTGAATCAAGTATGAGTACCTAATCCCTTGGATATAAGTGAAGGATTAGAAATCTCTCTGAATTTGTACCTTACTTGTATCGTAAATGTTACGGTTTCCTTTCTCATATTTAGAACGTAGGTTGTAAGCCGCTTTAGACCGTGTGTTGTAAGTAGTACGGTGCGACGAAAAGTCGTAGTTGGCGAGCACGCTGCTAATATTGCCATTGGTGGAAATTTAATTCGGTTAAATTTTCGAGACGGACCGTAGACATTTTCTCCTTTCTCGTTGTTACACGTGTGTGTTTAGCATCTTCTCTGAAGTGAAATTCTCACCAAAAACTATTTAATATGAGATTCACAATTTCCAATAATCGTTAATCTGGCTACATTCACCGTGAGTATTTGGGTTTCTTTCCTATTTGTTTTAATTTTGATTGCTACTAATGCTTTTAGCACGTTGTGTTCGGAATTTTATAATCGTTGTATACGATACTGGGATAACTCTCGAGGGTGCTGGAGTAGCTAACTAAGAATCTTCCCTATTAATGAACGACAACACCACGGCTCTACTTGGGTCTATCTACCTTCCCCGAACCGTCGATACCGTCGCTAACAGAATACTTTCATTGCCGGAACTACACTCGACGTATTACAGCTAAGTTTTAGTATTTAAATCACTTACTCATAAATAATAAGGCGCATGAAGCTCGAGTACAGATGACATAAACAGCTCGATAGTTAATATTAAAGTAACTTTTATTCGGTGTATTCTTGTCAAGTTTGTTTAAATCAGCTCAATAAGGGCTGGGGTGCTTAATTTAGAGCGGTTGTCGCGGACACAAAAGGTCTTTTAGATTTGCGGAGGTACTTACCATTTCTTTTGTTGTTTAGAGTTAGTGTAACCAGCCGTGTGTAAATGATATGTGTACGCAGAGCCTTAATAACAGCTAATTTTTCTGTTCAATTTGAATGAGAACTCTTAACTTAAGCGTTTCACTAAGGCTTACCTGAAATTCGACATCTTAACTAAAAGCCTGATTTATTGCAAGCGAGGCTGCTGCTAACGCACGTAACTATATGCGACAGTCTCTCTATTTCTGTCACATCATCCTACTATTTTTATTTTAAGATTTGTTTGTGATACTGTATTGCATGTCTCTCTCTTTCTGGTTTGTTTTCGATTTAGCATATTAGTTTTTAAGTAAAACCTGTTGATTATTTTTTTATTTCTTTCTTTACCCAGCAGGTGGCGCCTTGTTAGACCAGCAGTCAGAATTATTATAGCTATTCTGGAATTCACGTAACTCCTTGACGAAGTCGGACCCTGCTGCTCTAACTACTATAAATATTTTTATTTTCCACTAATTTAGTGCCCTACATCGAACCAAATTCCCTTAAATTTTCTTTCTAAGTTGTACCTCTAGAGCCGTTGCTTTTTTTGATATTTTGTAAACTACAACCGTGTACGATACTTTTTTCCTCTTTCCTTAATCTTTTTGGTTTGCACTATTAAATTGATCTTTCGTGAGATCCTTCAGTCAGATAAGAACTGAATGGATCTAGGATCTTTCCTTATTCTTCCTTTATTATTTGCTTGCGTCTTAAGAAAATTTATTTCCTAGCTCTCTTATTTCTTCTATTACTTGTTTTTATCCTCTGAATCATATCCTCTTGTCTCTTACCTATATGCCTATTATATTTTTATTAGTAGTTCTTTTAAGCTCTGACGTATCAAGGTGCTACTCCTTAGCAGTTTGTTTTGCTATTTCCTCTTTAATTCCTTTGTTGTCTCAGGGCATTTAATGAAGATTTCTACTTTGTAAAACTCAGTAGCTTCTTTTATTGATTTTATAAATTTTTCTTCTATTTTTGAAACTTAATTTATATTCTCTATTGATTAGAAAATACAACCGCGTTAGTTTTTTTTCTGCCATTGCGGTTCTCTTATTGGTGTGAGTCCTAAAGTTCGCTCTTTTGTTTATTGTGACTCCTAAGTTGCTCACTTGGCTTTCTACCTTAATCTTTTGTTCCCAAACATTAGGAAGTTGTGAGTAGGTCTTTTTTCCCAAAAAAATCGCTTCCGTTTTTCCTTCGTTAATTTTGATCTTCCATTGCTTGGAATATTTGGTCGCAATTTTTTTCTATTGTTTTCATAACTGATTCTATTAAGAACCCTTTTGCAACTATAGCTGTTTCATCTGCAAACTGAAACCGTTCTGAAAATTTACTTTTTTCGATTTTCGGTATATCTGCTACAAATATATTGAATAATGTTGGTGAGATTGTGGATCATATTTTTCTCTACATCTAGGAAAACCGCCATTAATATAACTTTGGATCGCTTTGCTTCCTTGGTTACACTTACAAGATGTTGTTGGATCGGCCCAATTTTTTCCTAAAACCAAATTGATTTTTCTCAAATATTGTGAGCGTCTAACTTGTCTTTTATAAGTATTTTGAATGATTTAGCGAACCCACAAAGATGACTATTTCCGGTTTTATCCTTGTCTCCTTTGGGTAACATTATTATCCTTGCGTGTTTTCAACATTGTGGGAAGATCCCACTTTTAAGCAATTGTTATAAAGATGCGTTAATATTTTGACGGTATTCCGCATTATATGGTTGGTGATGTCATATCCGGATGCTTTTTTTTACCAATTTTCCTATTGTTACTTTAACTTCTTGTTTTGCGACTTCAGGTATTCTTTTTATCCTATAGTTAGTGAATGCTGTAGTTTGGTTGTCTGATTATTTTAGATTTTGTAACTGATTCACTTAATGAATGCTAAATGTTTCAGGTTTTCCTTGACTGTGGTGTATGACCTTGTCGCCTACTTTCAGTGGTGTATTTGGTTTGCTTCTTATCTTTGAAAATTTGATTAGTTGCTAGAAGTATCCCAATTCCTCGTTCGCTTCTTCTATCTTGTCGGTTCATTTGTCGTTTAACATTTTCTTGGTCCAATAATGGTAGTATTGTCTGTTCAAATATTTGAACTTAAAATAACGAACAAACGAAAAACGAAAAGGAAATACAACATTGACTTGGAAAAAAGTTAGGGTTGTTTTTGTTCATCAACTCCCCCACAGTCGTCATCGTTCGTCCTAACTAGTAGGGACTTAGGATACATCTTTCAGTTACTTATATATAAAATAATTACTCGACCTGTTGCAATATTAAGCGGCACATGGAGCACTATCGAACCACCAATTTCAGAAAGAGTGGAAGAAGGTAGTGCGACCCCGACAGACGTTTCTGATAAATTCCTGATGAAGTCAATTTCCACGCCCTCCACGCCATTGAAATTGAAATATGGGAATTATGCAACCAAAAGAAACAACGAATAAAAATTACCGTCACATAATATATCCAGATAAACCACGAACGTCTGGGCTTTTTATTATTGAACGTGGTGCTTTATTTAGTGAAACAACTTAAGTTCTCCATCGCTATAACATTGTTGATGACGGAGAATTGCACTTGGAAATTTGTTTAAAATATTTAGAAGGAGAAACCAAATGTGTTTTCCAAATGAAAGCGTGTCATATCCGGTTTAGCTGAAGACATTGATAACGGCGACGTGAACTCGAGCGTCGATATTAAAGTTCGTTCTCGTTATTTAAGTGTAACAAATTTTGTAGATTTGGCCAGATGGTTAATTGTACGAAAGGGGTTCAGTATCTTATTGAAATTAATTTTGATTAGTTTGACGACGTTGATCTTGAATATTTCAAAGTACATTTCCGGAGATTGTGTGACGGCCCAGCCGTGTAAGCCGGAATCAAAACCGACAGAACCTTTACTAGGATCAACACGAACTTCTCTCATTGGGCCACTATCATTAGAGTAGGTTGCATTAACAACGTTGACAAAGTTCTTCGGCTTCCAATTGTAATTTCAGTATGTGCGTTTTATTTTGTTCTTAAACAAAATAAATTTGATTCGCTCAGAAATTGCTTGCCCCAAGACAGTTTCAGTTTGTACCCAGACATGTGAAACATAATCGACAACTCTATGAACGGCAGTTACTTCATTTTTTTCTTCTTTTTCACACTGATCAGGATTGGTAATAAGGACTAAATATGTATCTTCTAATTTAAAGAACATAGAGATGGCAGTTAATATGATTGTAATGCAACGTCTCTGTTCGTCTTTCCGGGTGTCGGTAAAACGAGTTTTGCCAGTATCAATATCAGCTTTAGATACCATGTAGTAAGTTAGAGTCGATTTTCCATGATCAACACATGCAGTTATCTTTATCCGCTTGAAGAACAGTGATTTCTGAAAAGGTCGTTTAAAGATGTTTTTCTCTGCCTTACAAACGATGGCTTTAGTAGCTGCCAAATATGGTAATTAATGAAGTAAACGTACGAACACTTTGATTTCAGGAAACTTCAAAGGAAATAGTTGCACACATCTGGGGAACTAATGGGCCAACTGTTCCATGGCAACTGAAATGTCTCGAGTAACCTTGATAATGCAGCGCCCTTCGCCACTTCTTCCCTCCCAGTGCCGTACCATGCAGCAATAAAATCGTCAAATAGTACTGCCACTCCCTGTACGTGTTTCCGAAATATTTGTTTATTACTGGCTTTTTATATAATGTCTATCGAGTCATAGGTAGTATTTTGTCTCTATAGTCCGAACAGTAATTGAAATACCTTGTTCAAAAACTTCTTTGAATGCGTATTAATAGCTATACGTATGCGTATGGATAAAAATTTTTCTTCCATGAGAGTTTGAATTGTATATGTGTTGTAAGTATTAAATTTTCTGTCAGTATATATTGTGATGGTTCCAAATTGTTTTAAATAAAAAAATATTGAATTGCAATTCGAGACTCTATAAACTTTATCCCAGGAGCTTGAGTTAGTTAAATAAAATACTAATGGTTTATTGAATAACATATTTATTTAAAACAAAAGAAATATTCCACAAAAAAATATAAAACGAAAAATGGAAATTTAATTAAAACTAATACATTTTTATGTGGGAAAACACTTTTTATTTAAAATTTAATAAACCGACTTTAATGCGCTTGGTGATGTCATCATTCTTGTAGTAACATGTTGGTGACGTCAGCAGATGTAGTGGTTTACTTAATTTATTTAAAATAATTCTTCCAGCGCAATATGTTATTACGACTACAAAATAAAAAACACAGTACATCATTAAATGACAAAGTAAATGTTACCAAACTTTTGAAGCTTGAAGTGCGTATCCCGAATTGCATAAATCAGTTTCTACATGGTTTTGTAAGAAAATATAGAAGTGTGTTTTTATTTAGACAATATCTGGTAAAATGTTGAGTCAGAAGGGAAAGTTTTTGATTGTATTTCTACTTGTCAGTTTTTTATATTCTAGTTTTATTTAATTTGTACCTCCATTGTAGATTTTGATATTGTTTTTGTTCTTATACATAAACAAACAGGAAACAACTGTCATCTGATGATCATAAATACCGGGAGATCATTTAATAATGTCCAAAAAAAACTACTTTCAATTCCCAATTTATCTATATTTGCTTCCAGTATCTTTAAAATTCCTACTGAAGTTAGGTGCACAACATGTTAATTATTGATAACTTGACTTAAGGTTAATTTAAAATGACAAAATTTCATTAATTAGAACTTGTGAGGATATATAACATACAAAGTTTAATTATAACATTTGCCATTATTTGACATTTACTTTTAGCTAACTTCAATGACAGACTAAACATTTGATATCAACGGCGGAAGGTAGTATCATATGAACATCATTTAATGATCGCAGTGTACTACCTAAAATTATATCAGAAAAAGTTTTGATAATTAGACTTTATTTCATACTTAAAAATAAAAGTGACAACATCGCTTTTCTTATCTTTATTATTAAATCATAAAAATGACCGTTTTAACAAGTTCGATGATTTGTTGTAATTCGTAGTAAATTGGTTTTGAAGCATTGTTTTTATATTCCATTTTGCTACGTAATGGCAGATATGTGATTTTCATAGGTTTTCATGGGTAAGTATTTTTTTATTATTTTTTTTAGGTAGTAAGGTAAATATTATTGTTTTATGTTATTTACTTAATAAAGTGTGTCTGTGCATGTCCCACATCGTATTTCACATTCTCGTTGAACCACAGAAGGAGCGGGGCTAAGGTCCTCATACGTCCTGGTTTATATTTTGATGACTTCTTGTCGGACTTCTTTTTAGCATAAATTATGGCTTAGGTCTTATACTCTGTCTATTGCACTTTAGCGCCTCTGCTTCTATTGTTTAGTACTATCCACCAGTTCTAAGCGTCATACGCTCGTTGTATTCCCCAGGCGCGTCATTACATTTTTCAGTGTTCAGAATGCAGAATTTCTCCAATAATTTGTACTATTTATCCGTATGGTTTATTTTAGGACTAGGTATTCATTGATTGCCACACCCAGGAGCAACAGCATATCTTTTGTATATATGATAACATATTTCTTTTTGCGGTGTAGCTTTTGAACAGTCACTTTCTGTATTTTGCTATTTGAATGTTTTAATATGGCACAGAAGAGGTAGTGCCCTCATCGTCTGCATTTTAAGTTAATAGTATGACTTTGAGATCTAAGGCAACAGCATCGTCCAGTCACCATTTCTTGTCACCTTGCATATGGGTCATATATTTCTATTCTTCCTCCACCTTTCCACAAGTCTGCCACAAGCTCTCTCGGTGTTCATCGATACATCAGTTCCTTCGTAGATAGTTAAAATTCTATTACACCATATGATAATAAAAATGTTATTGAAGATTCGACCGGATAAAAACGGGAATTGCTCTACGTCCTCTATTGGACGAGGATCATTTTAAACTTTTTGGAAACGTTCTAATTTTACCAGGAAAAACAATGGCGTTTAAAAATTAGCAAATCTGTTTAAATAATTACAGAATGAAACAACTACATCAAAGTTTAGTAAGAACAACATTTACAACGTGCCCTTAAATTGCATTTATTGTCGAAATAGCTACTAAAAGCTTCTAAGGGGCAAGAAAAATACTGCAATTTGTTCCAATTTGAGACCTGCACCCGGAAAGTGCACCTTGCATTCACAATGAACATATGTCGGGCTATGACGTTTCATCGTGAGCATTTCATGGTGGACAATTCATCGGGCCGATTGATTGTATGGACTATTTATCGTCCGCCATTTCATCGTTGGCCGGTTTACTGTCACATACATGTTTTCAGAAACTGTTTCAGGTATTGTTTTTGATTTGCCGGGAGGTTAATAGTCTGACGTACTATAAAAAACGCAATGGGAAATTTGATGATTGGGTGTCAACCACCTTAAAAAATATAGCCATGGTGACGATCGGATCCTGCGAGTAGTTACTGATTATAACAATAGAGGCAAAGTTGAATTTTTATGTGGTGTGTTTGTGCGTTTCGATTGCATTATTTTTGTTTTTTTATTTGTAATGTGAGATTCGATTACGGTATTTTGACTCTTATTTAAAAAAATTCTAATGATTTTCTTCAATTATATAGATATAATACTACTACGAATACTGGGACAACGATGAACTAGGACGACGATGAACTGAAACAGTCACGATGAACTGGCAACGATGAAACGTACCTTCCCGAAAATATGTAATGTCTTTTTTCTTGTTTTCATGTTTTAAAAGATTACTTGCTATTTTATCACACGTTCTTGATTCAAAGCGAACACAAAAGCTCTAGTAGTGGTAGTAAACAATCAAGCAATGTGTGTTTTGAAAATATGAAATGAGCTTGTATTGGGGATTTGAGGGAGACAGCTGTGATTCTCCTTCACCATACGTAGTGACATTTTATAAAAGAACAAAATCTGTGGGATTCCTGAGACCGTTAAGCTTTTAATTTACAAACAAAAGTTTTTTTTTTTATATCCCTAAACAAAGCAACAAAAATTAATAGTAGAACATGTAGAGGACTTAACAAATTAAATGAATTGCAGCAAAATTGAAGCCTAATTTGTTAAGGTTTTGCAACAAAAAATAGTCTTTAGGTTGGCATACACGAAATCCTCAAGAGAAAATTATTTGGGATTTAATTGACGATTTCCTTAACGTTGTTTACACACAGAGATGATTTTCCTTGAAGATATCTTCCAGGACAATGATTTCGGTTTTTTAAGTCAATTCTGTACTTTTAGTAATTTTGCATCTATGAATAAATAATAGATACTAATATTATAGCAGCTATTAGCTGTTCAGGCAAAATCTGAGAAAATTCCGGGGTTTCAATGAAGATTTCCTTAACTGAAACGTTGTCTACACACCAAGCTGATTTCCTCATGGATATCCTCCAGGAAAACGATTTCGGTTTTTTCAAGTCAATACAATCATTTCTTTTATTTTTTAGTAACTTCGCATCCATACATAAATAATGAATGATAAAACTTTGAGAAAATCTCGGGATTTCATTGAGAATTTTCTAACCAAAGGTTGTCCACAAGCAGAGATGGTTTTTTCTCCAAGTCAACACAGTCAGTTCTGTATTTCTTGTTACTTCTGATCCATGAATAAATAATGGATGTGTGGCGACATATTTCGCCACCAACATTTTAATTATGCCAACGATTAAATTCTTAAGTTTCACAATATGTACATTTGCAATAATAGTCTTTTGTAGCTTTTCATACTTATGTAGGTCGCACGCATAACGGCCTTGCGAATACGCATTTTCTGCCGAGGTATAAGATATCAAAACGTATAAAACCGTAGTAAAATAGTGTTAATTGGACGGTAAAAAGACCTGCATAGTTTCTAGTCAGTGTGTCAATGTGCCGTCAATAAATAAAAAACCTTGAGGTTTCACATAACGCCGCAGTGGTAACCAGCGACGTTTGATTTAATGGAAAGATAGGAGCATTCGACGCCATGGAAGCAACATTTGGCCAGCATATAGATGCACAATTTATCTTGCTTGCTCGGCACGACACCCTACAACGCTTCCACATTCATTTGCACGACAACGCTAACAACGCTAATCGAAGAGGAGTACGCATCCCGCCCTCTTACTTTGCCGCAATGTAACGCATCTCATTACTTTGGGCGATGAACAATTAAACAAAGCCGTTTCATCAACTTCATCAGCCTAATCAACAAACAGCCACCGACACAATGAAACACCACCACATCAGCACTTATTAAATCAACCCTGCTTCAATGTCAGAAGACAACACTTTATTCGCCCGTACTGTGAGTGAATTGCTGTTTCAAGGACTACCAGATCAAGAAGCGTCTACGTCTCCTCTACATGTCCGTTAACGATCACATCGCATACATGTCACGGAACCCAAAGGCACAAGTCTTTGACATACATCTGCGGTGGAGCCACATGCTCGCCTACACACGTCACGAAGCTTAGGACGCCCGGTTTCAACGTTCATCACCAGTCACAAGCACTTTTTGACCTCATCCACCACTTTGAGGCTTTCACATTATGCCACATAGATAATAATATTTTAACGGCTATTGGCTGTTCTGGTCAAACTTTGAGAGAATTCTGGTATTTCATTGAGGATTTCCTTAACCAAAGTGTTGTTTACACACAGAGATGATTTCTCAAGGATATCCTCCGAAAAACGATATATAGTCAACACAGTTAGTTCTCGTGACTTCGCATTTATGCATAAATAATGATTGATCATTTTTAGCGGCTATTAGATGTTCAGGTCAAACCTTGAAAAACCTCGCTCATGTTTGACTACCTTTAGTCTAATTATTACTGAAGATAACCAAATCTTTCTTATTCGCCTATAAAGGAGAAGTTTATGGAAGTATAAAATACACAATTAAAAATGCATTAGAAGTACATTCATTACATTCAGAAGATGTTATTTACAGAACTTAGTTCTGTGAAATGATTTAATTCGGAAATTAATTAGGAAAATCAAACTCAAACAAGAAAGAAAACTGGATTCGAACAGAAATGTAGTTTCAACGTGTCAAAAAATTGTGTTACTAGATTTTCCAGGAATCTTTTTCAGTTTAACGGCGAAACATTAATGACGATATTGACCAATTTTTTGAACAATTTACCACTGTTAGAATTTACAAATTCTTGGTGTCAACACGACAGTTCTCTGGTCATTATTCAGACAAGGTACCAAACATAATATGTGTTTGAAGATTGTACTACGCAAGTCTTGGTTGTGGCTACCTAGAAGTCCAGATCTCAGATAATAAACAAAAAAAAACACCTGTAAATACACGAGAAGAGTAAGAAATTAAAGTAAAAATGGCATTTTAAGACTAGAAGTTCAGGTAACTATACTAGTAGCTGTGTGTTCAAAATGTTTATTACTTAAGTGTTTGTCAGTTTTTGTTATTATTAAAAATAATTTTCTTATTTGGGTTATTAACATTGGTGGAACTTATATAATTTCTATCACATGTGTTTAAACAATTTAATTGATTCGATTATAGAATCTGAAAAGTATTGCAACTTTGAGAATTTAAGTCAACGCTTAGTTGACATCAATGATTGAAGAATCAACTTTTTGTAAACCTCTTACACTATCTATCATCAAATTTTTTTAAACCTTCAGTACTGCAAAGCGTTATGTTACATATTTTATCATACATTTGTATCCCTATAGAATTAAATGGGAAATTCAGAGGAAAAAAGTAATAAAATCACATTTTTTTGTACAATTAGCCTATAATCAAATGAAGTAAACAAAAATAATAAACAAATAAAATGAACTAATAAGTTAATCTGACAAAAAAAAAACTATGATTCAGTATAATTTATACAACGAAGAGGCAAATCTACAATGTTCTTGTCTTGACATACTCACTTGTACAGAACAAATGTTTCTTGTGCGCTTATCTGATTTCAGTGGGCACACAAAGCATCTCCCATTTCTTACTTTATTTCTTTTGGACTTTGTTCACTGTCATTTGCTGGAGGAAGTTGAAGCTTCTTCAATACTAAGAATAAATTGGCATTTTTGTTTCAGCTGTCTAGGAACTGGTTGTATGTAATACCTCCTATTAATTTGCGGCTTAAGCAAATGTAGAGCCAGGGCACGCAAAAATTTGCGATGAACAACCGAAATGTCAGGATTATTCAGCTGATATAACACTGGAGCATTTATACCGCTTGTATTCATCATATGAAAGAAAATAGTAAGCGGCCATCTTCTGCTATTTTGTGAAACGTTATAATCTCCATCCATCTGATCCACGACATCAACACCATATTTAGCATTATTGTAATCAATTATCATAGGCTTTCCTGATTCAGGATCAATTTTATCGTCTGTATGAGTGGTAGATAGCACCAATACATTTTGTTTTTCTTTGGAATGTATGAAACTAAAGTGGAATCTTTATGAAAAGCGAATTGACAACTTTTTTCTAGCCTATCTGCCACGTTTACTAATTCAATTGGTACCTCTTTTTTGTTTTTTCTCAGAGTTCCCAACATGGTAAGTTTGATGTCATTTTTCAGATCAACGGCGAGTTGAAAACTGGAAACCAATTATCCATAGTTATATTCCTGTAGGTGCTCCTAACACATTCTACCAGACATTTTACAATATATTATTTGAATCCACAAAAGCAAAAACCTTAACACCATATTTTGCAGGCTTTGAAGAAATATATTGCCTGAATGGGCATTCTAAAGGCCAGTAGTTGTTCGTCGATTGTCAATTCTGGTCCTAGAACGACTGATTCCCTTCAGTTTTCACAAATGTTTCAAAAGTCTCTTATGACCGCCAGTTTATCTGTTTGCTTTTTCTTCGCGTATGTTGTTATTGTCAAACCTCAGGTAACGTAATAAGAAGCGAAATCAGTTGTAAGACATTGTGCAATAAATTACATTTATGCCATTACCATCCGTTCTCCATAAATCTGTTATATTATGCCTACCCGACTTATATTCTATCAATAATATAAAAGTTAGTTGATTGGGTGGTAGTTTTGATAATGTTTTTGTTAAAAAATATTTCAAACATTCTAAAACTGTCTTAGCAATTGCAACGTTATTCACGGACCTGGTTTATTTTGGAATATATTGTGCTTCCTTGTTCTAGTTATTGGTGGACATACTTTACTCCACTCAGTTACCTTATCTTTTCCTAAGTAATGCGGGATTCTATCATCTTGCTAATTTTCGTCTAATGCAATTTCTTCGCAACGCTTTCTTCAGACTCTGAATTGTGGTTACTTTTTCGCAGTAGTCGTCTTCAGCTTCATCATTCTCAATTTCACCTAATACTGATTCTTCCAGAATTTTCTTAAACCAAAGTTCCCATTGTTTAGATCTTTAATACCCATGTTTTTGTGAGAAAAATGCACTTTTCAATTAGAGTTTTACAAAAAACAACCAAATATCAAACTAAAATTATTAGAACAAAATTTGAGCACAATCACAACGAAAAACAAAAATACAACGAAAAATTGTAAACGCACCCTTCATCTGTTAAAATGATTGTTCTGTAGGATTAGTTAGAACCATTGATTATAAAGTTTATAATCAATACTAGAACCAAATGCGTACCAGACCTGCCACTACCAAACATGAGCAGTTTTAATAGACATGGGATACCGATGTATCCTACGCGAGTACCGAAGGGTTAAGCACTCATAACAATTTGAAACCTATTATTTAACCTACACATAAGTTTCATCTAACCCATGAGAAAAAAAATGTTATTGAGATTTAAATTATGGGCGTTACTAATTTTCAAATTTGAATAATATTTGCGTAAAGTAAGATCAATGAAAATTAAATTAAATTTAAGTGACTCAATCGTAAAATAACTTAAAAAACATAAATAATAGTAGATTATTTTATTAGATGTTCAACAATACAATTGTTGAGCTTAAGAGTTAAGTTGTTAACCCTAGTGAAATATACCTACTATTTTTCTTCAACCGCTTATTGCATGGCTTTCATGTGTTATTTTCAAATTTTCGAAATTCTCAAGTGTTATAGTGACGTTTTATTCTGGAAATCAGGTTGGTACTTTACGGTTACATTCATAATATGACATAATCGACGTACCAACCTCTAAATAGTTGTGAAAACAAAGAACTGTCGCTTTAATGTTTAGACAGTAAATAGTATATTATGCACAGAACGCATTCTTTTGTGTTGAGCGAAGTATTGCGGCCGACGCGCAGCTGAGGCCGCAAAATACTTTGCGAAACAAAAAAAGCGTTCGACTCCGTGTAGCATATACTATTTTTCTTCAAGCGTAAAAAAACCAAATTCTTGAAGTAATTGAGGTGGTTTTAGAATGAATAGGCAACAGCGTTAACTCAACTTTACAACTGTCAAACATGACTGTCAAACAACATTATTTTTGTTGTGTGTATTAACACGGTTTGTAAAAGGAAAATTTTTTGTATTAATTTGTAGAGTAAGAAAGAAGCTATAATTATTTAACAATACAACAATAATAATAATTAACTCTTATTTCAGATGAAAACTTAAAACAAACATTCTTTTGTAGTAACTATATAGTGGAAAAATACCTATTTCTTATTTATAGTAATATTAAAGGTACAATTTTGTAATGTCCGAGTTAATAATATTTAATCCACTACTTGCTGTTTTAGAATTGACATTGACGTCATTATAGTCGTGATGGATTTCATATTCACTTGACTGGGATATGCTCGATGTTGCGGTGGAAGTACTAGGACTGTTAAGATCACCTGATGTTACGGTAGATGTGTTACCTTCATCGCACCCTAATATTCTATTGGCAATTTCACGTTTGTTTGAAAGAGTCTTGATGTATCCCTCAGCTACATTGTTAGATTTCCATCCACCGTGTCTTTTAGAGTGGTAATGTCTCCACCATTGTCAACTAACAATGTAGCTGAGGTTCGTCGCAGTGTATGACCAGTGTATTCCTCTGATTAGGTATTTTTAAAAAGTTGCTACTTGTTTTGGTATACCTGAAATTTTATGTATCCCCATAACGACACGGTGGCATCTACCATTTTGGTAATTTTAAAAAGAATCTTGTTATGTTGATGTCATTAGGTCGAAGTGTCATATATTGTCTACATAAATTTAAATAAAAATCTCCAACTATGGTAAATGTCCGTGACTTATTCGTTTTAGTATTAGGAATTTTTACTAGTATTATACGTTTCAGGTCTTCGATATCCTGTATTCTTAAACTGATAGATCGTCAGCAACGACATGCCCCACTAACTCCGAATATTAATACGATCTAAGAAAATAGTATCTACTTTAGCGATTGAAAAAGTTATATTTGAAATTACCTTCATGGCCAAATATTCATTGTTTGGCGCATTTGTAAAAAGTTATTAAAATGTTCTTTTGAAACTTTTACTTTGTTTGGTTGATACCCATCAGCTTGGCGCTTCAAGAAGGAAATTAATTTTGCGTAATTTTTTAAGTTTATGTCATGTTTAATATTTAATTGGCACTTTAGCATGGAATATTGTGCCCATAATGACGAACTTTTCATAGTTTCCGCCAAATGGGAAAAATACGCTTAACAAACTTTTCTGTGTAATTGATTATATTATTTTCTTGCGCCCATTTCAAAAATTTATTGTAAGCAAATCATCATATTTTACGCGATTTGTTGGGGATCAAATTTTCAACTAAGGCATCGGCGATTTGTTTTATTTTAGGTGGAGTTCCTTCAATTTGCGACATTTTTAAAAGTTTAAATTTTAAATGGCGTTTCTTAACTTAAAAAGTGCTAATACCTCTACCGGCAAACTAAGTTACTAATTGAGCGTAAAATAATATTATTGTACGCCGTAAAATAATGTAGTCGTTCTATATATTCAATGCGGTACAGTAAATTCAAATTTTAGCACGCTTGAAGAAAATTTTGATTATTTTACTAGAGTTAAACAATATATTGTTGATTAAAAGTTTGCTTTACAGGTGTTACAATGAGCAAACTAATTTAAACAATTATATTTTTTAACTCCAAGTGAAATATATTATTTTCTTCACGCGTTTGTTACTAATCTTTCATGTGTTATTTTCAAATTTTCGAGATTCTCGAGTGTTATAGTGACTTTTATTCTTTACGAATGAAGTTGGTACTTTACTGTTACATTCATAATATGACATAACCGAGGTACCAACCTCTAAATAGTTGTGGAAACAAAATAACTGTTTTGCTTTTTAATGTCTAGACAGTAAAAAGAATTTTTAGCGTCTGCCAGTAGTTCAATAATATGACGTTTTATTGTCGCTTGAAGAAAAGGTCTTTTTAGCGTCTGCCAGTAGTTCAATAATATGCCGTTTTATTGTCGCTTGAAGAAAAACAGTATTTTAGACACAAGTGTCTAGAGATATTTATAAAACGAATTGCATACTATACTTTTCTACGACCAACACGAAAATACTTAAAATCTGAAAATTACTTTACTGATATAACTGTAGATACAATAACATTAGAAACATTTGACAATTAAAACTAACCCTAAATAACTGACAAGTGACATTATTAATTTACAGCCAAGTTCAACCCGTGACTAAAATCCGTTGTTGCCAACTTCGCATCGTGACTAAAACACATGAAGCCGCATCTTGTCAATGTGTATTTAAAAGATTACTTTGCATCGTGCCAACATGCACGGTAATTTGTGGGGGTAGAACAAAGCCGTTTTAATGTCACTTGAAGAAAAACTAATTGTTCGTAAAAAGAAAATAACAATTTTTAGGAAATAAAATCTTCTAAACCTAAATTACACAAAAAAACAATTTGAACAAAGAATGTCGAGTCAAACGTGTTGATAGAAATTTGAAGTATTTCTAATTTAGATAATGTAAATTTAGAAATAAAAAATTTAATTAAAGTTAAAGTAAGCAATTTATTATTTTACATAGTTGGTACCTATCTCAAATATTTTTTGTAGTCGCTAAGAATGTTGTGTCCCATTAGATAACTTAAAAGAGACAGATAATCTTATATAAGTCTTTAAATTAATAATATATTTCAAAAAGCTTTAGGACAGCGATAATCGATGTTGGTAGCAATTACGATAATAACTTAGTTAAAGGATATACCTATTTAGATTGTCGAGCTACCGTACACTGGCGATTTTCTAAAGGCAAAATAAATATAAATGACTATTATGACAAAGAGCGATTAAAGATAAACCTAATGATTTCTATTAATGAAATCTAAAGATTAGATAAACAGTTGGTTACTAATAATGCCCACAGTATCACTTACAAAGTCCATACAAATTAGCTCGTTCTACGCCTTTGTGCTATAGTTGTTACATTAGCATAATATATGGATACGGTATGTGTTATAGAACAGATTTCAACATTGGAAAACGCTATTGTGTTGGTGACAAGATCGTGTGGGGGTGGTGTAAAACTAGACATCAATCGTGTAACCCTTAGACAACCACCACCGCGAATGCCGCTCCTATTATTGTTACTAAAAACCCAACCCATTTGATTTGTCTCGTGGGTGCTGTCTAAATGTTAAAAACTAGGGTGTAGTTTTATTTTCAAGAGTGACACACGAAACTTTCACCAATACCTTTTTCAGTTTGTCTTATATACTGTTTTTAGGATCGAGACAACGTTGAAATAAAACCATCTTACTTTTCTGAATTTTATTTTACATTAAAAATAATTCCATTAATTGCATCGATTAAATCGAAATAAGGAGTTGTGTTTTTTAAATGAATTTTTACGTACATACAATTTTTTAAAATCTTTTAATTCCAAGATTATAGGCACGCGTTCTGTGACATTCAAAATTAAATTTACAAAAATTTGTTAGAGAAGACCTTCTGCGTATAAGTAGTGGCTTCATAACATATGCAACAGTTAAGTCCAAAAAAACAACTCCAGTTTTAAGTTTCTTCTCAAATCGAGCTTTGATATGTCTTTATTAATGCCAATACTTCATCACAACAACTTTGAAGTTCTACTTGTAATTGATAATTTCTCTTCCATTAATGGATTAATTCAAAATCAATCTTTTCGAATTAGACGATAAGAAGTGGGGTCTGTAGGAGATTTATTTTTCTTTAAAAGTGCCAACGACTTTACATTTCTTGAAATCTGTATTATAAATATCATTGTGAAACATAAGTAGCCACTTCGAAGAATAATTTCATTTTTTTCAAAAATTCTAGATGTATTCAATCAAACCCGGCAGCTTTCTTTGAGTTCGGTCTTTTTGGAATGTAGATGTTAGCTCTTCTACATAATTTAGGTCTGAATATATCTTCTTTTCTTTTGTAGACACTTTTCATCTTTTGAAGATAAGGGATTTCTTACTTTAAAAGAAAAAGAACCTTCTATTATCAACGTACGTTTAAGCAATACAGCGAATCACTCGATCCCTGTAATTTCTAATGTATCCAGTAGAAAGAAAAGTCAAAATGGAGTAACGAAATCCAGGAGTGTCAAAAGTTCGAAGAAGTCCGCGATCGGTATCGGACGATTACCTTCTATTCTGAAAGCATTTTTTGCTAAGAAGTCCTTACGACGAGTGACTGAATTATCGCCGCTTTGTCTGGTGTCAGTTGATGAACGTAAAACCAAAATGTCGTAAAGTTTTAGTGTAAAAAACAACATTATTGTATAAATGTATCGTAAACAATAAGCCTGATCCAATCAGAGAAACCAGAAAATCTGATTCTGTAGTAAAGACATTCTTCTGAACACTTTCTGTGGTACGGCTGGTGGAAGATCTTGGTCTCAAACTGGTTCGAATGTGGGGGATTCTGGAATTCAGAGAAGTTAGGTGGATCCGAAACACTTTCGAACTGATGTTAATTGTAAAATAATCTGAAAAAGAATGGCGTTAGAGCATATCCTTTTGAACTAATGATAGTTTAAAGGTACTCTATGTGAAGGATGAAGTTAAAGTCAATGCCTAAAGGCAAGTAACTCATCAAAGAATTACATGGGAAACTTTCAAACATACACATGTGGACTTTGGATTAACTAAGGTATCACGTTAACAAAATTATTGAATTGGATTCGATTATTGGAATTCTCTCCTGACTGGTCAATGGAAATGGAAAGCTTTAGTACCATGTAGAAACCATTTTAGGTTTGGGCTCTTTCTGGAGAAAATTTCAACAGGATCAATGAAAGCTGAAGTAAAGCAACGATGGTGTACACAATTATTGCTCCTCATGTATAATTAGAAAGTATTTTATTTGAAAGAAAAGTGGAAGGAACTTGAACTGTATTATGCCACTACTTGATTGGGGAGAATGAAAATAATCGATACACCGCTCGGTTTTCTGGAAGAGAAGCTAAAATAAATATACGAGAAGAAATAGTTTGGAAGATTGCAATTGAGCAAAAGATCAGGCAAAGATCCTAGGTTCTAGGGAACTACATACTATTCAGCCTTGTGTTTGACTCATCTAGTCGGAAATGGAAAAAACTCATACTGAAGGACCTAATTTATTTGAGAAACTCCGTTCCAAGTGAAACAATACAATTTAGGGAACATATGGTGGAAATGATTGCAGATATCCGCAAAACTTTCCAAATGATTAGAGTTTCAAATGAAAAATCAAGTGGTTCGGAAGTTTCTGTGATGGAAGAATAAAAATGAATGAAAAAATGGTCAATTCTAAACATTTGTGGTGGTGTTTGGCCTGAACTGCAGTGCAGTTTTCTTTCTAGCCACAATCCCAAACATCATTTGATGCAAAATGTGGCAAGCAATTATGAAACGGTCATTACTGAATGGTAAGGTTTCCAGTGGAAAACGTTGCAAAATTTAGCTTGATTTCTAAAAAGCAATAGCTATAATGTAGAACCCAAACAGGAATGACGTAAGTAGGAACTTAATACTTCTAGATACTGAAATACGCTAAAAAAGCGAAAAAGCATGCAATCGGTAAAAGTACAGTTCGAAATGCAGATATTGCAAGTACAGCTTTCAGTTCTTGGTATTTTATAGAATTTTAGAAGAATTAGCTAAAATCGGATGAGTTTTTAAATACTGAATTGGTAAAGGCGTAACCAAAAGATTATAAGCTATCGCTATTTCTCAATTTGTTAACACACTGAGGTTTCTCGGGCTCAGAAAAAAGTTGCTCGCAAGTAACTGGAACAAGTAAATCAGATGATTTATCGCAATAAGATTCTTAAGACCGGAAGGCAAGTACATACTTGTTGCGATGTCAAAAAAAGATGCGTGAATTTTTAGGAGAAAGGAGTTCTAGGTACAAAAATGCAGATTTAGTTCCATTAAGAAGAAATTCTAAAGCATTCGGCCTGTGGAATGTCATTGCTTGCGCTTATTTGGAGTAGGACCATGGCAAAACTATAGAAGCTGTTCAATTCGAAAAGAGCCTTTCTCAAAAAGGGATCCGGACTGAAACATGGTACTTAGAAAGTCAGTAAATGTGATTTTAGGGATCACTGAAAAACCCAAAATTTTCTACTGACCAATTAAAAATGTAGAACCTTTGGGATAGTGGATAAATTTGCTAGACAAAGTCGTTAACATCACCATAAGCCATTAGAACATTTATGGAGCATTGTATGGCAAAAAGCAGCAGGTTCTCCTTAACAATTCCACTTGATTCATTTCTAGAAGTACGAGTGGAATTAGACGGTTGAGCGTGGAAACTGGAACAAAATAGCCTTCTTTGAGATACCGTGCTGAATCCAATTGGTTGACCAATGGATTATTGATATGCAGTAAACAATATTAGTTCAGTGCTGGAGATAGTACCATGATGTGGATCTCCAGGGAGAAATACTGGATAATTCAAACAAGACGAATTTGGGGATTCTGTGTTAAATTGAAGTTTGAAACTCGCTCCAGTTTCACGGAGAAAAGGAATTGATGATTATCACGAGACGATTTGAGACACTGTCATCGATCTCTAGCATTGACTGGTGCCACTTAAGAATTGGATCTATTTTATTGATTATGTTATACGTGGGAGACATAGTACGATGCACGATGGAACATGGTGCAAACTTTGTAGTGGCCAAAAATTTGGTTAATAGGATTGATTAAAAAATTGAAGAAAAGAGCACAATTCCACAAAATCAGTGTATTATCGATGAAAGTACCGGTAGTTGAGTTAGGGCGGATCTGGAGAAATCAAATTGATCTGATCGCATCAAAAATCTTCTCAGAGGAGTTTGGTTTTGTGGCTGGAAAGTGGAGCTACATTTATTTGGTCTGGAACACCCAATTGTGGAATGGGATTGATTTGGTTTCTATTTTCTTTTAAGGCACTCGCTTTCTTCTATTTTTACCCTTTCTAAAAAGCTGAAAGTCTTCTGCTACCTCAGCACCGGGAAACATATAAAATCTAGCCAGACCATCCTTCTATAGTTCTAGTTTTTAGCATTTTCTCTTTGTTATCAAAACAATAACGTAAGCTCATGTTAATTAAAAAAGAAAGAACACCTTTAGCGCACCACTTTTGATTTCTGGACCTTATTCAGTACTGGAGAACGAGTGTTTGATCCTGTATGGTTCCTGAACATCGATTTTTCTCGCCAAACAGCAAAAAAGTCTGAACATCCGGTGGCTCTGATCTGCAGAAGGTGGATCTGCTAAGTAGGTATGATATTAAACTAAAGGAGCCAAGCTGTTGCATAAAATATATATAGTTTTTCCCATTTATTCGGTTTTTGAGTTGGGCATTTTGCGTAGAGAAACCTTTCCTGTATATGGCACTACGGTATGCTCATCCTCATGGTCACAACATTTGTATTTTTGTTATTTGCATCAAAATGGTGTTAGTTTGATAGATCAATTAGCCTCTATATCATCTTGGTCTCTGATAGTTCGGTCATGATTATACCATTACGATGCGTATCGTTCCTTTTTCCGCTAGAGGAACCCAGTGCAGCCAAAATCGAAAGAGTTGATGTATTTTATGATGATAAACACATACAGCTAATATTAGCACGTTATCAAACTGAACTCAAACTCTAACCTCCTTTCGATTCTTGGCCATTTTTCAAACATTTCTTCCAAATATTCGGTACTATCTTGGACTCCATTTTGCTGATTTGGACCTGTAAAACTGCATAAGACCAAAGAATTTACTATTTATTTGCATTTTGCACCTTGATTTGATAAAACTGTCACTTGTGGAAGTCACAATCACGCGCACTTATTATTTGTCCATTCAAAAGTGTGGCTTAAAATCAGGTTATTTTAGAATAGGTCCGTTTTATACTGTAAATTGATACTCGCATTCGCTTTTTATAAAATAAATGAAAACACCCGACACCTGATAACAGTGTTACGATTTTTATCATTTGCTCTTTCTTCAGTCACACCGTGAGGAGGTATAAACACAGCCGAATTGTATTACACTCATTAAGAATTATTTATTTAAGACTTGACAGTTCTTATAACTCTGATAAACACACCGAATTAATATTACACGTTACAATTTATATCAACTTGTATCACCGACAACTTGGCTAAGAACTCGAACTGAAAACCATCTGAATAATCTCTTTATAGCTTCGAGGGATTCCAGGAATACGAAACTTGTAGAAACCGCAAATCTCTTTCTAACTTATTCTAGTAACTCCAGTGGCGTAACAGTTAGACTGCAGCTGTCGTGTAAAATAGACATATATTTTTTTCCATTATACATTTTCTGTGTACAGCAATATTTGCTCATATATGCACCAACGTTTGTAGTTTTCTGCCACTTTACAAATTTTTGCTGGAGCAATTATTTTGGTTTAAACAATTTGTTTCTATGTATATCATTCTTGCTCTAAGGTTATTATCTTAGTTCCACGGAATAGTTGACATAGGCATTTACTATTATTTTTTTTTCTTATACAATGGAACCCAATATAACAATCAAATATTATGTTGGATAGATAAAATAAAACAAATTTATGTGGTAATAATGAATATTTAAAGCTGTCTACGGTTTTGATTTTTCGAATGTGAGGAACGTATGGATCGAGAGCTCATCTTAAACACGTGTGTCGCGAGTAATATGAGGTTACCAACGAAAGTCTATTTGGCGCGCATTTTTGCTAATTTTCTATTGGTGGAAAATAAAATCCGACTAAGCTTCCTAGGACCAACAACGGACATCTTAGAGTTTTTTCCGTATGTACGGGTCAGATTTGGCATACATCTTGAAGTTGAAATTTCCAAAAAAATTATTAATGTGTGATTCAAGATTTCTAATTTAAATTAGTGGTTTAAATCCGGCTAAATTCAATCGTGAGTACACTTTGCTTTCTTTTCTTTCCTGTTTGTATTAATTTTAATTGCTATACGTATGCTTTTAGTACGTTGCGTTGATCTTATGTTCTCGTTGTGTGTTATACCTGAATAACTCCTGAGGGTGCTGGAGTGGCTGATTAAGAACCTTCCTATCAATTCCAAAGACACTATGGTTTTGCATTAGGTAGCTGCAGATCAACCGATGGATACCGACGTCTACAGGCCAGGTTGGTTATGCTTCATAACTTATCACGAGGAGCCTATCGTTTTCCGTTCTTCTTTGCACACCTCCCTAAGAGGAATCCTGGAGTTACTTAATTTCCCAAACTGTCGATATCGTCGCTAGTAGAAGACTTTCATTCTCGGAACTGCATCCTACAGATTACAGCTAAGTTTTAGTATTTAAGCAACTTATTCAGTGATAATGCGTATGAAGCTCGGGTACATACGACATACAACGGCTTGATCTCTAGTATTTAAGTAAACTTTATTCGGTGTGACGCTCTACAACCGAAACGGTTTTAACCAACTCAATCACGGGCTCGGCGCTTTATTTAGAGCGGTCGACGCAAAAACAAAAGGCCTTTTAAGTCTTTTAATCTTAGTGTAAGTTAATTTAAATTGCCGTGTGTAAGTGATATGTGTACGCAAAGCCTCCTTAGTAGCCAATCCTTAATTGGAACGTTAACTTTAATTTGGGTATAACTAAAGCTTTCCCGGCACATTAATTGCGAGCTTTATTTCTTGTTAAAGCATGGCTGCTGCTAACGCGACGTACCTATATGTAACAGTCTCTCTATTTCTGTCACATTCTCCTAGTACTTTAAGATTTGTTTGTTGGTTTATTGAATTGTCTGTCTTTCTCTTTTGTTTGTGTTTGATTTAGCGTATTAGCCTTTAGGTAAAACCTGTTGATCTCCTGTTGGTCGGTTTTATTTTTTGCTTTTACCCAGCAGGTGGCGCCTTGTTAGACAGCAGTCTAATTTTTTAGAATTCCCCTACTCTACGACGAAGTCGGACCCTGCTGCTCTAACTATTATAAATACTTTATGCTCCACGAACTTAGTACGCTACATCGATCAGCATTTCCTGTGGTTGTTTCTTTTTTAGGTTGTTCCTCTAGAGCCGTCGTCTTTGTAAACCACAACCGTTACAAATCGTGTTTTACTAAAAAATCTAGTAAAATAAGCTATTTTTTTGAATTTTTATTGATTTTCGATAATGAAGCGGCCCTCTTGGACGAATTGGTTAATTTATTACTTAGTAATGTTTTTCGTTTCGTAACCATCAGGGTTCGATTTCGATTGTAGTATTTTTTTTCTAAACTTTATTATCTATTAAAAATGAATTTAAAATTTTGATAAAAGAGTTGAAAATATTAAACCCATTTTATATCAATTTTCTTAATAATAATAAAAACAATAATGTTTTTTAATAAAAATAAATTTACGACAATTGAATCGAACCCGGATTTTGGCGTAAATCATTATAAAAATTTTATTATTTTTTTATTAAAATACGTTTAAACACTTACATTACCATTTGTTTTGTTTATCTATCTAATAATATATGTGCTTAAATTGTGCCAGAAAAAGATATTCAATACTTGTGAATTTAACATAGAAAACACCTATGTAAACTTTTCCGTGGGTCACAGGGTATATTAGTTTCGTCTCATTTTTCCTAGACATTACATTGGAAACCTGTTTCAATATACTGAAACACATACTGCGGTGTAATTTTAAGCAACGTTTTGTGCTATCAAAGCGAGCGTCATCAAAATTACACTATAGTGTGTTTCCATTTCTCCCTTCTATAAGAAGGCGTAAGTACTCAGTATAATTAATAAGTTATGGAGGAAATAAACTGTCCTGAAACCCTGTGACATTCTATCAGTAAAATCTGTATTGGTACAGCCAAAAAAAATTTTAATTCTACATTTGTCAGGGTTTAGAGGTTTATTTAGATCAACACAAGTATGTAAGCTCTGTTCTACAATTAGACCTACGATCAAATTTCTATTTCCACCTCATCTTCTAAGTTTTACAGTGCTTGGTAGAGGCAAATTATTTGTGGTTTTTGTGGTATTAGTAACCATAACTCTTTGCTATCACTGGACACAGCTTTTTAGATTGTAGTGGTTTTCAGATTTGCTTAATTCTTTATAAGCAACAAGTTTTGCGACATCCGGTGTCGTCTCGTGTTATCGTAACACTTCCGAAAATGCATTGCATTAAAGTAACTTTATCGACAACACTTATTGGTCGGATATGATATGCCCTCTGGTCTCAAAAGGACGAAAACAGCTGTCGGGTAATTATTTGGTGTTTGTGTGCTGAACTTACAGCAGGCGATCTCGAGATTGTTATTTTTGTTGAACACTTAGTCGGCAAAATTACTTTTTATCTTCACTATCGCTCAGTAAATATATCATGTTTTTCCTACAAATAAATATATTAGAATTGTTCCTAATTTCGAACATAGAAACTTTTTAGTATGAACCAGTAATAAAAAATAATCATCAAACTGTTCACTGTTCTCATTTGAATGTAACGGATATTCAAATAAAAACCTGGGTGGGTAGGTCTGGAATTTTTTTTGACATTTGTTATTTTTTTTTAACAAAGTTAAAGTTTGGGTTAGAATTCAATCTATCTAAGAACACTTTCATTTCTGTCAATTTATCTCACGTTTTAATGCAAAGTTCCACGCCACCACGCGTTATTTTAAAGCTGTTGTACTTTATAATGTACACTTTAAAAATAATTAAATAAATTCAATTCTACGGCCTGCTCCAGCCCAGTTTTTTTTCTCTATTGACAAAAAAATATTTTGTTGATAAGTAAATTGTTTTAACGATCCACTATAATTATAAAAAAGTCACTTTTTAATTTATAAATTGACTTCAATGTTTTTATAGTGTTATCTTACTCTAAAATATTTTGTTTTATTCATCTTGTTTTTTACATTTTTTTTTATTTTACTATAAAAAACAAAACTCTGGGTTGATTATACGAATATTTAAACAAAAATTGGCTATAGTGTAGTTTTAATAAAAAATAGCTTTAATAATCGTACAATTAAACATTTTTTAATAATCACCAATTATGTTTATTTATGAGACGTTATGTAAATACAAACCTTTCGGTAATTTTTTTTTAATTTTAAATTCTTATATGCATATCTTAATTAAACGCAGCTAAGAAATACAAATCGTCTAATACTTAACAAACTCACAAATGATTTGTATCCAATATAGCCAATACAAAATACAAATTATTGCATCATAAGATCTTATAAACATTAAACGGTGCCAAATAAATTAAAATCTATTTAACGACCTCTAGGGGTGCCACTCGTAGGAGTATGTCACAATTTTAATAAATAATTAGATTGGGACGCAACGGCAAGAAACTTAACTGTCACTTTATATTCGCAAACAAAGAAAATTAATTATCAGTGCCATTCGCTTTATTAATAGCGTTGAATTAGAATTGGACGGATCATTTATACAAACAAACACCGTGTTATGACTTACCTGTAAGATAAATTTCACATTTTAATGTAAGATACACGCTTGCGTTGAATGCTCTAAGTTTCATAGATCTATTTTGATTCTTTCAGTCATTTACGAATAAAACTGTTTAGTAATAAATCAAAACTTTCTATATTTATTTACTTTGAAGTTGCTAGTTAAATCTTGGGAAAGCAAACATAGGTATATTTTTCCAAAATGAAAATTTTTTTTTTTGACAAATTCACCGATGTGTTTCGGAAAAATGTTGTTAAAATTCACTTGTAATTAGAGAAAATCCTATATATGCTTAAGATGTAGAGTAGTAAAAGAAACTACTATCAAAAATAATGACTTTCGCATTGAAATTAAACATGTTAATTCTTCGTTAGGTATACGAATAATTTTATCAAAGCATTTAATCAGAAACGTACAAAATTATTAGTGAAGCAATTAGTAACACTACAAATGATAAGAACCAAGAAAATTCCACAACCAGGTGCGGATGACATTTTTAATAATGATACCGAAAAGGATTGATATACATTGGTACAAACGTACTTTTTTAATCGTGTGTTTATTTATTTTAACATGATTAGTCTACATTTTACGAAGTAAATGTAATTGCTTGAAACTAAATAAATTGTGCCGTTCATTAAATTTAATAATACAATAAATCTGGCTCGCAATTCCAATTCTTGCAAAAGGATTTCAAACAAGTTTTTAATTATAGTTAATTTTATATTTATAGTGACAACCATTAATATATTAGGGAAATTAATTATATCAATTAGAAGTATTTAAAATGCAAATGAAAATACAACTGCGTAAAGAGTGCAGTTCGAATGAATGCTGAAGTCTTTCGATGATCAGTAATTAAGTAGTAAATAAGCATTGCCACAAATAGAAGCGGGGCAATTATTTTTTTTAATTTAATTTAAGAACTCAAATCAGATTCGAATGAACTAAACGTATCAGAATATTTAATAATTACATTATCTAGAGTAACAATGTAGTTGCATATAAACCAATCATATAAATTATTCAAAGTGTCTGCTAAAGTTATAGTTAGCCTTCTACTTGTGGTTATTGAAGAATTTCATGTATTTGACGACAAACCTCAAAACAATACAAACAATAAATCGATGATAGTAAAACGTGTAATAAATTTTTACAACTTAAATGGTACTTGCATTTATTTCTTAACGGTTCAACATACTCTCGGATGCTGGATTTTTAAATTATTAAGCTGTAAGAAGAATAAACATTTCATTGGTTCTTGATTTACTTAACTTTCCCTATAGCTTGAACTGTGTTACATATTTTGCACTTTTTAAAGGATTATGGTAAACAATTTGATCCGTATACAAGATGTGCTCTTTCAGTTTAAAAAAAATTTATTAAATATTATAGGGAGAGGGTGAAATGATTTTCATAAAACTATGACAAAAAACAAATAAAATACAAACGAAGATATGACGTCAAACAAACGAATGCTTAGTTAGCTTTCTCAAAAATTGCAAAAGGAGTTAGAGTTAAATAAAGGTATTGGTTTCAATTACAGTCTGAGCAAGTCTTTTATTAAAGTAGGCAAAACGAAGAAAAAACTTAGGTCACGCACCTGTTTAACTAAGATTGACATAATTAAACGTTTCCGAGTAAGTAAATCTTTTAATTGGTATAGGATAAATATTAAGTAATCCATTTTGGAAAGTAGCTTGAGCAAATTGTTTTGTTATTATAATTTAGATTTATTCATTAATTCACAAGTGAACATACTTGTGTCTAAACTCAAAGTAAAGTTAGAGTAGAGCCAAAAGTAAATTGGTTGGACATAATAATTTTCTTCATTGACATACAATCACTTCCATTTGTCATTAAGTGTTATTTATTTTAGTTGATAATTATTTAGGTAGTGGTAGAAAGTGATTATTAGATTTAGTGCATAATATAGTAATAATAAATTGTGATTTTATTGTTATGGAGTGTGGTAATATAAATATATTAATTTAGTATTAAGCTATAGATATAAAAGAATTTTTTCATCATACACCCTTTTTATAATTAATGCATCTAAATGATTTTTTAATGAGTATCATTTCCAATAATTGACGTTTTTTTAAATTCTTTCTTTATCTAGTATTGGATTTCTAAAGTCCAAAAACCATGTACCAATTTGTA
Organism: Abscondita cerata; assembly: GCA_030710515.1. Classification (NCBI taxonomy): domain Eukaryota; kingdom Metazoa; phylum Arthropoda; class Insecta; order Coleoptera; family Lampyridae; genus Abscondita; species Abscondita cerata. The sequence goes on along the minus strand of JALBCR010003654.1, from coordinate 13,841 downwards.
CGGAATGAATCCAAGAAAATGCAGTGTTGGGTAAAAGTAAATGTTAAGATTTTTTTATTGAATTTTACATGTTGTTTAATTAAATCTTATGTAACATTTATTGTCTAATGTATCCGATATAACATTTCGATTAAGCAATTTTGGCAGTCTTAATTTATAAATCGAGTTCGATTGTTCATTTACTTGTAGTTATATCTTTAATTTAGTTGCAACAAAATTTTTGAAAAGTGTTAAAGATGGAGTGTAAGAAGTTTAAATGTTAGTATTGGTTAGTTCCATTTCTAATTTTTTCTAAACATATAGGTATATAAGTGTAAAGTTAAAAAGTGATATTGTTTTTCTGTTTTTCTAGTGTGAAATTATTATTTAAATTCAAGCATCCTAGAAATTGGGTCGTAATTCTAGTCTCTTTCACAATTAATAAATGTAATTTAATAGCATTAATTCTTCTTCAGGTATGTTTTTGATAAAAGTTTTAGTGGATAGTTATTTTTGATAAGAGTTTTTCCAATTAGTTTTAAATTATTATTATGAAATTTAGGTTCAGAGATTTAATTACTCTATCAACTAGGGTATTAATAAACACTTATTTTGAGATTTTAATGATGTAGCACTCTGAAATTTAAAACTTGGACACCACAATTTCTGTAAACAAAAGTTTGCACTTGGTGAAGCGGGCTTAAGGGTATTTATTTACAATTCTAACAGCAGGTAGTCTCTGCAGGGGTTATCTTATAGAAGGACTGTAAAATGAATCATTACACTAGGCACGTTTTAGAAAATAGGTAATTTTCGTTGCTTACTTAATTTTTTCTTTAAAGAATATATTTGAAGATATCGCTAATTAAACACCATAGCTCGATTAATTATCGAATCAAAATTTTGTTTAGGAAATGTTTACAAAATAAAATTAGAAATAATTTTGATTTAAAAACGTCTACAAGCAATAACTTTTAAATTAAATCAAAAACTAAACATGGTTATTTTGGGTTGACTGATTATTTACTTATTTTAAATAAATCTAACCTACTAATTATTGTAAGTTATTAAAAAAATCATTAAACTCTCTATTCATAATATGTAGTTCTAACAAAAGAGTATTTTATGACGTTTCATTTTTTTCTGTAGTTAATATAAAAAGTGAAAAAAAAAACTAAAGCAATTCTAATTGTGCCCAACGTATATATTTAGTTTTTGACAAGGATTTCATTACATAATTATAATTAAGATACCAAGTTATAGTTTAAAATTAAATGAACAAACTTTTTTTAAAAAGAAAGGTATTAGTATATAAATAAATTATAAGAAATCACTAATGGGTGTGACCTCCATTATTATTGATGACATTCTTGGAGGCGTCTGCTCATTCCCCGACGCTATCATGGTACTCAATATAATTAATATTTAATCGTTTCATGCGGTATCAGTGGGCTGCAATGAGTGCATTACGGTTTACTGGTATAAAATTGGGCCCTTTTTGTCTTCGGTTAACAGAAAGTACTCGAGCCCAAACATTTTCGATAATGTTAAAATTTGGGCTTTTGCTGGCCAGGGTAACAGCTCCAAGTAATTTTCTAATATCACAATTGCACAAAACCCACGAGTAGGAATTAGGGACATGGTCCTTTAACAACAAAAATACATTATGAAAAAGTTAATTCAACAGATCCCGAACTATTTTTGGAAAAAGTATAGTGAAATAAGAATACTTACTGGTTGGGAAATATAATCTTCGTCTGGATAAAACACTTCGACTGATGGTTTCATAATAGTTTCCAAAATATCTAAATACGCAGAAGGGTGCAAGACGTCCATCGATAGCCCAATAAAACTCCTGACCCCGCAAGATAACCCAACCCAACACATTCACAGAAAAAATAGAACCACTACGGTTTTTAGAACATATGTGATTATTTTCGTAACGAGTTCCTTCCATTCTAAAAACTTGAAGAGGTCCATCGTTGCGGCTATTGAACCGTTTTTTTGTCGCTAAAAAACTACTCGATTCCAAAATTCCTAAGGTTCGCCTTCTCATATCGCCTTGCAAAATCCAGACGACGTCGAGTATTTGCGTCACTGAGAACTTCTTTCGCAGCAGCATTATACTTCTTTATTCCCATCTCCTTTAATCTTTTTGTGCAGTTATACGGCATCCGGGAAAATGTGTATCTGCTATAGCCCTGAGTCATGTGGCAAATAGTAGTTCGGTTACGTAGTCGAAACAACTCAGATCTTGGGCACGTGTAGATACTTTGGGTCTACCACGTCCGATGGCTCTTTCCAAAGTGTGTTCAAGATTCCCTTTTACTCGGTATTGCCCTACGGTGCTTTTTGGTGAGATCTAACTTACGTGAAATTTCACGCACGCTACGGCCCGCCGCTAACTCCAGAAACAATCCGCCACTTGCAAAACAGCACCGGATAGGTGGCATTTTCACTAACACTTAAAATGTTAAACAAAAATGGAATTTACATTTCTTACTTTATTTATTGGGTCCACACAACCCCTTCTCAAACAGTAGGTAATTGTTTATTTATTGCATACTTCTAATGACCAATGGGTGCAACAACCCTTAGAGCAATATGACCCAAAAGAAGTAAATAAAACAAACAAGGATATTCCTATTGTGATTGAAACTTATTCATAAAGTAAACCATTTCCTTATAATGCTAATGGACAGGATTTTTCTTTTAAGTATTAAGATTACAATAGAGGACTTCTAAACTTTCAAAATATCTAATTATAAATATTTACACTGCAATTGAGCTTTCTTCCTTAATAACTTTTTTTTTTTTGCAAATAAACATACACGTTCTTGGTTGTTAAGTTGTCATAATTTTGAATGATATAAATTTGTGTTTCTAATATTACATCACAAACTAATCTTTATTCGCAAAAATTGTTGCTTGGGTTTGTAAAAGCTTCATAAGGCACCCCTGAAACAACAAACCGAGAAACAAACATAACGAACGAACCTGAAAGCCGAAAGAAACGACAAAACGATCTTGGATGATTTCACGAATACAGTTAAAACAAACGGAACGTTTGAAGCGGTTCCCATTAATGAGTTCATTAGTGATCAGTTCAGATTATTTATTATTGGGGTGAGAAAATTACGGAAAACAAGAAGATAGTGCCAAACCAAATTTTTACGCACAAAGAAGAGCAAAAATTATAATTGACTTTGCTTTTTTTATTTTGGAAATTTCCGTCTAAATGATGCTAATAGGGACATCATTTTTTCTTGCATTCTTAAACCACCTGCTTAATGGAAAGACATTATTTTTCATGTAAACTCCGGTTGTTATTACCTAAAACACAACAAACCGCGGCAAAGGGAGGAGAAGGCAATAAATAATTAAATTCTCCCGCATAAGTTTTGTTCGCCGTTTTGTTTAGATTCGTCCAAACCTGCAAACGCATTCGCGCGCGTGTTTCTTTGTGTAGGAGAGAAAACCGACAAGTTGCGGGAACGCCGCAAACCGTTCGTGGAACGAATCAGGACTTGCGTGATCGTTTCGTGAAATTTGTAGCGTAGCTCCCGTCCCAAATTAATGTTCCCCATTTGGCGTTCGGGTCGGTTTGGGTCTTGGGTTGGTTCCTCGGTTGGTTGTTCAGGTGTAAAAGAAAGCTTTAGCAAATGGGCACTATTTAAATATGGAACCATTCTGTGGCAAGGAGAGTTAGGTAACTACAATTAATTTACTTTAACGTGTACGTTAGTAGATTCCGATTTACGTATTTACACATATTTTCTTGGAACATTCGATTAAATTAACTCATCGGGATATGATGAACCCTATACTTCGCAAGTTGTGCGCAACTGGATACAAACAAATAACTTGGAGCTGTTGCACTGGCCAGCAAAAGCCCAGGATTTTATACCATTATCGAAAAAGTTTGGGCTCTGAATTACTTACTGTATATCCAAAGTACAAAAAGGGCCAAATTCCTTATACCAGTAAACCAGAACATAACACAAATTTGCAAGCGCATTGATACCGCATGGGAAACGATTATTAGTTCATTTAATTATATTGATACTTTGATAAAGGGTCAGTGGAGGACGCCTCCAAGAATGTAATCAAATAAGAAACTGGAGGTCACTAACCCATTTATTGATTTCTTATATTTATTTAAAGAGTAAATGACCTTTATTAAAAAAAAGTTTTCATGTAATTTTAAACTATAACTTAGTATCTTAATTATAATTATAGTAATAAAATTCTTGTCAAAAAACTAAATATATGCATTGACAATAGAATACTGCCTTAGTTTTTATTTCCTCACCTTTCATATGAACTAGAGAAAAAATGAAACGTCATAAAATATACATTTTCTAATGACCCAAATATTTATGGGAATAGAGAGTTTAATGATTTTTTTAATAACTTGGCAATAATTAGTAGGTTTGATTGGGATGTAAAAACAAGTAATAATCAGTCAAACCCAAACAAACCCAGGTTTAGTTTTTTGATTTAATTTAAAAGTTATTGCTTGTAGACGTTGTTTAAATCAAAATTATTGCTGATTATATTTTGGACAAACATTTCCTAAACAAAATAATTTGATTCTATTAAATGAATCGAGCTTAGTGGTGTGCTGAATTAGCGATACCATCAAACAGAGTGATTCTTTAAAGCAGCAAATTAAGTAAGAAAACGTAAATTACCTACTTTCTAAAACGTGCTAAGAGAAAATAGATTCATTCTAATAGTCCTCTCTTAGCTGGGTGACAACCCCTGCTGAGACTACCTGCTGTCTAGAATCTGTAAATGATACCCTTTAAGCCCGCTTCAAGAATAAACAAACCATGTTTACAGAAATTGTAAAGGTCCAAGTTTTAAATTTCGGTGGTTGTACATAATTGAAATTTAAAAAATTAACCATGTCAGTAGTAACATTTGTGCGGAACCAATTTGTTATCTATTAGCGAGAAGGTGCATGATTCATATGAAGTGTTAAATCCAAAAATGTATTGTGTCTTTCAAATATTTTCTATTTCTAAGGTAAAGTTAACTTCTCATGGTAGTTATTAAAAGTATTTTTAGGTTATCTATTTCATTTTTAGTGCGAGATAATTATAATGACAGCTACATATCGTTGAGAGTAAATTAAATTTTTAATTTGTTTAAGGTGTTCAAATTCCATATAAAGTTAATACTAATTCAACTCATTATACTCGGGGATGGAGGAGCGTCCCATGGCAACACCAAGGGTTTGTGGAGTAAATTATTGGTCTGGGGCAAAAGTAAAATGGCAAGAATTGAGTATAAACTCTAAAATGTTAATAAATTCTTTTTTAGGAATGTCATAGTGTATTTGTTTATTTTTTTCCACAAAAAGTTTTAATAAAGGGAGTTGGTTGTCGTTTTGTATTGTAAATTGTTGGATCTTTTTAATTATTTTGGAGGTATGGTTTGTCATTTGGGGACGATTTGAGCATTTGGTTTTTGATAATCAAGTTTTTAAATAGAAAACATTCTTGTTTGTTTTGTCAGCATCTAACATTGGGGTTAAATTTTTGATTTCTTGCAAAAAATTTTGGTTCTTTTGATCTTATTAAGTAAAATAGTATTTTCGATGTTGTTAAATTTAGGAGGTAAAATATTCATTTGTATTTGTCTTTTGTAATTTAGTGATGATATTACATATGGTACTTCTTATTTTGATTTGGTTCATTTGCATCCGTGTTATCAATATGGCTTTCTTGTGTATGTACTTATTATATTGTTTATTTGGGTAGGTGGTTTTGTGAATCTTAAATATTGTATTTTGGACCTAATTGTAAAGTTTGTGAAATATCTTGTGGTATATTTTGTTTACTTAAATTCCTTCGATATTTATTGGGTGACCAAAGGAAGTGGTGCACTTTTTTGGTTCTAGTTTATTCTAAACTTACTATTAATTTAACATAATTTTCTTGTTATGAATATTTCTTTATTTTATTCCTTTGAATTTTGGTAATAGCAATTTAAAGTTTTTATTAGAAAATGTATCATTATTTAAAAGTATTGGAAAATTTTTTCAATTTTTTTATGAATTTAGTTGATTTGTGGTTCTCAAAATTTTTTAAATATGAATGAGTCATCAATTAACAATTTAAAAATCCATAAGAATTAGTATTGGATTTAAAAAATTATTGTATTGAATTATTATGGTCATACATTTTTTTGTTGTTTACTTTAGTAAAAATTTTGAAGGTGCAGTTTAACCAGAAATCTTTAAGATGAGATAACTCAATTTTTGCAATTTTTTTAAAAGCAAACAGACAAATTGCGAGAAACACGTCATATCTTCCATTTGTAGATTGATTATTGTTTTGAACCTAGTTGCATGAAAGTAAAATTCTGCTAAACTACATTAGTAAATCCATTTCGAAGGGTTTGAGCATACGCTGGTCGCTTCCCGATATCAAACATTTTTGGTAACCTTCCGGAACAACCCGTTTCTATTCAAAGAATAATTAATGGTAATAATCTATAAATACTCTTGATTTATACGGGTGATGTTGCAAGACTCAATGGGGTAGCATAGAGATGTTTAAACAGAATCATCTAAATTAGTGAGATCTTACATACGGGTCATGAAAATCTCTGATCTAAGCCAATTAATTTTTTTTTTAAAACGGCATGTCCGAACTTTTACAGTATAAGTATAGCATAGTATTTGAAATAAATGAATAACTTTGAACTCTTACGTGGTGAGTTATGGAAACGTCCTCATACAATGACTATAACATTGCTCTAGAGTATTATAACTTTTTACTTGTTGATCAATATGTTTCAAATGGGACATACACTAGCTATAGTTTGACATGTTTTGTATGGAATTTATGCAGCCGGGACCAGCTCTGTAGGCGCCATGTTTAGTTATTGTGATGTTTCAATATCGCCCACTCGCTATTCTTGTTTTCGCATACGGACGATATTTGGTACCCAACAAAAATATTTTCTTGACAGATGGCGTCGCAGCGAAAAACCTGACACAAGTTAAAAATGATGTCTGTAAAAAACAAGGAAATGGGCTTCCAAGATTTTGTCTTCAGATCTATACTTAAAAGTATGAGAAAAAACCGGTTAAAGAACTTAAAAACAGTTGGATGGCGGTCTGTAGGCCGTAAAACTGTTCTTGCCCCTAAAGTTGAGGCTGAATTAGTAGAATATTGTTTAACAATTAAAATCTTATTATGGTCTTACAGCAAGATATAAAACGAATGGCGTTTCAGTTTGCTTTACCCAAGCAATATCCGCCATCCATTTTCTGTTGACAAGCAGCGTGAACGAAGTGGTTCCTTGCGTTTTTCCAAAGACACTCTCATTGTGTCAATGAGGAGACCATAACCTTTGTCCTTAAGCCAGAATTAGAGGGTTCTCTCGTGAAAATGTTCACATTCTTTACTATCTTGAAAACTGAGCTAGAACGTATTAATTATTCTGCTGCGCGGTTGTTCAATGTAGACTAAACTGTCGTAACAACAGTCCAGCACAAGTGTATGAAGATAGTTTTCTTAGGTAAACGAAAAATTCATAAATTATCATCTGCTGAGAGAGGTCGTCTTGTAACAATTGTCGCTTGTATGTCCAACTCTGGGACTTTTATTCCACCGATGCTAGTGTTAACGAGAAAGCAGAACGAAGCCCTAATTGTTGAGACGGAGCTCTACCAGGAACTATAGCTGGATGTCACATTTCCGGCTGGATTCAGTCGGATCTATTTGCTAGATGGATGGGTCATTTCATTTCTCATGTGAAATCATCAAAAGAGGTACCTGTTGTGTTGATACTAGATGGCCAGAGATATTCAGCCTGTGCCTGTTTTAAAACTACCGTCTTCATCAACAAACCGAAAGGGTGGATCGGCTGTCCTTATTAGTGAATCGCCATGTAAAAAGATTCTCTGGTTGATTCACTATCAAAAAAAAAGGTTAAACTTTAAACTTTGATAAAACAACTTCTAAGAAAAGTGGAAAAAAAATCTTCTAAGCAAAGAAAATCCAATAAGTCAAAGAAAAACCATGACAAATGATTTTTCTAGTAGTGACTGTGACGCGGGCGATATTAGAAACACTTTTTGTTCTCAATATAATGTTGGTATCTGCAAAATGACACATAATTCAATTAGAATTGTAAATTTAACTATGACTGTAGATAAGTTTATTAACAGTTCTACGACAGAATATAGTATATTCGATATTTGGGCCCTCTACTTTACATAACAATGCATATTTGAATAGTATAGTTCGAGCGCTATTAATGCATGATGTAACGATGCATTTTGATTGTGCATCGTACTAATTAGTATTTTAGAATTTAATTTAGTTTGTAAATAAATTTATTACAGCACAACTTCGATAATCCGGACACTCCAGTAATTCGGACACCTCTTGAGGTCCAAACACTTCGTATTTTTACCTCTATAATCCGGACATTAACTATGTAGTACAACAAACAAATAACATTTTACGTGATCTACTTTTATTGTTTAGTAAGCACAGAACGTGTTTATGCAACCATTTTTATGTTGTATTTCATACGTATGTATTGTATGATGGCTTCATCAATAAATCGCAAGCATTGTTACGATAACACTGAAAAACAAATGCAAAATATTAGACAGTTTAGATGGTGGATTTAGTGTTCGTAGGGTAGCAAAAATCTTCAAAAGTACCAAAATCAACAGTGGCAGACATAAAAAAGAAAAAAGACAAAATTAGAAATTACGTTTCATCATTTTTCAATGACATAGGTAAGCCAGCTTTCTTTAACAGCACCAGCCGAGCAACTTCCGTGATGTTTTTTCTAGGCAAGAAGAAAGTATTAAAAAGCTGAGAATCCAAAAGTAGAGAAAGCTTTGTACCTATAGCTGGTTTCTACAATAACATCAAAACCATGTCCCTGTATCTGGTGACATTTTAAGGCAAAATATTTGTATGAACAGATCTCTGGAAAACTGACTTCTTGGCTAGCTCAGGATAAATGGATAAATTTAAATTAAGACACGACATTCAATTTTTAAAAGTGTGCGGAGAAAAAGTTTCTAGCAATACTGAAACAGTAAAACCATTCAAAAAAAAAATTCTCAAAATTATTGATAAAAATGCAGTTAACTCTAGAGCAGATGTATAATGCTGACAAGTCAGCTCTTTTTAGAGAGTTTTACCTAACACAACATGGGTCCATCAGGATGAAAAACGGCACCCGGACAGAAAGTGCCATGCTATAATGCCACTGGAACCCACAAGTTACCTTTTCTAGTTATTGGTAAATCTTTGAATCCAAGAGCCTTCAAGAATTATCAATTGCTTATATTGTACAACCATATTTCATGAGTGGTTCAACACAAGTTTTGTACCTGAAGTGAAAGATTCCTTAATTCACTTCATAATCTACAGAAAGCATTGTTACTTATAGATAACGCTCCATCACATTAAGTAGAAGAAGAGATTTCTAATGATCCAGATTTAAAATTTCTGTTTCTACCACCAAACTGTACCGCTATTATACTGCATATGGATCCAAATTTAATACAGAACATAAAAGTCACTTACAGAAAAAAACTTTTGACTTACATTGTATCAGAAGAAGACGGTGATATTATAAAGCTATTGAAACAATTCAGTTTAAAGAAAGCTGTAATAAATCTTGAATTTGTTTGGAAATCGACAACAGAAAACAATACTATTAAGAGCTGGTCCAAATTATGGTCACAAAAAAACAAGCTGATGAGATGATGATGATAATACTTCTCTGGCTACTCTGCAAAAGCAGCTTCAATCTTCATCTATTCTAATAACAGAAGCATTACGTATTATGGATCCCACTAATGTTTTAACTGAAATGAAATTACTAATTGGGCAGTAAGAAAAACGATGTTGTGACCGACAGTTTCAGTGACGAAGAATTAATTGCAGACGGTAGAGGGGAAAATGAAGAAGAAAATGATCTAGAAGATGTAATTAACGATTTATCACATAGAATTAAACATTCAGAAGCAGAAAATGTTTTTCCACTTAGGTTCAGTGGGCAGAAGAGAATAATATTTCTTATCAAGATATATTATTACTAAAACGAATCCAGAGCGAAACCAGAGCGAAACCAGACAGCCGCTATGTTAAGAAGATGTCACAAAAAAGAATAGAACATTTTTTAAAAATACATTAGTATGTATATGTATAAGTATTATGTATATGTACATAATATCAAAAAAGTTGTGTTTCTAATGTAACAGATTGTTATTAATGGTCAAAACTACACTTCCACCAGGGATATCGTCTGGCAAATCTTACCCCGCCCCCGTCCGCCTGCGTGACGTGTTTTGCACGTTGAGAACGCCTTCCTCTGTTAATCCAGGTTTACCCCACCTGCAATGTCCCTATTCTCGCCTAGTACGCCGATCACCTCTTTCTTCCCTCCTGTTCCCACCTGAACGTTACCCGCAACCGCTTCGTGCTGCATAATCAGAAGAGCTTTAGAGGTAGTATGATTTAAGACCTGCTACAGTAGATGCCGTGTTGTACGTTGTGTAATTGCTGATGTGGATGCTGCCGTGTTGCTTAAGATGCTGTCGTGATTCTTACTTCAGAGACAAATTGGTGCGAATGCTTGTGCTGTATTTGACAGCGTTAAAACGTTGCAACTGGCCGTGTTAAGTATCGTGATGTGTCTCAGATGCGCGCTTCGGTACCTCGAAGACTTAGGACCCACAGTTACATGACGTGTGAGTGCGCGAGCGAGTTGCTCGGGCGCGCCCTGTATGTGACAGGCGAAGGACGTCAAGAATCGGGCATCGCAAGCTTGATGGATGTAGGCGAGAGCGTTGAATACTTGGAGCTGTTGAGTTTCGAAGACAGGGGCGCGGCGTTTGATCGCGGACAGCTATGTTGTTTTGAGACGTAGACGTGTCTTCGATCGGCATGTCCTGAAGTAACGGTTGTAGCGTTTTACTTTTGGCTGGTTGTTTGTTGCGATGGAGTTGATACGACTTCTTGTGTGTAATCCATCAACTGAAATGAATATGCGTTACATCGTGTTGGTCGAAGAGAACTGGAGGATGGCTCTTCTGTAGTCGACAGTAGTGTTCATGTCAACCATGCCTATGACGGGCGAAACGTTACGGGCGCAGCGTTTGTAGCGTTAGCGGACTTAGTGTAGACGGGCGTATTGTTGAAGGGAGTAGTGTTAGAAGGTGTGGCGATGGGAAGCGTTTTCGAGTTGTCGATACAGTTTACAAAATGTGTTGTTGTGCCGCCTGTAGTTTGTTTGCTGCCCACTTGTTTCCCTTCCTCGAGCCAATTTTTCACGTTCGGGTTTACCACTATGGCGTCATTGTTGATTGATGAACGCCTTTGTGGCCTCACAGTTGGATGTAGGTATAAGTCCATGGCGATTTGTATATAATTTATTGTAGTTTATATCACGTTGAGTAGGTCATTGTTTGATTCAGCAAGGTTGCTGGAAGTATGTTTGCCATCGATCAGCAAATTTCTGGTTTGTGTCGCTGGAATGCTTGATGTACATTTGTTTGTTTTTTTTCCGCATTCTTAAGGACTATATATTTTCTGATGTGCGTAATTGGGGTTGTAGATGGCAACCCCATAGTATAATGGTTGGTCTCCGATGCAAAATTGCTTTTGTTTCTCTTGGTTGCTATTCAAACTTATAACGACCGCTTTGGTTTTTCTGTTAAACCAATTGCTAAAATTTAGACAATTTTGTTACCACTGATTCACAAAATCTTTCTATCCTTCGTTATCAAAAATCAGGATTTTATGTAGTTTGAGTAGGTATACCATTAAAACTGGTTCGAGACTCAAAACATTATCTACCTCTACTTTTAATTTATCAGCAACTGATTACAATTTCAAAAAATCGTGTCTTAATTTGTACCACGATTCTTCTTGAGCTTGAATTAATAAAACTGGTTTAATTTTTAAATTCAATAAAATTTTGATTAATCATAATTCCATAACCAGAGGAACAATTTAAGAATTTTTGTGCACACGTAGTAGTTTTTACGTATTTTCGAATTCCAGAAAGAAAAATACATTTCAAAGTTACCTCCTCTTAAAATTGAAGAGTAGGTAAAATCTAAAAAGTATGGTTAAATATGTCCCTCTATATACGTCATAATCAAAGTTTGTGTTAGAAGCAAAATGATAGCTGGTGTCCCCACCTCATGGACAGTTACTCGGATTCATCAAATTGTAATAATTTTTATAAATATGTATGTAGATGCCGATTGTCAACTCTAAAATTAAATGAAACATTTTAACGCAATATATTGAATTCCTGCCAACCAACAGTAAGCAGTGATGTAGCAGGAGTTCGAACGGCACCTACATACACGTGTTTTGCGTATTGATTATATTATTGTTTCAAAGTTGAAGAATTCACTGCCGGCATCTCTTACATACTACAGATTTCACAAATTATTACAATTTGATGAACCTAAAGCTCTGTCCACTATCCAGTAATTGGCGACACAAGCTATCACTGGCTATATGAAGCATTCTGCACGATGCGTTGAAATTCTGTAGCTATTTCCAGTGATTTTTGTAGACTTGCTGAACCTTACACTGATGGTATCTTACATACTACGATTTCTACAAATTTTTTACAGTTTGACCTAAGTACATGTTCACTATCCATGAGGTGGCGACTGGCTATCGCTGCATAGCATTCGCACGATGCGTTGAAATTCTGTAGCTATTCCACAGTGATTTTGATAGACTTGCTTTTGTTCTGCCCACTGATGGTATCTTACAAAACATACTACAGATTTCTACAAATTTTCTGATGAACCTAAGTACATGATTCACTATCCATTTGGTGGCGACACAACTATCACTTGCTTATGAAGCATTCGCACGATGCGTTGAAATTCTGTAGCTATTCCCAGTGATTTTTGTAGAATTGCTTTGAACTACCTTACACTGATGGTATCTTACACATACTACAGATTTCTACAAAATTTTTACAATTTAATGAACCTACAATCACGTGTTTTATATCCATGAGGTGGCGACACAAGCTATCACTTGCTTATGAAGCGATTCACTGATGGAATTGAAATTCTATATTATTACCGTGATTTTTGTAGACTTGCTTTTGAACTACCTTGCATCTGGTGGTATCTTACATGCCCCGTTTCTACAAATTTTACAATTTGAATGAACCTAAGTACATGTTCACTATCCATGAGGTGGCGACACAAGCTATCACTTGCTTATGAAGCATTCCTTTGATGCGTTGAAATTCTGTAGCTATTCCCAGTGATTTTTGTAGACTTGCTTTTGAACTACCTTTACACTGATGGTGTCTTGCATGCCTGAATTTCTACAAATTTTCTTTGATGAACCTAAGTACATGTTCACTATCCATTTGGTGGCGGCACAAGCTATGCTGCCTTACAACGCATTCGCACGATGTACGGTGAAATTATAGTAGCTATTCCCAGTGATTTTGTAGGCCCTTTTGAACTACCTTACACTGATGGTATCTTACATACTACAGATTTCTACAAATTTTTACAATTTAATGAACCTAAGTACATGTTCACTATCCATGAGGTGGCGACACAAGCTATCCTTGCTTATGAAGCATTCGCACGATGCGTTGAAATTCTGTAGCTATTCCCAGTGATTTTATGACTTGCTTTGTTACCTTACACTGATGGTATCTTACATACTACAGATTTCTACAAATTTTACAATTTTGATGAACCTTAAGTACATGTTCACCACTTTATGTTTATTTGAGTGGCGACACAAGCTATCACTTATGAAGCATTCGCACGATGCGTTACGAAATTCTGTAGCTATTCAGTGATTTTTTGTGAA